>VYXC01010852.1:4923-157445 GCA_013397175.1 Platysteira castanea | reverse complement strand
CTCTCCCTTTCTTTCCCCTGAAGTCAGAAGGATTATGGTAGTGAATTTTCCTAGAAATAAGAACATTTATGCTGATCCTTATCTGTAATCCTGAAATAAACTGCCATAAACAACAGCCAGGTTGTTTCCAAAGTGACTCCCTCAAGTGTCTTGCTCCATTATCCAAAAAACCTGTTCTCATGCTGCATCTCCTGCTCAGCAGAGAGACTGATGGCACCTCATGGCTTTATTCAGACATTTGTTTCAGTGACACCTGCAGGAAAGTGTGGGTGAGAGATCTCTTATACCCAAAATACCACGGAAAGGCTTGGGTTGGAAGGGAACTGAAAGATCATCTCATTCCAAAGGTGTAGGGGGAGGAGGAGGTGAGACAGGAGCTCTGGCAGGCTCAGCGTTCCCCCAGCAGCTTTCTCCTCAGGGCAACCAAAGCTACCAAACCAAGAAACACCCCCACTGCAACACGAAAAATAAACCCAGGGTGCCAGCCTGTGTTTCTTGGCTCGTTTAAAACTGGAGCACAGACACCACAATGTATGGGTGAGGTGAAACCTATGGTGTCTACCAAGTGCAGAATTAGATAAGTGTTGTCTCCCGGGTAGGAGCAGGAGTGTCACGGCCTCCTCTCACACTGTGGGATTTAACAAAAAGGAGCCTTGCTAAGTTCTCATGGGGAAAAATCCAGCCTGGAGCTGCACCCCTGGCCACTGCAGGTGTTTCTTCCCAGCACACCAGTGTCTTCTGGGAGCTGTCAGTTGTGCAGAAAGCTCAGCACCCCAAACCCAGCTCCTGCCACGCATGACTTTCAGCATCCAAATCCTGCACAAGCTCCAGGGCCCACAGTCCAAGCTAAGAAGGGCTGCCCCATCCAACATCTGTCTCCTTGCAGCTTTGGGGGGAAAAGAGATGGGTATCTCCTCATCTTGTTCTCAAAGTCATTAGGAACTGTGAAGATCAGTTTAGGACATACTCATTTTAGAAAGTCATCACGGACCTGCTCGTGGGGTTATTACTCTGTACAACCAACCCTTGCTGCTTCTCTTCCTCTCCAGGGAGTTAAATCTGCTCCCTGGGCACTTCAGCAAATACAAATGGAACACTATTTCCCTCCCACCATAATCTGCCCTCTTGTTTCCAGCTGCCTACGACAGTTAAAGTAAAAATCCCTGAGAGGAAATTCAGCGCAAACAAACCGAAGCTGAAAATCTGGAAAAGTTGATGTGACACCCACAAGCCAAAGGGGTTGGCAGGCAGGAGCAGCCCCACTCTGTCATGTCAACGAGTCATTCACTCCAAATCCCTGCTCTGACAGGTGATGTCCTTTTCCTGCTGCTCCTCCTGTCCCTGGAAAAGCCCCCGAGCGGAGCGACTGCCAATCTCTGCCTTCTTGCAGTGCAATTAATGGAACAGTCCTTCTCTTAGAAGAGGAATGCTGACGGAAATACACTGTTCGGCTTTTGTGTTTATTCAAGTGCTCCCTGCTGGCTTTACCTCTGGCTCAGGAGACTAGGAAATGGTTCCCAGAGCCATTTCTTTTGGGATTGAGCACCCGCAATAACCACGGGCATGGGAGGAGCCCTGGGAGAGACAAAACCTCCCTGTGGCTGTGGATTCTTGCCTGCAACCACAGCAAAGCCCACCTGTGATCCAGTGCTATCACTGGACAAATGTCCTCATCCCAACAATCCTGGCATGGCAAATAAAACAGGTCTATCAAAGACCAAAACTTCTAAAGCATGGATCTGAGACCTGCTTCATTTCCTTGCTCAGGCCCTTTAATAAGAGTTTCTCATTAGAGGACATGGCTGGGGCTCCTTGTGCACTTTAAAGGAAAGTGAACATCACCAAAGCCACGCAGTTTGTTCTCTCCTCCCCAAGCAGGGCTATTTTACCTATATTTAGGGACATCACCTAAAAGCTTTGCAAGCTAAAATAAAAGTGGCTTGGAAGGAGTTGTGAGATTGCTGTGAAAAGGCAGCTTGAAAATAGATCCTGGCTGAAAGGAAAACCTCTCCTGGGAAACTTTCATGTCCTGATGTGAAACAAACCCAGAGGGTTTGCTTTCAGTGCCTGCTGAGCTCTGGCAGGCACTGTGGGTGTTAAAGATCCTGGTGTCACACAAACCTGCTGACGGTGGGAAAGGAGGCTGGGCCACTCCCTGAAAGCCATCTTTGCACAGGAAAAGAGCAGGTGACAAGAAGGGACAGCTCCTCACTAAAAGGAATTCCCAGTTGCAGCTCCTTAAGTGGCAATGTGTCTTTTAATCTTTTTAATCAGCCTGTCTTTAAAACCCTTCCCATCCGCTCCCACCAGAGCCACAGCACAGGCAAGATTTCAGGGCTTCCCAGCTCAGAATTCCCATTTACTACCTCAAAAACCTGTCATATCCAACGCTCATCCCGGACTTTTCCACCTTGGAGCTGCTTTTTGAGAGCTGCATTTTTTTCCTTCTCACTCACGCACTCAGCACTTCATTTGTCCTTTCAGCGTTGCTCTTCCCATCCTGGCCCACTTTCCCCACAGCTCATGTCCCTTCCACTTAAGCCAACCAAGGTTCTCCTCCAAATCAATTAATTAACCCTCTCTTCTAAATCTCATCGCCAAAGTTTCTTTTCCTGCTGCAATCCCAGCTGTGCCCCTCTGGCTGCTGCTCCGTGGTGTCCCTGGTGCTGTTGCTGGCCACCACCTCCCCTCACCACTGGCCACTGCAGTGACATGCCTGGGTCTCCTTTTGAAAGATCCAGGAGCATCCTGAAGGCTGAAAAAGAGCATTTTTAGGAGCCTGCATGGGTGGAGGTCTGTGACAAGAGGATGTGGCAGCTCTTCTCAGCTCTCCAGGAGCAGCAGGCTAAGTTTCAGTGCTGGGATGGCAGGAGGTGGAGCAGCACCACCAACTCTCACTCTCACAGCAGCACAGAGGGAACAAGGTCTGTATTTTGCTGCACACTTGCTCCCATCTCCCATTCCTCAGTTTTTCCACAGGCTGGACTGAGGTGATGCAAGCCACGCTGATGGATCCCGTGTGGGAGCTCCCCGAGGAGCTCACATCGGGGCAAAAGCCACCAAAACCCCAGAAGTTTGAAAGAGAAAACCACTTCTCTGGCAGTTTGTTTCCCAATCCTTGCAAGGCCACCTTATTTCAGGTGCGTTTGACAGCTCCTTGTGCTCTGCAGAAGGTGAAAAATGTGTCAGGTGAGGGAGAAGAAAAAAGGGAAAAAACCCAATTTGCTCTAACTTCATTTCTGTAAGTGTCACTTACTGAGTGGAATATTATTGGAGAAGGCCCCTGCTGGAAATGCAGACACGTGGGCCATTTACAAGTCATTTCACCCATGCATGAGGTGCTGCTTCAGGTCACAGGTGGCTTCTGGGCACTGACTCCTACCGTGACATTTTTCAGTCCTTTTCTAAAGAAATATAAAAACCAAGTTGCTGACATTCAGCGCTTCCTACTCAGATATATTTTTGCCAGGGAAAAAAAAAAAAAGGCTGTGTGTGGTTTAATCACTAATCAAACACATGAAAAGTTACTTATCCAGCAGAGGATTGTTTTATCCTGTTAGGTCTGTGGAAATACATTCTTTTTTTTTTTTTTTCTTTGTAAATGAACATGGAAAAGTTAATGTTGATTGATCCAAAAGGGATGTTTTGCATGTTTTCCCTTTTATTCCCACACTTTTAATTCCTTAACATGAAAAGAAGTGATTTCTTAACAAAATCAGAATTGTCTTCGGGGAAGATCTTGTTTCCATAAGACATACCTGCTAATTAATAAAGAGGTTTCCAAGTGGTTTGACCCTAAATTCCTTTCCAGCCTTTAGAGGCCTCTCTCTGTTACAGGGGGAGGCAGAGGGACGGGGTGGGAATGTGACACTGGTTGGAAGGGGAGAGCTGAGGGCAGGAATTGCTGCACTGTTGTGTCGATAGAGGACACAATAAAGGAAACTCTCACACCTGCTAGGTTGAGCAGAAAGAGGAAAAAGAGAGGACTTTATTTACATTTCTCATACTTTATAGGGTTCTCAACTCCACAAGGGATCGGAGGACATGTCACTTCCTCCTCAACCCCACTGGAGAAAAAGGATGCTCATCAAACTTTCTCTTCTCACAAAAGGAATGAAAAACAGAAAAGACAGTTAAATAAACACTGGCCATTATTTACATGAAACTCTGTGAGAAAAGAATTCTGACTCCATATTATACACAGAAGGCTTAGCAAAAGCAGGACAACACACTGTCCCTTTTGTCCCCCTCCTCAGCCTGCCTTTCTCGTGTGTCCACGCAAACCAAACTCGGACGAAAGGGCCTCAGAAGGCCTTGGACAAAAAGTGAACAGGGACCAGAGCCCAGAAACTTCTCCATGAGCTCAGGAGGTCGAACCCTGCTGTGCCAGCACCTCGTGCCCCATCCCTCCCCGATGGCAAAGGCTGTGCTGAGGGGTTGGGACCTGTGCCAAAGCCACCCCTGTGGCCTGGGAGGTCTCGCGTGGGGCAGGAGGAACCATCACCTCAGGCTCTTCTCCACATCTCCTTTTTCCTCTTTATTGTTTGCTTTACTTTATAAAAAAAAGGAAATCTTTCTGGAGTGATTTAACAGTATTTATGTAATAACTCCTCACAAAGTTGGGGGCCACGTTTCATTTAGCTCTGAAATATAAAAAGAGCTCGTTTACCCCTTTTCCACTGGAATCAAATATGCCCTGTTGCTATGGCAACTCCAACACTTCCCAGCTCTAACTGTTGCACAGGCAGGAAATGTTTAACCCTTCTAAGTGTGAGGATCTGAATCTTTTGGAATCAATACCAAAATAATTACCCTTCATTGCATTGTCAGGCTGCCTCTGACAAAGGATGGTGCAGGGTTTTTGTACTGTTTTATGAAAAATATCCCACCCAAGTGGCTTTATTAACTCAGGTGAGGAAGAGAAGCAAGGAGTCATTGGTCTGCTTGGATTTATGGTCGGGGTGATGCATCAGTGATAAAGAAAGGTTTCAGCATTGGGAACCTGCAGTGCTAAACCTCCAAATCTAAGAAGTTAACTCAAAATACGTGGGATCCTTAACAAAGCCCATCAGGACAAGTTTGCTTTTAGAATAGCTTGATGTAACACACGGCCCAGGCTGGCACCTGCCGCAGGTGGCACTCACAGTGTGGTCACCTCCCTGCCAAGTGTCCGTCCTGCTAGGACACCTTCAGAAAACCTGCTTTTCTTACTTCTTCTGCCTCCTGCCCTTCCCTCACACATCCCCTTTCTTTCACAACTGGACCTGAAGCAGCTCCTGGGACATTCTGATTCCTTCTGGTTGGAATTCACCCGTTCCCAGCTGGGTAACGCCATGCAGATAACGTTGGGAAGGATATCTAAACATTCTCAGCTTTTGGGATGGTGGTGCTTTGGATTTAAGAGCTGTGACTAAACAAAAGGCTCAGATAGGCAGTGTCAGAGCTTATCTGGTGATGGAAAATTCACTGATAGTCAATTATAAATCTCAACTTATGGAATCCCGGAATCCCAGAATCCCAGAACAGTTTGGGTTGGAAGGGACCTCAAAGCCCACCCAGTGCCACCCCAGCCATGGGCAGGGACACCTTCCACCAGCCCAGGGTGCTCCAAGCCCTGTCCAACCTGGTCTTGGACACTGCCAGGGATCCAGGGGCAGCCACAGCTTCTCTGGGCACCCTGTGCCAGGGCCTCAGCACCCTCACAGGGAACAATTCCTTCCCAATATCCCATCTATCCCTGCCCTCTGGCAGTGGGATGCCATTCCCTGGGTCCTGTCACTCCATTCCTGATGAACAGCTCCAGCTGTTCCACGTCCTTCTGATGTGGGGGCACCAGATACAGCACTGCAGGTGGGGTCTCACACGCTCTTAGTCAGAATTCCCTGCTCCAGAAATCAGCCTGACTGCTCTCCTTGATTTCAAACAGAGGGTTTGGCGAGGTGGAAAATTTGCAATGTTTCTGTGTTTGCTGCTTTCTGAACTCCAGAGCACGGGCGCCCGTCCTTTCAGGCTTCATTACATCATGTAAATTGGGCATTGCTTTTGGGAAGCATCACTGGGAAAATAGTGTCTTGGGAAGGGGAAGGCAAAGTAGGAAAAGAGTGGAGAGAACAATTGAAAAGGACAAAAGCAATTAAAGAGTTAAAGCATCCCATTTTGAAGTATAATAGCAGGAGTGAGTCCTGGAGAGCCCTTTTGTCTCTGAGCTAAGCTCAGAATGTGTGTGGCTAGACTTGCAAATAGTATCTCCTGTGAGAGAGGTCTGTTTAGCAGCATATTTTTTAAAAAATTCAAAAATCTATACTAATCTTTTCACATGTGCTGGAGACGTCTTTGTCGTGTCCAGACCTAGAGCTTAGAAGAGCTGTTGATGTTTGCAGCCATGCTCCTGTCCCCCTGTGCCCTCTGTGCTCGAGGCCAGAAGATCAGGTTGGCACCTTCCCCGCATCACCAGGGAACTTCAGGCACTGGCCACATCCCAGCCTGGATGTGAAGAACAGGACAGCAAATTCTCCCTGGAGAAAACACCCCCATGGTGAAGAAAGAGCATTAATTCTGCCCCAGATGTCTTTGCTCCCCACCTGCAGCTCCTGCGGTAAGAATTGCAAGAGGAAATGCTTCAAAAATCAGGAGGGAAACAGTCCTTGGATAATGCCTTACAACAGGGGTTGTGGAAGGACTAAAGCAGCTCAGGGAGCTTTTCCATGAGCTTTGCAGGGCTTTCCATGAGGGATTTTTCTTCTGTGGGTCTACAGAAACCATGGTATTTGTTGAGCTGGTTGTTCCTTGTATGAGACTAAATAATCCATATCCCTTGGATGAATTTCAGTAACCACAATGCTAAGGAGGCTATCCTTCTCAAAGTTTTAGGCACTGGTTTGGGGAAAAGACTTGAATTCCTCAAAATTATTGTAAAATCTTTGTTTAGAGCGTGGTGATAACCCCAAGGTCGAGGGTTCAATCCCTGTATGGGCCATTCACTGGAGAGTTGGGCTCGATGATCCTCATGGGTCAACTCAGAATATTCTGGGATTCTGTTGCTGGGGTCAAGGAAGGAAGAAAAAAGGAGCAAAGAAAGTCTCCGAATGGAACAGATTGCAAGTATAAATCTATATATTCTGCGTGGTCCCTGTGTGTTTTTAAATACCTCATATTTCAGAAGAAAAGGGAGAAAGAGGATGAGGAACGACAGGCAACACTCTGAAAGGAAAAGAAAGCCCTGCATGTCATAACAGGCTGAATCCATACACACCGTGAATATCCCACCAGAGCACGCTCCAGCTGACTCACAAATCCCTCCCCAGGAACAATCACAGATTTCCCTCAGACCCTGTTTTCCAGCACTCAGGCTGAGAAGGGATTGAAGCGTACAAATTCCAGTTTGCTGGCAGAAGAGCTGAGGACACGACCCTGCAGGTGGGGCAGTGTGAGGATTCCACCCAAGGGCAGGGATTCCAGACTGGGACAGGATGAGAAGCAGTGGTTGTTCCCCCTGGAGAAATGTGAGAAGAGTAGGAGAGGATCCCATCCAGCCCACAGACCTGAAGCTGTCTTATTGGCATTCACGGGAAAGGTTTGCAGGGAAAGGGTGGGAAATGAAAGGAAAATGAATGTGTAAGTAGCTGCAAAGCCCACCAATGAATGCAATTCCAGGGAGTAAAGATGGAGCTGCCTGCGGATTTGCAATGCAGGGGTATTCAGGCAGCATTCCTCACTTTCACTGCCAGCCAAAAAGTCAGTGCAAGACGGATAAAGTGTCAGAGGGATAAATAAAGAGGAAATTACTCTCAGGGATCCTTAAGGAATAAAAAAAGACCAACACATATAAAGGCAAAAAGTTACCAAAAGTGACAAGATAAAATTGGTTGCGCCACTGAAATCATTCTCTATTGCTGTGTTCTATAAGGATGATAACCAAAGTATGAAATTTATCTGGCAAGGTAAATCTACATTAAAGATGAAATGGATTAATAGGTAACCTGTCCTTATGTTGTTTCCTGGACTGGATGTTTAGCTGAAGCAAAACATATCAAAATATTGGATATTCTGATGTGGCTGGTGTTCTCTGATGGGGTCCTGGAGGGTGGGCTTCGTTGTAGGGTTTATTTCCATCAAATCTAAAACATAGATGGTCCTGTACAACACACACACACAGAGTGTTTTACCTTCTACCTCTGAGTCCAGGAGAAAGAAACATTTGACTTTTAAAAGTTGATTTTAAAACTCAAGCCGTGCCAAGTATTAGCGAGAAGGGTTTGTTTTCTTAAAATATGTGGGCAGTTGGAATGAGCATCACTGCACTACAGCAACCTTTTCATTGAACCCAGACTTATTGAGCTTAACTGCCTGTACACTAATTAAAGCATCTCTCATCCTGTTTGTCCTATTCAGCACTACACTGCCAGCTCAGAATGGCTTTCACAAAGCCCAGGCAGTGATAAGTGTTAATGGTATTTTATTATTTCTCAGCTGCAATGAAGATATTTCTCTGGCTGCAGGCAGAACCTCCAGGGAGGAAAAGAAATGCCTAAGAGTGGGAACATGCCCTCACAGCATCACTGCCTCACCAGCTGCACTCCGAAGTCTGGCCATAAAGCTTTTCCCTGCTGCTCAGGCAGTGGACAGACATCCATACACTCCCCTGGAAGCTGCCTTTGTGCACGGTGTCTCTCCAGAGCGGGGGGCTCTGAGGGATGTGCAAGGAGCACAGTGAGTTGTTGGGAGGTCGCGTGGAGGAATGGGCAACCAGGCTGATTCAGCGGCTAGCATCGGGGGGAAAATGACAGGATGCCTTGGGCCGAGCAGAGTATTCATGGGATGCTGTTGGGTATCAATGAGAGCCTTTGGAAAGAGGCCCTGGTGACTCATGAGATCGGTAGGAATGGCCCTGTTGCTGTCAGTGGTGCTGCGGAACCACTCAGCAACCAGGCAGGACAGAGAAAGCCAGGAGGAAACAAAGAGCTGGGAAACCTTCCTGTGTGCCTGCCCCTCCAGGGCTCTGCGGGGCAGCAGCCCCAGCTCCTGGAGGTGTCCAGGGCCAGAGCACATCACTCCCTAACCCTGCTCCCACCTCCAGAGAGGCTCCCTCCTGCTCCTCCTCCTCTCTGCACAGTGAGCAAACTCTGTCTCATCTGCTGAGATTGGCGTTATGTAAACACCAGACATCAAATATTAATTAGGAAAACATGAAGTAGAGTAACATTTTGTAAAAAAAAAAAATGCTGTCTCTTAGCAACTCAGCTTCTCCTGCCTCAAATAAAGAATGAGAGTCTGACAACGTCATATTATTTTCCACCCTAAATTTGAGATTTGAAATGAAAGCTTATGCTTTAGCTGGATTACCAAACAAGCAACTGGCAGCTACAGGGAGGAATAGTTTTTGTCCATCTATGTGACAGGGGTAAAAGTCCTGTGTTCCACAGTGCTGTGCATGACAGACAATTTATTCCAGGCAATTGCACCGAGGATCCAAGCATTTCCATCACCACTGAAGCCCTGGTGACCCTGAGTGTGCTGTGTTCAAGGACACACATTCAGAGACCAGGCCTTGAAGATGTAGAAAGAGATTCAAGAGTGGATGCACTGACAGGAACTTTACTCCCAGGACTCAGTAAACCCAATCTCCCCTCAGGGTCTAACAGCAACAAATGCCAAGGAGTTCATGAGATCCCCCTGATTTTCCACTCTTGCCATGTTATAATAACATTTTGCTTGGAAGATTATACATACTTCCAGTGCCTAAAAGGAGCCTAAAAAAGGCTGGAGAAGGACTTTTCATGGGGGCATGGAGCATCAGGACAAGTGGAAATGGTTTTAAGCTGGAGGAGGACAGAGTTTGATGGGATATTGGAAAGGAATTCCTCCCTGTGAAGGTGGGGAGGCCCTGGCACAGGGTGCCCAGAGAAGCTGTGGCTGCCCCTGGATCCTAGAAGTGTCCAAGGCCAGGCTGGACGGGGCTTGGAGCAGCTGTGGAGGGTGGAAGGTGTCCCTGCCCATGGCAGGGGTGGCACTGGGTGGGCATTGAGGTGTCTTCCAACCCAAACCATTCTGGGATTCCATGGTACAGCCTGAGCTGCTGCACGTTCTACAAACTCCTATACAGTTATCCAAACATAACACAGTTCAAAGCCTTCAAAATGCAATTCAGATTAAAATAAAAATAGAATGTATTAAAAGGAAGCCTTCATAATCAAATTCAGCTGCGTGAAGGCCACTCACAAGCCCCGGTGCTATAATTTGAAGCAGGTTATCTGTTGACACCCATGCAAGCAGAGCAGCTGAGCTCTGAAGAGGAGTGAGCCCAGAAGGCTGGCAAAATGTGGGGAGTTTCACCCCAAAATTGGATTGTCTTCAATGCGACGCTTCTCTGGGTCCCCCAACAGAATCTTCATCTTGGTGGTACAAACAGGGCCAATTCAAAGCCAAGCCCCACAGAGATGTAAGACCAACCCCACAGCTTTGTAATAGATCCAGAAACAGCCCACGGCTCTCCCAAGCCCAGCCTAGCACTTCACCTGTCCAGTCGTGATCCCACCACACCACGGAAGTAAAACCCTGCTGCTCATCTCCAGATAAACACTCACTATTATTCCCATAAAAGAAAATGAGGCAAAGGAATAACCACAGTTCTCTTGCCTATGGCACATGAAATATAATTTTAAATCCTTCCAGCTCCTCATAAAATCTCATCATTGTTTAAAACGGTAGAATATACAGCCTTTGAAAGTTTTAAATATTTAATTTGCATCTTTTAAAATCAAAGGCAAAGTTTGGATTGCAAGGTGCAGTGAGGAAAGGGAATATTTTTTGTTCTGGTAAACACGAGCGCAGCCTGTTTCTAATGAGTAGCAATCAAGAGACACTGCAGGGACACAGAACATAAAACAAAATAGCGAGAGAATCCAATATGCTGCTATTCCTGGCAGTTCTAAAAATTAATTCAAACCTGCATCCATTACAAGGGTAATGGAAAAGTAGAGCTCCATGTCTGTAAATATTAGGAGCATGGCTGATAGCCTCATTTCCTCCCCCACCTCAATTAAATATGGCACCTTGCAGCTAAATTACACAATGTGGCCACAGTCTGTAAACAAAACAATCACCATTACAAATGTTTGTGCCTAATAAATAGATGTACTGCTGTATTAGGGAGAGTTATGCCTCATGCAATAGATGTTCCCTTCCAAACAGGTAGATCTCCTATTAAGCATTTGATTATTCATTTCTCCCTCCCCAAAATGATAGCACAGAAAGAAGCCTTCTGCTGGTGCATCTTCTGCAAATTGCACCCAAAATCTTAATAAAGTAGCTCCCAATCTGCTTCAGGTCCAATTCACCCAGACCGTTGTACGTTGTCAGCCTGACCCAGATGCTCAAAATGCATTAATGTTTATTCTTTAAACTGGAAAGAACAATCACTGAGGATGATAATCCAAGAATCAGCCTGTGCCCCACCGCCCCTCGGTGGATTTGACTGCCTGATCTTTTCTCATCCTTGTGTAACCCCAGCATCCCTGCTTCATTTAATTCCTTAAGCTTTAATTAAAAAACAGCAATGAAAGCCAGCAAGAAAAAGCAGCTGAAAATTCCTTTATAGCTCGTGGAACGGCCAATATTGCTTGAGAAGAGACAGCAAACACCACAGCTGAATACAGAGGTGGCCCACTGCAGCTTAATCTCTCCTCTGTTGTGTTCTCCTGAGGAATACTTCACAGAGCTGGTCTTTTATTGCTGCTCTGGCACCAGGAAAGGGGAAACCGTGACACTCGTCCGGGAGTTTGTACATCACAGTCACATCCTTTGCTCTGGTTCCCTCCTCCTGGCTTGGAGCTGTGAGTGCGGATTCTGCTCGGCTGACTCCCAGAGAATGACAGCAGAATGTTTCTAAGGGTGCACATTTCTTTGGCAACACCGAGTCTCCACCTCAGTGACCCTTTGTGATAAAGCTGGAGGTGCTGCTTTGGTTTGGAGCTTCGACACATGGCCAAACCCAGTTTCAGTGGCCGGGTGAGGTCAGTGCCAGGGGAGCCCAGCTCATTGTGTGCGTGCGCCAAGAGCAAAGTGGCTTCAAACCCAGGCACAAATGGCTCTCCCACCACAGGGACAACAGGAGGGTCCCCAGGGGCCCAGACTGTGTCAGGAGTAAGTTTTCCTCACTTAGAAACTCTCAGACCAAGGAATTCCCCATGTCCATCCTGAAGCAGAGGCCCTTTGACATGCTGATCACCCCACCTGACACATCACATACTCTGTGGGCTCCAGCTCTTGATTTTATTTAAAGCTCCAGCAGCTGAGGGAGCAGCTCTGGCCATGTCCTGAGTGGTTTTCATTACTTCAGCTGAATCTGTGATCACTGAAGGTGGGCAAGGAATGCTTTTCCCCATTTCATTTTCAAATGGGTTTAGGTTTTGCTTTGTCACCCATCTACAAATTCACTTCCTGGCTAAATTTAGGCCAAGGGAAAGGTTTTGCTGGAGTTTCTTTTTCTTATTTTTGCACATGTATTACAGTTAGCCTGCAGTTCAGAATAAAGTCATAAATGAATCAAGAAAATTTATAATCATCTTTACAAGTGTTTTCAAGTAATCCTTAAATGGAAACAAAAGTGAACAAAAAAACCCCAAAACAACAAACAACCAAAAACCAATCAAGATGCTCAACAAAAACAGACTTTACCACAAAATGTCTGTTTTGACCAACTGACGTATTTGAATGGAAAGGAATAGCACAAATAAATCTAACCAAGTTCTGCAGTCGTTATAAAACTCTATGTGGCATTACACAGTGGGATCCTTATTTCCAAAAGAAATGTTTTTGGAGCCGTGGTTTCCTCACCCACCAGGACCAGTCCTGTCTAAAATGTTGTCTAATGAAGTGGTTTTCACCCAATTTCATTTAAGGCCACTGCAAAGCCAGGAGCAAATGCAGGCACAGCCCTCACTGAGCAGTGACTGATGTTTTACGTCGAAATGACAGCAAATAGAGCAGAAGGACCCAGTGTTTCACACATCCTGATGCAAGCAGAAGTGTGGGGCTCAGCAGTGAGATCCCACCCAAAGCACTCCATCCAGCCCTGGTGCTGCATACAAGAAAGTCATGGACCTGCTAGAGCAGCTCCAGAGGAGGGACACAAGGGTGCCCTGAGGGCTGGGGCAGGCTGAGGGACTTGGGGTGCTCAGCCTGGAGTGGGGAAGGGTTTGGTGAGACCTTATGGCAACATTTCAATATATTTAAAAAGCTGATAAGAAGCAGTTTTTAGCAATCCCTGTAGTGCCAGGACCAGGGGCAGCAGACTGGACATGGGGAAAAAATGGTTTCAGATGGGGGTGGGCAGGCCCTGGCACAGGGTGCCCAGAGAAGCTGTGACTGACCCTGGATCCCTGGAGGTGTCCAAGGCCAGGCTGGACAGGACTTGGAGCAGCCTGGGCTGGTGGAAGGAGTCCCTGCCCATGGCAGGAGGGGAACTGGATCTTCAAGGTCCCCTCTAACCCGGACCAGTCTGGGATTGTATGCTTCTGACCTTTCAGTCCTCAGAATTGGTGACCATGCCATAAATTGTTTGTTTGCTGACTGGCTCTGGCTGCAGTGTTCTGACACTGAAAGGAACTACACTTCTGCATTCCATTCTTATATGCCTTCCTTAGCTCAATAGTTTTATGGCTTTCAATCTGACTTTTAAATATGAGTTAATAGTGTTTCACCTCTCTCTAAAATGGATAAGTCTCTAAGAACTTTGCTGTTTGATTAAGTTATCATGCATGAAGAGCCAGAAAAATTTAAGACAATTGTTCATTTAAATTGCTGTTAATTACATCCTCCCGACATAGTTATTGTACTGTACGCACTCTTTGGATAAAACTACTGTAGTATCTAATTGAACTCAAAAATATTTCTGACGTTTTAATGAACACACCAATTAGTTTTATTTTACAAGACTTTCAAATGAACCACGGAGGATTAGAAAATGACATTCAAGGTCTGCATATAATTAAATTACATAACACAGAAGGGGGGAAACTTAGTGTCACATTAAAGGGATATAAAAGGTAGGAAGACGTTAGCATTTGAGATGTGTTGGAGTAAATAAGAGCTTTGTAGAATAGAAGCCATTCTTCTTTTTAACCACCAAAGTTTCCGGAAGTCAATGGAATGTCACAGCATCATCACCAGCCACAGACTGCAAGCCTGGGGACTCGGAGGCCATTATCCATCCTGCTCCTTATCAGAGATCCCACTTCCATTTCACTTTTATGTAAATTTTACGTAATTGTTTGTGGAAGTCAAGTGGAACTTCACCGAGTTACTGGAGCTGCACTGAAATGAACCAGACGTGGGAAGACAAAGAGTTGTCTGGACTTCAGAGCAATCCTGGTGCTTGTGAGGTTTTCCACATGAGAGCTCAGCTGGAGAGGAGCAGGAATTGAAGGCATTTAAAGCAGTTAAATCAGACGTATTGATCCCACACTTATCCAGCTGTCTGGATGCATTTTACCGAGCTGCAGAAGAAGAGGGCCGGATCACATGTGTGTTCCATGGAAAATGTTTAGTGCAGGGACCCCTTGCTGCAGCAGTAAACTCTTGTCAAAGGAAGGAGGAGGTGGTCAGACCAGCCCATTTTCCAGTGATCAATAGATCTGTAAAACCCTCGGGACAATGAGGAAAGTAGAGATAAATAGATACACTCAAGTGCACATCCGCACTTCAATGCGCAGCAAATTGTGCACCCAGAAGTCTTTAGTCTCTTGAGCGGTTCCTCAAACTCTTTAGGCTCCTTCCTAAGCCTCCAGCCTCTCCCTGTGCTCTAGGTGGTGCGGGAGCTAATCCCAAAAGCAGCCTCCTGACTGCCCTGGGAGGACGTGCTGTGGTGTAGGACGTGCCGTGGTGGAGGATGTGCCGTGGTGGAGGACGTGCCGTGGTGGAGGACGTGCCGTGGTGTAGGACGTGCCGTGGTGGAGCCCAAAGTGGCAGCTCAGCCCCTCACTTCCCCTCAGCGGGACTGGGGAGAGAATCACAGGGTACAAGTGAGAAAACTCCTGGGTTGGGATCAGACAGGTTAAAAGGGAAAGCAAAAGCTGTGCACGTTAAGGAAATCAAACCAAGGAATTCCTTCCCTGCTTCCCACGGGCAGGTGTTCAGGCAGCTCCAGGAGAGCAGGCCCCATCCCTCAGAACGGTGACCTGGGAAGACAAAAACCTGCACACTGAACCTATGAAATATCCCGTGAGTCACTTAGGGTCACCTGTCCCCTCCCAGCTCCTGGTGCTCGCCCAGCCCCTCGCTGCTGGGGTGGGTGAGGAGCACAAAACGCCTTGGATCTGTGTGAGCACATCCCTGTGTCACCAACAGTGCCCCCACATCCCTGTGTCACCAGCACCACTTCCACATCCCTGTGTCACCAACACCACCTCCACACCCCTGTGTCACCAGCACCAATTGCACATCCCTGTGTCACCAGCACCAATTGCACATCCCTGTGTCACCAACACTGATTCCACATCCCTGTGTCACCAACACCCCCTCCACATCCCTGTGTCACCAGCACCACTTCCACATCCCTGTGTCACCAGCACCACTTCCACATCCCCGTGTCACCAGCACTGCCTCCACATCCCTGTGTCACCAACACAGCCTCCACATCCCTGTGCCACCAGCACTGATTCCAGCACACATCCAAAACACAACCCCACAGTGGCCTCAGGGAGGAAAATGAACTCTGCCCCAGCCAAAAACAGCACAATAAGACAAAAAATTGTTGCTTTCCAAATCATCACCCTTTGAATTTCTCACAGACTGGCATTTGCTCCCTTTCTGTTCTATGAGGATAATTTGGTGTGCAAATATCCACGTCCCTCCCTGTGTTTGTCTTGCTTCCACCATGATGGGGAGTGACAAAACAGGCACAGTTAAGAGATGAGAGAAGGAAAAAAAAAAAAAGGAGATATCAGTAAACTTGGCACAACATTCAATTATAAAAGTGGATGCAAAATGCTAACAATTCAATGCTCAGAAGAACTCATCTGAATTTCATTATCATCTAAGTAGAATCTGGTATTTGTTAAAGAAGACAAATGTTCTTAAAAGATGTGTTGCTCACAATCATCTCAGGATAAAAAAACATGAATACAAGTAACCGGTTGGTTCCTCTGCATTCCAAAGAAGAAAAGGGAAAGAGAAAAGAATTAAAGATGACTTTTCAGCAGATGCAAAGCACTCTGGGGGGCTGTCACTGAGACAAATAAAGCCGTGGGATGTCGGGATGTCCTCTGTAAGCCCATGAATGCCTCTGGAAGTAGGCTGGGTGTGCCACAACCTGTGAGCAGGTTTGGGCAGCACCACACCCTGGGTGATGAGGGGTAGGGGAGAGGGGCAATTCCTGTTGAAGGACAGAAAAGTAACTCAGCATCAGCCCAAAACACTGGTCCCAGAGAATCAAAGAACAGGATTTTGCTGTATTTTTTTCCCCATCAGTACAGATGACATAAAACTGTTTCCAGCAGGTTTTTTTTCATATNTTCATTATAGCAAAAAAAAAAAAAAAAAAAAAAAAAGAAGAGGATTAAGAGAGATGCTGAAAATTTTAACTATGGAAAATCAGGATTGGAAAAATGAAAATTCAAACAGTAAAATAGGGCTAACTTTAAAAAAACCCCTCCTTTCATTAAAAGACAGATTTGCCAATTTTTTTCCAGTGAAAAATGAAGGGGTTTTTTTTCTCAAAGATATTGTTTGCTTGTTTTAGATCATGTATCTTCACTGCATCCCACAAAATACGGAAGAAAGGGGGAAAAGCTGCTGCTAGAATTTTAGCTGATATACCTGGATGGTTGTTAAAGCTACTACAATTTTTCAAGTTCTGGGACAGTGGTGTACCCCTAGAAAAAGCCATAGCATTTTCACACTCATCTGTCTCACCAAAAATTAAGAAATTGATAAAAAATTTTCCTTCTAGAAGTAGTGAAAATTCAGCATAATCCAGATAAGGTAAAATAAATCAATAGCTGAGTAATCTCAGAGAAACAAAACTGATCTAATTTGTCCTAGAATTAGGCATCTGCCATCATCTTTAATTTGCCAGATCCCGCACAAACATAACATAAAAAAAGTCCCTAAAGAAATTTCACATCCTATTTTGGATAATTTTATATCACTATAACCATGGAGTTTTGCTCCCAGTCTCCTCCAAAAAGTAGAAGAGTAGATCCTCTATTTTTAGTTAACTGTCTTTACTTTTTAAAGATGTTTGGCATTTCCTGTGTGTGGAGGTAACAGTGCAAATTTAAAGCCTGGTCTTTACTCAGTGTCAATCAAAAAAGATTCACCAGGGCAGGAAGAATGTATAGGACTCCTCACTGTAGGACTCTGTCACTAAATGCATCTCAACATCCAAAACTGCCAAAAAAAGTACTTATTTTCATCTAAAACAATTCAGAACATACTTAATAGTTATGGCTGAAGCATGGAAATCTGCATATAACACCAAAATTCCCTACATTAAATCACTTTTTGCATTGGGAACCTGAGGCTGCAGCCAGAAGCAAAAGATTTTCCAAAAATATTTCCTTTGTATGTATTTTCACCTTGCTTAAAAGCAGTTCTTTAAAAGGCTCATTTCTTGTAATGCTGAGGAGATCAACAGAGATTTTTAAAAGATATTTGGAATTCACTGTACAAAAAAAAAGAGGCATTAAAATTAGATTTTAGATATGAGTTATTTAGAATTAGTCTTACCTATCTCAGCATACGAATGTTTGACTGTTTAGCTGTGCTTTGGCTTATTTCCAGACATTAAATGCAACACAAAGTCCCAGATATGTTGGTGTTTATTTCTTATTCTTATTTTAGCATGTCCAGTGCAGCCACACTTTCTCCAGAGCCCAACACTGAGTTCATTCCCAGTGAATCCAGACAATATACATTTACCATATGGAGTGTGAAGCCTGTAAAACAGGAATATTTCTCACC
The DNA here is from genome assembly GCA_013397175.1 of Platysteira castanea. NCBI lineage: Eukaryota > Metazoa > Chordata > Aves > Passeriformes > Platysteira > Platysteira castanea. The sequence goes on along the minus strand of VYXC01010852.1, from coordinate 139,484 downwards.
CCTTGTTATTTGGCTCCTGCTTCAAAGAAATGCACACCTTCCAGTAAAATCTACCATCTCCCTTTTGGCTCTCCTTCTGGACCATGTTGTGCCTTGAACCCCAACAGCGTTTGAATTCACAGAATAATCTGAGTAGGAAGGGACCAGCTCACTGGTGACTTGCTTTGGTTCTGGTGGAGGGGTCTCAGGGGGCATTTCTGGCCATGTTCCAGGCAGATCTAAAGCAGGAATTCTGAGGGTAAGGATGGGAGGTGATCAAAAGTCACCCAGGCTCACGGAGGGCACTGGCACACACCAGTGTCAGACCTCCAGGGACAGCCAAAGAGCCTCGACCACCACCAGGATCCTGATCCCAGCTGACCAAGCCAAAAATGCCCTTTGACCCCTGGGTCCTTGCTCCTGCCTGTCAGGAGGCTGTGGTTAGGGATGGGAGCTGCTGACCCCACAGACAACGCTGCCAGAAAGAAAATTGGGAAGGTTGATCCATGGCACACCCGGGCACTCTGCCACGGGGCTGTTTGTCGTCTCGCAGGGCAACAGGCCAAGGTTTTGGGGAAAGGAAGGAGAAGCTCTGGTGGGGAGAGGCAATGGGACCACCAGTGTAGGGAGAGGGGTTCTGATAAATGGAATCTGTAGAGATGGGGATCAGGGAGGTCTGGGAATGGACATCAAACCTTCAGCACAGACACCCCCATCCTCACCGCTCACCCCTTCCACCCCAGCCCTTCTCTCCCAGCACTTCCCTGTGCTGGTAAAAGCACAATAAAGGAAACTCTCACACCTGCTAGGTTCATCAGAAAGGAGGGAAAAGAGAGACTTTATTTGCATTTCTCATACTTTATAGGGTTCTCAATTCCACAAGGGATTGGAGGACATGTCACTTCCTCCTCAATCCCACTGGAGAAAAAGGATGCTCATCAAACTTTCTTTTATCACAAAAGGAATGAAAAACAGAAAAGACGGTTAAATAAACATTGGCCATTATTTACATGAAAGTGTGTGAAAATTCTCTGACTCCAAGGCTAAAACAGAAGGCTTAGCAAAAACAGGACAATACTTCCCCAAGCACCTGTGGCCTCTCCCAGCCCCTTTCCTGTGCTCTGATGTGACAGGGCCAAAATGATTCCTCCCCCTTCCTCCCCAAAACTTTCCCCACTTCTCCCCATGCTGCCAAATTGAATTTCACCTGTCCTGCCCAGCAGCCTTAACTGCTGCTGCTGAGGAGGCACTGCCCCATCGGAGAGCAACCCTGGTGCCTGGAAACCAGGTATTCTGCCCACAGCAGGAGCACCAGAGGAGCAGCAGACAGCAGGAACGTGAGCCATGAAAACCTTTCTGACTGATCCATTCCTCCTGAGTCAGTCTTGCCGTTGTGAAGGGCTGTGTCTGTATTTCCCAACTCCAAATGCAACAGAAAACCCAAGGCTGCTGTGAAACTTCAATAAGGAAATTGAGATTTGCCATCAAAGCAAGGCACACCACCAAACATCAAAACGGGCAATACCCTAGCAGCACTAAGGAAGGTTCAAACCATCCAGAAGACAATATAAGCACTCAGACCATCCTCAGGGGAGGTTGCAAGGGCTGCAGGATCACCGGGATGTGGTCCTTTCCCATCCCACACTCCCACCCTGTGACACAGCAAGTACTGGGCATTTGCAACCAGCTGGATGAACCTGAGCCCTGGATGACATCGCTCGTGCTGGTGAAGAGAAAAGTTGGGTTTAAATAAATCATCACCAGGATCTGTTTGTGCTATTCCACAGGAGAAAAGGGTTTAATTTTAATTTCAGGCAATGGCACTGATGGATATCAGAACCTGCACTGAGCCCATGAATAGATGAATAAAAATACACCTAAAGAGCCCAGGATGTATACCTGTCAAACACTCAGATGACTAATGCAAGAAGACCTGGATAAAGACATTAAACATGCAGCAGACACTGGCATGGGGTGGGAGGACGTCTGATTCTTGTCAAGCAATCACAAAAGAGAATTATTTAAGATCCAAAAATACGGCGTGGGGGACTGTAATTCAATTGCAAAGGCACCGAAGACAGCAGCTTTTGAATACAGCCTTTAGTTAGAGTTTAAGAAATCAAAGTTACTGTATTATTAATGTGCCTTAAACACCAGGTAAACCAGCAATTTCTTCCTCTGCAGGCACCCGGTGCTCCTCACAAAATAACACCGTGTTTTGACATCCCCCGTGCTTGGCACGGGCTGCCTGTCAAGCAGAGGAGGTGACAACAGAGGGATCCTGGTGTGCCTTTCGCAGCTGTGCCTGTGAGCCCTTAACGAGAACGACAAACCTGAGATAACCCTTATCTTGCAGGGGGGCTGGCACCTTTTCTGCAGCACCCACGTGAGCTGCGTTTAGCTCCACACTCCAAGTGTTCCCGTGGCAGGGATAATCCAGGCTGGGTGGCTCAGAAACATCCACCCCTGCTACAGGAATATCCTGGGACCAAAATGTGGAAGCTGGGAGGGCTCTCTCTTTCTGCAGGAGTCCCAGAGGAGGGCAGGATAAACACTTTAATCTCTGTGTATGTGTTTTGTAAAGAATGAAATCCAGACATAAAGTGTGGTGCAGGGCCCTCATGTTCCAGCTGCTTCCCCAAACCAAGAGAGTACTTTGAATATTAGGATGCACAGACACACATATTTTTAGCTCCTCAAAAACACCCTGGCATGCCAAAATACCTGGGCTTTACAAAAATGCTCTGGCAGCTTCCAGCAGGTGTCCCCTGTGTGTTTGGACCCTCCCAGGATCAAAAGGTCCTTTAATTCCGATATTCATACAATTACCTGAGCACTGAAACAACAGCAAAGAGCTTGTCCCACCTCCACTGTCTCTGTGAGTCCTGCCCAGCTCTCCAAAACTAAAATTGCAACACTCTGCTCTCAGGAATAAACTCAGGATGCCGTGAAGTGAATCAGCATAGTAATCTTTTGCAAAAATCCATCAATGTTTGTTTGTTTGTTTGTTTGTTTGTTTGTTTGTTTGTGCATTTAAAATCAGCCTGTGGAAAGTGGGAGGTTTGCCTAGAAACCTCTGAGCTGGGTGAAACTGGATTCTCTATGAAAAGACTGCTGCACCTGGAGATGTTAATCTTGCCTTTAATCTAAAGGCACATAAAGGTGTTTTCAGATACCTTTACCTTTTCTAAGCATCTACCTGTACTTTGGGGTTTTTTATGAAGTTTGATGGTCCTTTCAAACTCCAACATCTAGATGTGGATAGCTTCCTTTATGAAAAGCCTGTCACAGATGGCTTCAGATGGACATGTCAGCTTCATCTGAGACAGCAAGTCAAGCAAAACAACCTCCATTACAACCATTAGAGAAGTTTTCCTTCCTTCCTCGCTGCTGGAATGTGCTATTACAAAATTAACAGGAGTTTTCACAGGGATATTTCTCCGGCCGACCTCAGTTCAAGCCTATCAATGCTCTCCAGCAGACTGAAGCAATACAAATTCTGCACACAATTGCTCCCCGTCCTCCGCCACAGAAGCACTTCCCTTAATCAGAAAATTCCGAAGGATTTTCAATTGGAGGCACCAACAATGGTTGCGGCTAATGGCAATGCATTCCTTGAGATTTATTCTGCAAGAGGCACCTTTCATTTTAACAAATGTGCCATGGTATGAGGAGTTTGTGATGGGTGAACTCAGTCAGCGTGTGCTGACAGCCCCCCGACAGCTGAAGGGCTGTGCAAAATGTATGATTTGAAGGCTTGAAGTGTGTTATTCTTCCCTTTGTTACTCAGTTGGATTCGAGTGCTAAAAAAAAAACCAACAAAACCCACCTGGCCCTAAGAAATCATTTTTTCCTCTGGTGAAGTGTGTGCTTTGCGTTTGAATGGGAGGTACAGCGGGGAAAAGGAGAAGATAAAGTAACTGCAAAGTTAGCTGGAAAGGTCTCCTCAAGAAAGGTTTTCTAATTTCCACTCCAATAATGGATCAGGAGAGGGGTGAGGGTCACCAGCAATACTTTGTGAACAACTGGAACCATCATCTTCAACAGAAGCCCTTTTAGTGTTTACTCAGTTTAGAGAGCTTGAATCTGAAAATCTGTATCACTTTCCATTTCATCACACCCAAGTTATCCCCAAGCCAGCAAAAGCGGGATATTTCTTTTTTCCCTTTTCACTCTAATTCTGCCACCACTTTTCCACCTGCATTCCTCTCACTGGAAACACTAATTTTCAATTTCACATGCACAGGGCAATCATTCTGTCTTTAATGATGATGGGGCAGCAAAGGCTGCAGAGGGAAACCCCACACTGCCTCATCCAGGCTCTGGCAGCTGAACCACTCTCCAGCCACTCACCACCTCGAAATTTGGAACTGCAGAAGCAGGGCAGGGTGATGAAGACAGATCTCTGCATTTTTAATGAGCAGTCCTGCAATATTTACTTGGTTAGAAGACAGTGGATATTTCATCTTGCCTGTCATAACAAATATGTTCCTCCTGGCATCTCAGCATCTCGTGGTTAACACTGTGCTGACAAATGTACCTCTCCCCTCTGTGACGAAAGCAGACACAATTTTAAAGGGAAGAGGCCTGCAGGTTAACTAGGGTCGTTTTTTCTCCATTTTTCTTTTAATTTTATAAATGCAGTGCTTCCCTTAAGAGCTAAAGACCACTACTGTGGTTTAAGTCTACAACCCCAATTCAGGGCCATGTCAACACTCTCCCTATAAACCCCCAGCTTCGTGCACTGCTCAGCAGCAGAAGTGAATTGAAATGCAAAGGTTAATGCACAAGTCTAGAGTCAGGTGATAAAGCCCAGCTCCCCAAAACTGCATTTGCCCTGCTGGGAATGAGGACAAAGTGGTACCTCCTCCTACATGGAGCTGATAAAAAGTGTTCCTCCTCTGCTTTCCCAGCATCATCTGCCTTGCAGACCCCCAAAAAGAACCTGAGTGAGCTCAAACCCCCCCACCCCCTCCCCAAACTTCTCAGAAAGGTAAAAAAAAAGAAATCTGTCCTTTTTGCCTTACTTTCTGTTCTTCCAGCAAGTTTCCCCTTCCCGGGGCTTGTTTTACATCACCTGGAGTAGCTTGGTCATGTAGAGGTGGCTGCAGGAAAGGGCAGCAGAAACTGATGGTTCCTGAAACACTTTGGCAGTGATAGATGGACATCACATCTCCTGACATTACTTCCCACTATTTCACAGAGGAGAGTTAGGAATGGATTCATTGAGCAATGTTTCCTCCTTTCATGATCCATCTTGAGATGACAATCCAATTTTCAGGTCAAGAGAAAATTCTTAAGTGATGGAAAAGTCACAGGTGACAAGAATAATGGCTGTGGGCGATGGCAGAAGGAGGAATGGCCCTGGAATGGGTTTTATGGATGAGACACACAGGATATGATGGAGGAAGGAGCACGGTGTGGGAGTCACAATGAAGCAGTGCAGAAGTTGGCTTGTGCACAGCCAGCCCTGTTCTACTCACAGATCACACAAAAATGCACAGACATTCCCTTCTCCAGCCTTCTGACAGCAGAAATAATATAAAAATATATCTGTGAGCATTCCATTTTCCCCAGTCAAAGTCCAGCCAGAGTCACTATTTATCATCATTTATTCCAGTAAATAGAAGCCACACCCAGACCAATTATCTCACTGTCAGAGCTTGTAAATGGTGTTTTGGTACCATGGGATTCCTGTTCAGGAGGTTTGTTTGGATTCTGAGGCCTCTAATCTTTATCAGATATTACACCCCACTCATCACTGTCAGGAGCCAAAGCAGCATCAGCATCCGTGGCACTGCTAACAGGGCCGTCTTCAGCATGTGAGTCATCCTGCACATTATCCTCCAAATTCCTCCTTGCCGGGGAAAAATTAACTCCACATGGCCAGGACAGGTTGGATGGGGTTTGGAGCCACCTGGAAGGTGTCCCTGCCCATGGCAGGGGGGAGAATGAGATGGGCTTTAAGGTCCTTTCCAACCCAAACCAGACTGGGATTCTGGGGTTCTATGACTCTCTGGATATCAGCTGTTCACAGTTTCATGAACAATAAAAGTAACTAACTGGATGCTTTAAAAGGTTTTCATAGAAACAACACTTGCTTGTGGCCCAGCAAGGCTGCTCCAAGATACAGAGAGTTCATAGAGCTACAGAATCCCAGGCTGGTTTGGGGTGGAAGGGACCTCAAAGCCCATCCAGTGCCACCCCTGCCATGGGCAGGGACACCTTCCACCAGCCCAGGGTGCTCCAAGCCCCATCCAACCTGGCCTTGGGCACTGCCAGGGATCCAGGGGCAGCCACAGCTCCTCTGGGCACCCTGTGCCAGGGCCTCCCCACCCTCACAGGGAACAATTCCTTCCCACTATCCCATCTAACCCTCCCCTCTGGCAGTGGGAAGCCATTCCCTGTGTCCTGTCTCTCCAGGCCCTTGTGGATACTCTCTGTCCGTGTTTCCTGAAAGCTCCTTTCTTCCTCGTCCACAAAAGAAAGAGGCCACAGCACTTTCAGAGCCACTCCACAACAAAAACTCCTTCCGGAGGTGCCTGGAGGTGCTGGAGGGATGCACCCACTGTGCCTGGCAAAGCAGCACCTGGCACAGGGACGTTCTCCTGCCCAGCCCGACCAGCTCTCCCTGCCAGCCTCATTGCAATGTGCGAGTCCCAGCCTAAAAAACCTCCAGACACCCCACCTGAGCCAAATAACAGGCTGTGCAAATGGCTCCGTGCTCCCACTGGATGCAAATCCATGCCAATTCCCATGGCAGCGTTCTTGTCTCCTGGTCATCAGCTAGGCTTTAGTTCTGCCTTCCAAATAAAACTGCTTTATTAAACAGCAGGAGATAATTGCAGCGGTGTCAAAGCCTGCTGAAGCACAAACAATGCGAGATTAAGGTGACTGATGTCACAAGGAATTATGTGCATAAGAAGTAAGTGCGCTTCTGAGTATAAAACTAAAGTATTGATAACCATCTTTCAACTTAATAACTTTGGCAAAAGGGATATTAATGATGTGGAAGAAAAAAAGGAACAGCTTATTAGTGGAAAGTCCAAAGTCCTGGTTTGCCCACTTTTTTGTGAATAATTTAATTGTAAAAGTTCCTTTTCTCAACCTCTTCCATTTCTCAATGAAGACAAAACAGAGGAAAAGAGGGGGCTAAAAATAGAAGCTGCTTTGCAATTACTGAAGTCAGAATTCCATGGGTTTGGGTTTGATTTTTATAATTCAACAAGCAAACGAAAAAGCCACTTTGAGATTGAGTGAAAGCTTTTTATAAGGAGAAAAATGAAAGAGAACTGCCCTAGGTTAAAAAAAATGTATAAAAACATAGTTTTAACTTGAAAAATACTATGAATACATAATTCTTGGTTTGGATTTAAGAGGTAAACTGCCTGTGTTAGCTTCCCTTTCCCTTTCCTTCAACACTATCTAAGGTAATGGAGGTGGAAACAGAGCCTTTAAAATTTTCCCAACAGTTTAGCCTGTTTAACCTTTTCTTCCCCAACAATTTAACCTGCTTTCTCAAGCATGGTCTTCCTGTGGTTCCGAGTGCTCTTTTGCTGGGGGCTGACCCAAGCCAGGAGAGCTGTAATATCCAAAGAGCACCATTAACTTGCCTTGACATCTCATTTCCCTCTCTTTATTTGACTCTGTCACTCATGACCCTTCCTCTGCCGCTCAAGCATCAGTCAGAACCCAGTGTGGAATTACATTGTAATAGATAGTGAATATGAGCCACTCCTGCCCACCTCCTTTCTCACTGCAAGAAACACCGGTGGCCAGCTCAAAGCCCCGGGATGACAAGCAAGTTTTAAAGCATCACCTTAAATTGGCAGAGTTTCCTCTTGTTGCAGGACGTGCAGAAATGACTGTGAAATACAGAGAAGAGAAACAGCACAGCACAGACCCCTTGGGTTTTATTCCCGTGCTAGTTTTCCTCTTGGTAGTGCCTCAGGAGCGTTTATTTTGATCCTGTTACCACACGTATTGTGTGTGTATTTGGATATTTAGTGGATGTGGGGAGCCTGATTCCATCCGTGTAGGATGCAGACAAGTGGGAATTGGCACCGCAGAGACACTCAGCTCATCAGGGAGGACTGAGCCGGGGGTGTCTCTTACAGTCAGGTCAGCTCAGAAGGGGATGTTGGATCCATGTGGATCCCTGTGGTGGATCCCTGGTGCCAGCAGCTGGGGTGGTGTGGCACTGAGGCCGCTTGGCAGGGTGACAGGCTCAGAAAACCATCCAAAGGGAGCACTTCTCCACAAGTCGGCTCTCACAAACACAGGGCAAAACTTCAGGTCACTCATAAATAGAGTCAAAAGTTGGACTTGATGATCCAGGATGGAAACCAGGTTTCCACTGCCGTGGTTTGGCCAAGGAGGATCCATCCCCTCATCCTCTCCCAGGAGAACAGATCTCAGGGCACACGATTTACATTTCAGTCACACCAGGCTGCACATTTTCACATTAGAAATATGAACTGTGGAAGAGGGTTTTAGTGCCGTTATTTATTAGACAAGTTCCCTGGATTTTTATCATCCATAACTCAAGCCTTGAATGGATTTGCTGCCGATTCCCCTAAGTCATGTACAGAAGGTCCTGGAGTAGAGTGTTTCTAAAATACCATTTTTTAAATTTCACATTTACATGCATTCCATCTGCACACCGAGAGCATTAAATATCATAAATGTGGAGTTAATGTCTCATTTTTAAAAATTATATAGTTTTGTAATTACATTAAATGGGAGGATACTGACTTTTAGAAACTAAATTCCAAGTCTCTTTCTATTGCCAAAGCAGTCGGGAATATCTTTAAATAAGTTTATGCTAAAGGGACCCTTTAATGATCCATCTGCTGGAAGTAGAAGGAAGAGGAAAAAGTGGTTGAATCATAGGGAATGAAACTTCAATTCACCATACATTAATAAAAGCCCAGCTATTGATAATCAGTGAGACATTAATGAAGTTTTGGAAAGTTATATCCATTTACATTTAAGAACAGGCTGCCAGGAGTTCTCTCCAACACAGAAAGAGAATTTAAGATAGGAATGAAAAATTTCTTCCACAAGTCAATCTTTCATGACTCCTGACCTGGAAACCATTATGAAAGTCTCAGAAAGTTGTTTTACTTCTCTGTGAATGGTTTGATTTTTCGGTGTTTACCTGATCATATTCATTTTCACAAGCATGGAGACTGCATGGATACCTGAATCATGGAATCATGGAATGGTTTGGGATGGAAGGGACCTTAAAGCCCATCCAGTGCCACCCCCTGCCATGGCAGGGACACCTTCCACCAGCCCAGGTGGCTCCAAGCCCCATCCAGCCTGGCCTTGGACACTTCCAGGGATCCAGGGGCAGCCACAGCTTCTCTGGGCACCCTGTGCCAGGGCCTCCCCACCCTCACAGGGACCAATTCCTTCCCAGTATCCCATCCAACCCTGCCCTCTGGCAGTGGGAAGCCATTCCCTGTGTCCTGTCACTCCAGGCCCTTGCAAACCATCTCTCTCCAAGCTACATTTGACTGATTTTGCTCAGCTTCTTCTGTTTCTCTTGGTATCTGCAGAGTACGCATTAAATCCCCAGTTATAAATTGCTCATCTCTCCAAGTCTTTGGGAAAAGTCTGAGAACAGTGGAGCTGTCTATGATTTAGCTAAAATCTGGTTATTGGGGCTAACACAAGAGTGATTGGTGGGAGGCTGCTGATGGCCTTACAGTCATTTTGAGGCTGGCACATAGGCTCCACTTTAATGGTGCAGCATAACTCTTATGCCGAGTTTATTCTCCAGGTTAAATATAATTCAACTTAGATGGCAACTGCAGGGACTCTGTTCCCTCTCACTCTGCAGAATAACCCTTCATTGCAAGGTAAGTGGGCTCTCAAATTTATGGGGAGGTTTGCAAAGCAGTAGATTTTCCCCGGATTGCTTTCTGACAGAAATATCTCCTCAGACCAAAAGGGGCTCGTGTCGTTTAGCAGTGCTGCCACAGCCAAACAGCTTCTTTGGCTGAAACAAAAGTAGAGATAAGCAACTTTGACCGTGAAGCGGATTTTGGTCGTGCAACATCCTGTTTGGATTTAAGACTAAGTCTTTTCATATTCCATTGGATCATAGAATACCCTGAGTTGGAAGGACCCACCAGGATCATGGAGCCCAACTCCTGGCCCTGCACAGACACCCCAACAATCCCTCCCTGTGCATCCCTGGCAGCATTGTCCAAATGCTCCTGGAGCCCTGGCAGCCTTGAGGCTCTGCCCATTCCCTGGAATATTTAGGAGAATCCCAGTTATGACCACCTGAAGATGGAGGAGTTGGAAGAGGTGGTTAAGGTTGTCAAGCAGCCTGACTTAATTAGGAGCAGCAGGTTTCTTACCACACCTGTGGCTTTTTGCACCTGTGTGCAGGTGTGCGTGGTCACAGGGACAGCCAGAGGAAAAGGATAATTCAGCTGAGCTGGTTTTCCTCTATTTGCCAGCTATGAACATTAAACCCCTGGAAATTCATGGCTCTGCCAAAGGATTCTCGTGTTATAGTCAATCTGTAGATAGATCCCTGAAATGACCAACAAAAGAAGTAACACCCCAATCTGAACAGTACCATACACTGAGTAAAAGTGTGGAGTTAAAACTGAAAAGTCTTTGGCCTTCAGCAGGGAAAAGGGCAGGATTTTATACAGCAGGGTTCAGGAAATTCCAGTATTTAATGGCTGCAGTTCCTGAACTGATGGTAGGATCAGAGAATCTGGGAATGTGTTGAGTTGGAAGGGGCCTTAAAGCCCGTCCAGTTCCACCCCTTGCCATGGGCAGGGACACGTTCCACCAGCCCAGGGTGCTCTATCAAAGCCCAGCACAAGCTCGGGGAGGGTTGTTGTGTGCACCTCCCTTCTCCCCATGTCCTCACCACCAGCCTCACTTTCCCAACTCCTCCTTTTCCCCTTTCTGTTTCCTGGTGCCTCTGTCCAGCTCTAACAGCAATGGTACACGCACAGCAAAACATAAAAAATAGCCAAACTGGGAGCTGTGGCTGTGAAAATGATGCTTTGAAGACAAAAGTAGTCCAGGTACCATGGCTTGGTACCACAGACAGATGTAAAAAGCCCAATTAAAAGGCTCAGAAAAAGTTTGTTTCATTGCAGAGCTGACGACATGGAGCACAAGAGCAGAAGGGGACTGGGCTTCAATGGTTAACAAAAGCAGTTTGACTTTTTTTTAAATGAAGGTTTTAACACTGAAGTTTTACAACCTCAAAACACTGGCATGTTGCACAAAATGGTGTGGAGTGAAGAGATTGTGCTGTCAGGGCCTTACCCGCAATGCGCTCCATAAAGATACCTTTTAAAAGAGTAAAATATGATGCCTTAGGTTTTAATTTCTATATTTTTCAAGTCCTGTACTGCCTAGTGTGTAACTCTAAAGTTTCTTGTAGCTTGTTAGCTGCTCTCTTAGGCCAGACAGACACAACAAAGCCTCTCTGAGCTTGCTGTTCAAGGACACTCGGGCTGTCCTAGGCCCAAAAGGTGTAAACTAGGACCATGAAAGAGGTGGAGAAATTGAAGAGAGCTAAAGTTTTAATTGGTGAATTTATGCTGATATGCAAATGGACCAAACCTATATCAGTGTCAAGAACTCGTGACTCGTTGTCCATCTTGGGGTCCATTTTATGGAAGCAGCCTCTGGCTCCCCAGGGTGTACCCTGAAGGCCTTCAAATAAATACCTGCCTTTATTCCCCTACTCCTGTCTAGTCTCTGTTTCTAGGTGGCTGGGATAAGGCATCAAATAGTTAAAAAAAAAAAAAAGAAAAGATGGTTTCAGAGTCCATTTTCTCAGATGTTCAGAGTGTGGAGTCAGAAGCAGCAGCAGGTAGGTGAGGACAGACAGGGATGGGCTCAAAGCCCTGAACCCAAAGCGGGTGTTTCCACGGGTGTCCATGGAGCTGTCCCTGGCAGGCTCTGGCTGATGATTGGAACAGAGGTTTGTCCAGCTTGGGATGCACTATATATATACAGTGTCTAATCTTCCCCTATGGCCCCAAAATCCAAGGCTGGTGTGGACAAAGGAGAGTCTTTTCTTGTCCCTTCTCTGAAGTTCTGTATTTAAAGACCATCTCTAAACTGCTTTGTTTCCACCTGCCTCCCATTTCTCACCCAGATTCTCAAAAACGAGGGACTGACTTTTTCCACAGCACTGGAGAAGTGTTCAGTTATTCCTGACTTCAGGTTTTCTGAGGAGCAGACAGCAGGCTCTGCACTTGACAGAATCAGACCTGCATTTCCCTCAGAGTTATAGGGGGTTTGCAAAGGGTTTCCTGCTCTGGATAACAAAATAGGTCAGTTTAAGGTTTTTGCTTAGTTTGCAATGTATAATCACCCACCCCTTCCTCTCCTGATCTGATCCAGACTGACAGCAAATCAGCAAATTATTATTATTCAGGTTATTTTATGTTATTAATTTGCCTCTTTGTTTTTTGGGCATTGGTTTGTTTCTAAGTGAGGTCATTTCTTTAGAGGAAAGAGCCTTCTTTTCCACTCAACTTTCCTTCACCTGTGCAAGACTCCTCTCTCAACACTATCATGATTTTGAGGTCCTAAGGAGCATAAGACACAAAACTTCCCTGAATCAATTTCTTTCATCAAATCCCATTGAGTGTCTAGGAAAAAAACCCCACAAAATTCCACTTCTGGTGCAAATATTTCCTCTGATGTCGAGTCTGCTGCTATCAGCAAGATATTCTAGTGGGTTTTTACTACAAAATGCAAGACCTTTCCTTTGGCCCTGTTAAAATACATATTGTTTGCAGTGGCTCAGCCAACTGAAAAATGAAGGTTACATTTTTATCAGCTGTCTGTCGACTTTGCCTCTTTACTCGTTGCATTGTGTGTCTTTTATTTCCCCCTTTACCAACTGAGTTCTCTCTTCCAAATAATTGATAAAGGCAGCAAGTTGCTGTCATGGGGTGAACCTTCCCTGAAAGCATCTCTCAGATTCCTGAGACCTTGGCCACACCTGACCAGCTCCAGCTCATGGGTTGGTGCTGACACATGCAGGGGAGGAAAAACACAGATAATTTTTGTTGGGAAAACCTACCCAAAAGCTCTGGGCTGTGCCTGCTGTGCTGTAATGATTCAGGTAGGCTTCAGGAATTCTAGAACTTTCTAATAGATACTGGGCAGGGGTTTAAAGGGCAACAGTGACCCAAATACAGCAGGAAATTTGCTCATGTGGGGTGGGAGCAGAGTGCATGGCCCAGGTCTGTGAGGTCTTGGCCAACCAGCCGAGTTATAAAGCACTAAAGAGGGAAAAACAAGCCCCACGTGGGATTATCCCTACACAGACTTCAAGTGTCGGGTAGGAGTCCAAGCCCAGAGTGCAGGGGCTGGGCTGCATCCCAGGAATGGACACATCTGGCAGTGGGATGTGCATTCCTGTCCCCTGGTGCTGGTCCCAAATGGGGCAGGGACAGGGGCAGGACTGGGGAGTGTGAAATCCGTGAGTGTCTGAGGATGAAAGTCGTGCAGCAGAAACCTGATCACAGAAATCACAAACCACCTGCCCTGCCTATGCCACCTGATAAATTATAAATCTAATGTTCCTGAGCAGTGTGGTTCTGGTCCTGGGGCTATCTCTTCCCTAAATTCCCCTGAAACACCATCACAGAGCCTAACACAGCCCACTCTAAGCCCTGCTCAAATATCCCCATCCCCAGTAAGCCTGCCTTGGTTTGCTGCAGGAGATGTTTGGCGGTTTTGCTTTCTTTTTTGTTAAATGCAGCTTCTTTCTTCCAGCTGAGACTGACTGACTAAAAAGCGAGGCAAAACAATAATCCCATAAGCATTTCTTAAACAATTCCAAGTAGAAAGAGCCAAGTTAAAGCATCTTTTAGGATTTTCAACTTCACTCAACTATGAATAACACGCACAATGCAAAGAAATTACCCAAGTGTAAAAGACATTTATCTGAGCAAGTAAATTACAATGGCACCGAGAGCAAACCCGCCTGCAACTCCAATTGTCAAAATCCTTCTCTGCTTTTTCAGGATTCCCGCATTAAAGCAGAAAAGCCGGAGTCAGGGAATAACTCAGGGCAGCACGTCTGTCTCCAGAAGCTTTTGCTGGAACGATACATGGGAAGAGAGATGGGTTACTGATGGGGAAAAAGAAAATTAGGAAAACGCAGTATCTAGAGGAGCCATTTGCATCCTCTCCTGCTGGGTCACAGGGATGCTCCCGTGTCTGTTGGCATTCCTGTGTCTGCCAGTGTAAATTAATGATTTCACTGATTTCAGTCAGGTAATTCCAGTGTTTAGAGGTAAAAATGTGTCAGACAGGAGCTTTCGGGTCTCAGTGAAGCATTTTATGCTCTGAGAGCCACCTACGTCTATTAACTCTAAAAAGGTTGTAATTTTCGAGTGTCCTTTGTCCTTGTCTTCCGGTGTGAGAACAAAAATGAGGTGCAATATCAAATGCTGCCTTTGTTAGATAAATGTCCCTGCGCTGGCACCGTGACCTCCCTTCCCTGCATTACTCCACGAGGGACATTTAGGAGCTCTGCAAACCCAGAGCTGAGTTGTCCAGGGTGTTACCTGCAGCAATTACCGAGGCTTTAAGGGCAAGTACTCCATAATTCTCTGAGCTGGGAAAGGTGTTTCTGAGAGATAAAATGGCCCAGTTCAGAATATCAGAGGTTATCGTGCAGCCAGAATTGTTTTCAGTGCCTCACATTAGCAGCACCTGGAGGCTGCAACGCAGCATTTATTGATTTAAAGTGGTGCTGGGAGGGGACTGGGGAGCCTTCTAACCCTCCTTTTGCCCATAATCCCCTCCAGGCCCTTACAGCAGCCACCAGACCTTTGTGCTTCTATTTCTCCTCCAGCCTTTGGTGGAGTCATCAACTCAAAATTCATTGAGACAGGAGCTACTCGTTATTTCTGTTTGTGAAGCATCCTGCACGTGGTGCCCTCGGTGTTTAGGGCCTGTATTTCCTGCTGCTGTACAAATAAATTTGAGGTTTCTCTCCACAACAGGGCTGTTTTGTTGTGTGGTTGTTTTGTTGGGAATTTTTTTTTCCAGAGAAATGGTGGAGACAGTTGCTGCAGACACAGTTGAGTCACTTTAGTCGTCAAAAATCCCAGTCTGAAGTGGAATATTTGTTCTAGAGATATTTTAACCTGCTGGCAGAGTCAATTGCAGTGAATGGATGGCATTTTAAAAGCATTTATTTCCTTTGAATTGAAATAACTCCTTAGGATAGGAAAGCTGTGTGAATAGTTGCCATCTGCATGGAGTTAACATCCCAGAGAATACATGGAGCCACAGGTGGATGCATAGAGATATTTGTTCTTTTTAGTCAGTGATCCTAATTTTTTTTTTCATTTCCCATTTGACCTGTCTTGACTGGCAGCTAAAAATTTCAATTTAAACAACTGGCTGAGATTCATTTGCTACAAGTTATAAGTAGGAATAGTGTTCTGATTAGCAATGAGCCTCTCACCCTCTGAAGAATAAAGAGGAATCAGCTTTGAAGGAGGGTATGAATATGTATCGAACACCAAAGCTGTCAGACAAGGACCAGATTATTGACTTAAATTACCTTTGGTTACTCACCACACTTTTCACAAGTTCTGCAGTTTAGGAAAGGGGGCAAGCCTGCCCCAGGTGCTGGTGTGAGGCAGGCAGCAGGCATTACACCCACTTTAGTCCTGGTTTACAACACTGCTCTTCTATTTATAAACATTTTCCCCTTCACCCACCACGCTGCTGATTTTAACACAGAAAATTCACCAGCATATTTTGGGTTGAACACCACAGGATTGGCAAAACAAGTGAAAGAGCATGAAAGAGATGACTCCGGAGTTCATGAGTTCTCTCTTTGCCTGAATCATTAAGGTAGGAAAAGACTTTTAAGACCACTGACAACGCAGCAGCACCACCACGTTCAACACTAAACCATGTCCTCAAGCACCACATCCACAAGTTTTTTGAACACTTTCAGAGATGATGATCATAGCAAATGAAACTTCAATTCACCATACATTAATAAAAGCCCAGCTATTGATAATCAGTGAGACATTAATGAAGTTTTGGAAAGTTATATCCATTTACATTTAAGAACAGGCTGCCAGGAGTTCTCTCCAACACAGAAAGAGAATTTAAAATAGGAATGAAAAATTTCTTCCACAAGTCAGTCTTTCATGACTCCCAGCTTGGAAACCACTTTAAGAGTCTCAGAAAGTTGTTTTATTTCTCTGTGAATATTAAATTTTTTCAGTATTTACCTGATCATATGNTCCACGGTTCCTGTCAGCTCTTTTAGGCACTGGAAGGTCACAATCAGGTCATATTGAAGCATCTCTTCTCCAGGCTGAACAATCCACACTCTCCCAGCCTTTCCATCCCTCTGATCACCCGGTGCCTCCTCTGGACCTTCTCCTTGTGGCTCCTTCCAGCTCAGGATGTTGTGAGTCTGTTCTGTGATTCTCTGATCACATGAATATTTCTATGGATATTGAAAAGCTGCAGTGGAATTACATCTAAATGGTGACACCAAATACATTTTCCCATCCAAATATAATTTTGTCCCACTAAAAAACATTTATTAATGTGGACATTAAGGGGATCTAATTGAGGCAGCTGACAAAGGCAATCCTGGAAGATGAAGACTGATAGTGACTAAATGTTGTTATGAAAACTGGTTGTGTTCCTGCTGGAGCTGGCAAAGCTTCAACGATCCCAAGAGCAAAGTGACCACGCAGGGATCTGTAGGAATAAGAGTTGGGACAACCAAGCTGAGCTGTCCTGGGCACAGGGCTTGCTCTGCTCAAACCCACAGCCCCTCATCCAGCAGTTTTCATGACACCCTCCCTGTTTCCCAGTTCCTGCAAACACAACTCCTGTGCCACAGCCACTTATCCCAATACCTGCACCCAAGGGCAAACACAGCCCTGCCTGTATGACAGGGGTTCAATACCCCTTATTTGCTCTCCGAGGTTTGCCATTTGTTATTTTAATTACCTTTGGCTAGAATCATCCCAGCTGGCCCGCCAGGGAGCAGGCAAGGCCCCGAGGAGAAGGTGGCATGGTTGGAATGACAAGCACTGCAGGAAGCCAGAGACTGATGTGGTGAACACTGCAAAAAGAACCACATCTATAAGAAAAACCCCCAAAACAGGACCCAAAATGTGTGAGAATAATTTGACAAACTAGCACAGAACAGTTGATACATTTAATAGTTATTCTGGGCTTAGTTCAAAAAAAAAAAAAAAAAAGAGAGAAGAGGTTGAGTAATTTGTTCTTTCTTTTTATGACTGTGAAATATTCAGACAAAAGGTTACCAAGCACTTTGAACACTGCCAGAGTCAGCTTTTCACCTAAGAGCACCATAGAAACACCTGATTTAACTGCTTTTCCTCCTTCCCAATTTTTCACTGCCTTGAAGATTTTTCAATTCTCTGTACACAGAGAAAACAAGTTTTTCTGTTTCGTTTTTTTGTGGGTTTTTTTGCTTGCTTACTTGCTTGGGTTGGGGTGTTTTTTTCACTAATTTAGTTATTCTTGTTTTCTTAAAAAAAAAAACCCCAAAATCACCATTGTTTCTCACAGCACTGTTAGGCTGCTGCTCCTGGGACATGCAGAGCCAGACTAATGGCTCAAACATAGCATCTAATTTTAGTTCAGCCACAGAACTGCAAGCACCTGAGTTATTAAATCATGGAACAGGTGTCCTGAAAGAAATTGTGGCAGCATGTGAAAGCCCCAGCACTGCCACAGGCAAAAGAGGCAGCTCGGGTCACTCGGTCTGATCTGGAAATGCAGCTTTGCCCTCCCGTCCTCCCACCAGCAGCAGAAGGATGGAGCAGAGCTGCCTGGCGTTCGTCCTTTTCCAAACCTGCAGTAATTGCCTTACCTGGAGCTGGAAGTGCAACATTAGGCACTGTCACGCAATTGATCCTGTAGGTTTCTCACTGTTATTTTTTTTTTCTTTTCTAGGGGGAGATGAAGATTGAAGCCTGTTTGGTGCCAGCACACAGACACTGCCGTGTAAACATCATAAATTAGAGCTCCTTCTTTGAGGAGCTGAAAGTGGAGGGCTCACGGGTGTTTGCACAGGTAATTGCAGAAAAAACGGGGATTTATTCAAACAAGGTTTTACAGGTAAATCCAAAAGTATATATCCAGCCGGATGATTTGCCTGATAAATCCATCCATCTTCTTAATGTGCCTCTTCTTCTGATGTGGGCTGAGCAACTCTTGTGCTTGAGCACATCATCAGTAACCTTGAAAACTAAAAGTCAATATTTGGGAAAAAAAAAAATCCTTGCACCGAGACGCAGGAAAACTTCAAGCTGGAAATCTCGGCAGGGGCACCTGCTAGCTGATGACTGGGCATGTTTGACATGTTGTTATTTAAATAGGATTAAGCATCCAGAGCAAATGATGGGGTGGAAGGAGGGGGGGAGGTGTTTAAAATTCCCTTCAGCAGGAAAATTCCTCCCTACTTTCCCAGCCCTTTGATCATCCCAGTGCCTCAGCTGACTGCTGCAGATCGGCTCCTGCAGCCCAAAAATGCTTTAACAAGACAACTCAGGGGGGACAAGGGTACAGAGCGGAGCTTCCTGTCACTTGGCAAAGCAGGTGCAAATTGCCTTGGCAGGACCAGCTGCTGAGATAGCAATTTGTCTCTGTCAGGGCGAGAGCGCATGGGTGGAAGCACTGCTAATACAGTGTGCCTTTGAAATAAATCACTTTATGCATACACAGATCGTGCTGTGAGGCTC
This sequence comes from Platysteira castanea, assembly GCA_013397175.1. Classification (NCBI taxonomy): domain Eukaryota; kingdom Metazoa; phylum Chordata; class Aves; order Passeriformes; genus Platysteira; species Platysteira castanea. Next base: position 120,735 of record VYXC01010852.1, on the reverse strand, counting down.
TTCTTTTAGGGTGATGCTTCTCCGAGGGCAGCGAAGCAACAGAAAGTTTGCACCCATGTGGAGTTTGGGGTTGTTTGCCCCATCAATCAGCAGACAGCGCAAAGGAGGTGTGCTAATAAAGCCTTCACTTGCACAGGCAACCGCAGCGCTCTGTGTCTCACCAGGATAGGGAGAAAACTGTCCTGATGGATGGGAAAAAACCCCAGAGCAGGTCTGGGGAGGCAGGAGGCTGAGGCTGTGACTCGGCCCGACAGTGATGCGCTGCTTGACCTCCTGAGGGTCTGCCAGCCAAGACATTTTCCAGCTGAGCAGCCTTCCCGTGAAAAACAGCAATTCAAGGGAAGAACAGTGCTCTGAGCACTTTGTAGCAGTTGTCGAGTGCATCAAGACATCTTGACAGCACGAGGCAGAGATGTTTTTATCAGGGAACCTTTTATTCCTCCCCCGAAGGAAAGGCTCGGGGCTTTCAGCTCGGGAAGGAGGAGAAGGAGCTCCTGTTCCTGCATTCCTGCATGTCCACAGGTTTAGCAGCATCCCTGCCTGTTGACTTGCGGGTGGCAGTGCTTCAGAATCTGGGATCTGCTGTCCTTCTGGCATTTCAGCCCAAACTCTGGGCTCTGGGTGTCCTCCTGCCTGCGCAGCGTGCTCGGTGTAAGGCTGGAGTTTGTGATGCTGCTCTGGAAGCAGCTCTCGTGTCCCTCTGCCCATAAAGCCAAGAGTCTGAGGCACCAGGGCTCCAGCTCCGCAGGAATTGGGGACAATGGAATGTGACAACAAAAAAAAGGGTCTGGTATAACTTCCCTACTTCTAGAGCTGCGTTGTGAGGACACCTCCAGGAGAAACACCTTAGACCTTGGGGAAAGCACAGAAGTGTCAAAAGATAAATCCTGTTAATTAAAGGCATTCAGGTTAAGTTTCGTACTTGAAAAGAACAGTGATAGGTAATAATTAATTTTTTTTGTATTTATAATTCTATTGGTCAGATGGCAAAATCTCAAATCAAATAATTGACAGATATTATTCATTATTGGCAGATTAGAGAAAGAACAGGTACCACAGGCAGATTGCTGTTTTTACCACAGGAGTTTTTCCCTAAATAAATTCTGATTAGCACTCTTAATATGTTCACAGCCCAGACACAGAAAGAGATTTTCTTATTCCACTTCATTCTGCTGTGCTGATATTCACAGCTTTTGTTTATCAGCAGTTGTATTATTACCAGCCCTAACATGCTCCAGTAGCCTCCGTGATCTGAGAGCACAGGAAAAATAAACCTTGGGAATGACAATGCTGGCAGCTGAGTGGAACAAAGCCCACAAGCTGGGCTTTAAAATGGCAATCAATATTAACTTCCATCACGCTTTAGAAACAAGATGGATTTGACAAATTGCATCAAAACCCCATTTCCAATCGACTTTTGTAAGGGAATGTTTCTCTTATATTACATTTATGTTTCTAGAGGTTATTGAAGTTGTTTAATAACGTTTTCATGCCATCAGAGGATTTGTTATTACAACTGAATATTTTACTTTTTGTGCTCAGAGAAAGGAAACTAAATTCAGTGAAAAAAACCCAAAGATATTGAAAAGGTGTTCCAAAAGGCTCAGTAACCTGTAAGGAACCAGGAGGCATCAACACATTGTTGGTTGCCATCACAGGGTATCTTCTTACTGTTGGGTGAAATCCACTTTATTATTCAGGCAAAATTCTTCTTCATCAAGATAAAAACATGGACATTTATATGTGATTGATTCCTCACTCAATCTGCATTTTTAATTGTATAATTATTAATTGTATAATTACTATTTATTTTATCATAGTAGTATACACAATCCAGGGTCAGCACAGACCAGGCCAGAGCCCTCCCCCAAAAATCTGAAATAGAGTTTCTCCTTTCTTCACCAGTTTAGTGACTATTTTCCACTAGTGGAAGCTGTCCAGGGGTTTAAGGTCCCTTCCAAGCCATGCCATTCCAGGATTCTCTGGCTCGGTGTTTCACAAATATCTGGACAGAACAACTCCTGTTTCCAGAAAAAGACTTTCGGAAAAGCCCACTGGGAATGTGATTTAAGTGAAACCATCTATGAGCAAACTTTACAGAGCACAAAGAAAAGCTGCATGTCAAACTCGGGGAGAAGAAAGTGAAAATACGTGTGATTTTTGTATGTACAAAGAGGTGTGCTGCAGGAAAAGAAATATGGAAGGAATGAGGAAGGGTTACAAACCCTCTATCTCTGCTGTATTCCTCTTGGATATATGGACCTTGGTCTTTAAAACATCTGGTGACAGAGATTATACAATCTCTCTCGGAAATCTATTCCAGCACCTATTTCAAACTACTGGAAATTTAATGACAAGCCTGATTTAGCTGTATTATTAGATTAAATTTGCTGCAGACCAAGCCAACTCACTTTTTACCCTGACATGGGGAGGAAACTGCTCAGCAGCCACAGACGTGCTGGCAGGTTGGGCCATCGTGTTTCCCTTCTGTCTTTTCTCCTCTAAAGTTAACTCACACAATTACTTCAGTCTTTTCTTCTGGGTCGTGGTTTCTAAAGCTTGACTCTTGTCCTCTGCCTCTGGACTCTCCCTGATTTGGTCTCATTTTCCTGAAGTTTGGTGCTCAACCACTGCCACTGAATGCAGCAAATTCATTCCACTTCTGAACCATTCCCCTGTACCAACATCCACATCTGATGTTTGCCTTTTTCCGAAAGCATGATCCTCTGGAATTCCCAGCCCCTTTCCCGAGGAGCTATTGCTAGCGAGTGACTGCTGGCGAAGGATAGACCTTTGCAGTGTCCTTACTGGATGTCCTCGGAGCCTGGCTGGACTGGAAATTCACCCCCATTACAGCCTGAGCAAAATTTCACGAGGAAAATCAAGTGTGCCAATTGGAAGAAGAAGATTTCATTGATTGCACGTCTGCAGCAATCATCTCAGTTATGCAGAAAATGATCTATGGCACGCCACGCAACACTGTCTATAAACAGAGCAGACACACAAACTTCATTAATGGACCCGCATAAAAATTGATATGGTTTGATAATATTGCTCTAATCCACCTCCTGAGCCTACTACACAGACTGGGTCGAACTCCTCATTGCTATGCATGGCCTGCAGTCCTCCACATCAATGGAAAAAAACCCCACCAGAGTCCCAACAAATTGAAATGGCCCATAAGTCATATTGAACCAATAGAGCCGATTTCATGAGGCAGATGTCAAAGAAAAATCAGTGCTGGACTGCTCTGCCCTTCAAACTCAATGAGGCAATCTTGACTTTTAACGGTTTGCAAAGGTAGAGGCCAAAACATCAGAATATGAAGTAGCAATGTTAATGCAGGGACCAGGGAAAAGGCACGAGAAAAGCTACAGCACAAAAATGGAGTTTACAGCCAAGCCCGAGGCAGCTAAATGCAAACTGGCTTCAGGAAAAAGAGTGTGAGTGTAGGATACTCACACGGTGCTCTGCACAAATCCCACACTCCTGAGGTTTTTCTCCTAAGGTCAGGCCTCAATCTGATCTTTACAAATGGGCAGATTTAGGAGCAGGTCCTAGAATCATGGAACCATAGAGCTGTTAAGGTTGGAAAAGTCTCCCAAGGCCATTGAGTCCAACCATTAACCCAGCACTGCTATATTCACCACTAAACCATGTCCTACACCACCACACCCACACATTTTTTGGGATGGTGATTCCACCACTGCCCTGGGCAGCCTGTGCCAGGGCTTAACAATTATTTTTGTGAAGAAATTTTTCCCAACATCCAACCTGAGCCTCACCTGGCCCAGCCTGAGGCTGTTTCCACTCATTTTCACTGTTTCCCTGTTCTCTGGGAGCAGAGCCTGACCCCCCCGGCTGCCCCCTCCTGTCAGGGACTTGTGCAGAGCCACCAGGGCCCCCTGAGCCTCCTTTTCTCCAGGCTGAGCCCCTTTCCCAGCTCCCTCAGCCACTCCAGCCCCTTCCCCAGCTCCATTCCCTTCCCTGGACACGCTCCAGCCCCTCAATGTCCTTTTGGTGCTGTCCTGCTGAGGAGCAGGACCCGGGGAGCAGGAGAGGTGCTGCAGGTGCCACGGGCACTGGGACAAGGGAGGTGGGTAGGGTAAGAAACCACAGTGAACTTGTACAAATGGTCTGAAATTGGCCAATTTTGGGGCTTTTACATACTTTGTGAACTCATTCCTTGGAAGCTGAGCAGGCCCTGCCCTTTGGCTCCCGGTGACAGCACCAGCACAGGCAGCAGTGACCAGCTGCTCAAGGCAGGGGCAAGGGCTCCTCTCTCTCCTGGCTGGAATGGCTTTGGCATCGCACAGACAGGCTCCAAGTGTCCTTATTTACAGACCTCCACCTGTCCCCTGCAATTCCTGGCTCCAGCTGCAGCACGTACCTCCAACAATTTTGTCACCTGCCAGCCAGGAGCCATCCTACCCTAAAAATGCCATATTAATGAGCAATGGGGTGCGGCGGGTCAGAACGCGTGTGGAGCCAGGTGGGAGCACCTCCTGTTCCTCTGCCCGCCTTCACCAGGCACAGCCACTCCTGCAAGGGCTCAGGAAAATACAGAGAGGGGAAGAGCTGGCAGAACCCCAAAATATGGAGATTTGATGTCTTTTATTCCTTCAGGAGAGAGGCAGAAAGCTGCAGAAAGCAATAGCAGGCAGGCTTTTTGTTTCAGAGCCCTTCCTGCCTCTCTGTATTTTCCTGAGCCTTTCCCATCTCTCTTTTGAGTTCAAGGAAAAAGGCTACAAAAACTGAATAAATCATATGCTATTGTAATTATTATCATCCTTGCACTGTAAAAGGTGGAACAGGCTTTGCTCACCAGGGATGTCTTTTCTATTTACTTTGCTTCCCTTTTCCACTTAAATCCTCTCTAAATCTGCATTTCTCAGAACAGCATTTGGATTTCTTTTATCAGTGTTATTTTATCCAAGTCCTTACCTTTTTTCCTTCTTCATAANAGGAGAGGTGCTGCAGGTGCCACGGGCACTGGGACAAGGGAGGTGGGTAGGGTAAGAAACCACAGTGAACTTGTACAAATGGTCTGAAATTGGCCAATTTTGGGGCTTTTACATACTTTGTGAACTCATCCCTTGGAAGCTGAGCAATAATAATGTGGGGTTTTTTCTGAATTAGAATGAAATAACACTGGTGGCAACCATTACAGGCAAAGGTCCCTCTGGCTGTCTTAGCAACGTTTCTCTTACATTCTGCAGTTGTTCTTGTTTCACTTTATCAGTCACAACATGTGATATAAAATCTTTAGACAGCCATGGATGTTAAATTCTGAGCTCATCTAATTTCCTCCATTCCTGTACCTAATCCATCCAGAAACACTATCCACAAAACCTTTAGGAAAAATCCCAATATTTGGTCTTCCAGATGCTCCCTGACTCTCGTCTTTCTCCAGATTTCACTCTGAGCAGGGCTCCTGTTGCTCGCCCTTCCCATTTCTCTCCGTGGGGACTCCCTCTACATCCATGATGTGATGTCTGTAGGATGTCCCATCCCATTTGAGCCTCCTATCCCAGCTGCGAGCCAAAGTGGAATTCAGCACCACTGTCAGTGCACAGACAGGACTGGATTTGACAGCAGGTGCTCTGCCACACCGAGGACATCAGTTTTTAATCCCACAGCACCCACCTCGTCTCTCTGTGCTGCAGACACAAACGCTGACTGCCTCTGGTAAAAGCTTGCTCTGGAGTTTTTCCCTTCTGCCCTGGGACTTCTTGCCTTTCTGTTTTGCTCAGCCACCACACAGGTGAGACCCCTGATTTGTGTGACATGTGCTTCAGCAGCTGGGTTTGCTGCTCTTCTCACTTTTCTAGACATTTGCTTGAGGGCTAACAAAAGTGGGAAGCATCAAGGCGTTGCTTTCACAGCCTGGAGCACACTGTTGTCCTAGTGTGGCCCTGAAGTTTTTTAGAATGAGTTTCGGAACTTGTTTAGGCCCTTGGAGACATTGGCTTGGTCTGCTGAAGTTCAGGTCAAGGCAGGGTTAGGTCCTCGAGTTGTAAAGTTCCTCAGCCTCAGCCCAAAGCAGTTACCTGGTGAAACACAGAGCAACGAGACCATTTAATTAACCTGAAATCCCCCACTGGCACAAAATTAAAGCTCTTTTGCCAGAGTCATTAGTAATTTGCAAGCCCTGTTCGGCAGGAGGGTAACAGATCCCGGATCAAAGGTGCCCTTTCCAGGAAATGACAGCCCCGGCGCTGGGGAGGGGAGGCACCCCGGGATTCCTCAGGCCAAGCAGAGCAATTTGGAATCTGTCATGCCCCAAAGTCTGAGCTGTTCCCTCGCTGTCACTGCACACAACGTGCTGCAGGAGGAAGATGCTGCTCTGCTGTCCTGCCCCCCCAAACCTGACCTACAGCTTGGTTTGAGGTGTGTTTGACCAGACTTGTTCCAGCCCTACCCACAGGCAGTGGCAGGGAGCAGAGGCAGCAGGTCCCTCGCCATTCTTCTTCTCTAGTCGTGCCCCAAACTAGGAAAAGCAATTATGCACTGTGGATGTGATTTATCCTGGAATCCCAGGGTGCTTTAGGCTGGAAGGGACCTTAAAGCTCGTCTCATTACCTCCCTTGCAGGGACACCTTCCACTACCCCAGCTTGCTCCAAGCCCAGTCTGTTGCCCTGTTTTTTGCTAAGCCTTCTGTTTTAACCTTGGAGTCAGAAAATTTTCACACAGATTCATGTAAACAATAGCCAGTGTTTACTTAATGGTATTTTCCATTTTTCATTTCCTTTTGTGATAAGAGAAAGTTTGATGAGCATCCTTTTTCTCCAGTGGGATGGGAGAGGAAGTGACATGTCCTCCAATCTCTTGTGGAATTGAGAATCCTATAAAGTATCAGAAATGTAAAAAAAGTCTCTCTTTTCCCTCTTTTCTGCTAAACCCAGCAGGTGTGAGCGTGTCCTTTATTGTGCTTTTACCAGCACACTGGTCCAACCTGGCCAAATATTGCACTTGGGCAGTTTTCATTTTTCTTTATTAAGAGGCATACAAGTAAAGAATTAACGTATCAAATAATTGCACACTTTATGCATTTGAATTGGCCTTTTTTCATCACATTGCTTGGAAAAGAAAAGGAAAATATTTCTTCACTGAAAAGGTGGTTAAGCATTGGAACAGGGAAGCGTCACCCTCCTGCCCAGGCAAGAAAAGGCATCCCTGGAGGGATTTAACAGATGTAGATGTGCAGATGTGCAGATGTGGCACTTGTGGACATGGGTGAGTGGTGGCCTTGGCAGTGCTGGGGGAACAGTTGGACCTGATGACCTCAGCAGGATTTTCCAGCCTAAATGAGTCTGTGATTCCACATTCCATCAAGCTTCTCTCCAGGACTGAGAGCAGCACTGAAGGCAGAGCTGAGGTGTCCCAAGCAATCTCTGCTGGGAATAGCAAAGGTCATATCGCAGGGTGGGTTGTCCCAGCAGCCCCACTGCCTGCCACCCCCCAGCAAACAGCAGCGGCATTAATTCCACTTTTAAAAGTTATGTTTGGAGACTATCAAAGAGTAAACCTTGACAAATGCAAGCTGCACTTCGTATTTTCACAGGAAAATGTAATGTTCCCTTTTATCTCTGTAAAAATGAAAACCCATTCAAAGTGCTGGCACCCTCTGCAGGAGGAGAAATCCTTTCTGGGGGTAAATTTCTAAATTTAGGGAGCAAAAAGACTTCTGGGGTCTCGAACCAGAACAATCAGCAGCCTTCCGTGATGAAGCCTTGCAATGTGCACTGGTCCCACAGTTTGTTGCACAGATTCCCTCTACAGAGGAAAAGGGAATAATGGACATAAAACTTTTCTCTTCTGATTATTTCCTGTCAGGCGCCACAGCAAGGAAAAATCCAGCACCACTTAAAAGGGAGCACACATGGATAAAAAACCCAAGTGCACTAATTCATATCTGTGTGTTCCTGCAATGGAGCACAGCCGAGATGGGGAAGAGATGGAAAGATCAAAAAAAATGGCAAATCTGGAAACCATTGTGATGAACTTGCCGAGAGTATCTTGAAGCAATATCTGAGATAAATGAGCCTCTTTGAAACCTGTAGTTTCTTTAAGCATCTTGTCAAGACAAGGAGAAATGAGGCTGAGCTGCCAAAAGACAATATTTGCCCTGCACCTTTACAAGGACCAGGAGCTTCCAGTAAAGCAGAGCTAAAGATAATTGAATTAAAAACCTATAGAAATGTCAGATCTGTAATTTGAAGAGGTGAAAAACGGGCTGTGCTAAAGATGATTCATACAGATTTCTTTTTTTTTTTTNTTTTTTTTTTTTGGTCATATGGAGAATTTTCAGTGGAAAGCAGCCCGTGTTCCTGCTTGTGACAGCTCTCTGCTAGGATGGCATTTTCACATTTCCACAGACTGGATGTGACTGCCACAGCTCCTGACTCCAGGACACTGTCCCTGTCAGGTTGGATCAGATCTCCACAGCCCTGCTGGATCCACAGGTGGATCAGAACTGGGATATCCACCTATCTGCTCAGCTGGAACACCCAGGTAACACAGAGAGCTCTCTGCTAAACAAGTGATTTCATCTTTGGGGTTTAGTCTAAACTAAATTTCCAACTGGTTTGAGGTTTTTTCCTGAAATTCTTTGTTAAAAAACTAAAATAAGTTTCTATCTCAGTACTCAGCTCGGTTTTCTAAAGGATCACAGGGTAACTCAGGCTGGAAGGGGTCTCAGGGGGTTTGTGGTCCAGGATGCTCTGCCTGGGCACTGTGGTCTCCCCTGCTCTTCCCCCCAGAGCTCCCCGGCCCAGGGCAGGGCTCTGCACCCGTGAGGACGTTGCTGTTGTGGCTTTAATGGCTCATAAGGGTCCCCCTTTGCAGGATGAATGGCTGAACCCCAAATTCCTCCAGCCACAGCCCCCAGCTCCTCCTGGCCTCACGTGGCGTGGCCAAAGACGTTCACACTCCACCCCAGTGCAGCCACCCGGGTGTGACAGCACCCTCAAGACATGCTCTAGACCACATTCCCCCCAAAGCAAAGCCTTAGCTCAGCCTCCCTGCCCTTCATAAGCTGGGAAATCAAGTCCTTTGGCACTTCTGGAGTGCTCTCCAGCCAGTCCATCCCTGTCCCACAGAGCTTTCCCGTTCCAGAGCTGCGCTCCGGGTGTTTTGAGAGCAGCAGTGCAGTGAGAGCCCACACAATCCCCCACTGTGGCTCAGCCACCTCCACCCCATGGAGCAGACACAGCCGGAGTCTGGAGCAGAGAAGGGACCTGGACCAGCTTTCCCTGGGCTCCATTAGTGCTGTAATTATCCAATTATCCATCCACTCAGCTCTGCGCCCATCATAAGCACCAGGGCAGTGTTCCAGCTGTGAGGCAGAAATCTTCCTTTCCAAACCACCATTGGAAACAACTAATGCCAATTTGTTTTTTATACTGACACTTCTTTCAGGAAAAAAAACAAACCTCTTGGGTTTTAATCCAATGAAAGTTTTCTCAGAGAATACATTTCCCTCTAGCACAGCTATCAAAAAATCTATTTAGTTTCAGGTAGAATAAAAGTGGTAAATCTGGTTTTACTTATTTAGATCAGAAATTACTTCTCCAGGCATTTTTATACATTAATTTTGTCCTCAAATTTCCTCCTTCCTACTGCCTGCCCACCACTGGAATGGTCTGAGAGCAATTCCACATCACCAATTATAATCTTGCCAGTTCTTGCAACACTCTGTCCTATAAATTCAACAGCCTAAGAGATGCACTTTCCAGAAGAAAACATCTGCCTTCAGTTTCTGATCCCTCTGCTGTTGTCCTGTTTTTTGTTAAGCCTTCTGTTTTAACCTTGGGGTCAAAGAATTTTCACACAGTTTCATGTAAACAATAGCCCATGTTTATTTAACCCTCTTTTCTGTTTTTCATTCCTTTTGTGATAAGAGAAAGTCTGATGAGCATCCTTTTTCTCCAGTGGAATTGAGGAGGAAGTGACATGTCCTCCAATCCCTTGTGGAGTTGAGAACCCTATAAAGTATGATAAATGTAAATAAACTCTCTCTTTTCCCTCCTTTCTGGTGAACCTAGCAGGGGTAAGAGTTTCCTTTATTGTGCTTTTACCAGCACACTCTGCCCTTTCTCTGTTCCCTTTTCAATGTCACTGCAATTACAAAATATCCAAGGCCAGGTTGGATGGGCTTGGAGCAACCTGCCATAGTGGAAGGTGTTTCTGCCCACGGCAGGGGGTGGGACTGGATGAGTTTTAAGGTTCCCTCCAACCCAAACCATCCTGGGATTATTTTCCAGCGAGGTACAACACGCCTCCTTTTAACCCAAGTATAATTAAGCACCTCATTTTTTATCTAACTTTAATAGGTGACAGTCTTTGCACTGAAGGGAGGATCCAACAAGCCCAAAAATACCATGTTGCTATTTTATTTAATGGGAAAAGATGAATATTATGTCTTTGGAGCACTCTATATACAGCCATAGGAGTTATATTTATTCATGCTGCCGCCCCAACATGGGGACATGAAATTAGTACAAGAGATAAAAAAGGATGCTTTTATGCATATGTTATGAAATTTATGTATGCACCTTTGCTCACATTGTTCCAAAGGGAGAATTTTTCACAGTAGGCATCAGTTGCTTAATTAGCACAGAATAATTAAAACTCACTGCAGGGAAAATTCCATAACCCCACAGCAATTATATGGGGAGAGCTCTTGGTTTTGCATCGACAATGCAAAAATAACTTCTAGGTAGGTTACCAAAAAACACCAGCTACTCAAAAGTGCCTGGGAACAGAAAGGCTCCTCAAGCAACTGAGAAAATCAAACCAGAAAAAACCCAAGTATCTAATAGCCATCAGTAAGGTCCAATCAAGCAGTGCATTAACTGCTTTCACTTCATTTTTCAGACTCAGTTCTTCTATTGATTTATGTAGATCCCTGAACCTTGAGAAATACATTTGGTATAATTAGACAGCAATAGCAACTCCAGACTTCATTAATAATCACGAAAGAGTTCATTCGCTACCAATAGGAACTCATTTACACTGCACTGTTTTTTAGTGCTCATAAACAAGCATCTATCAACGTTCAGCACATCTGAGGCTTTTAAAAAAAAATAACTTAATGACCTTGCCTGGTCTAGGAAAAGTCAAAATTCTCCACAGGAAGACATTTTTACCAGCAGAATGGTAGACAGAAAATGTCTGTCAACACCAATGGCAAGTCTTAGTTAGGCTGGGTTTGGTGAAATTTAAAAATGAGGGCAATGCATGGATTTAATTTTGCACTTCCCATTTTATTTTGGTATCAATATTCTGATACAAGACCTCTTTTTCATTTTGCTTCATCCTTAGTATTCCCCTTTCCCTTGTACTGCATCAAATCCCTGTTTTCCTGGCGGTGTCCTGGGGGTAAGGGGCCAATGGGATCCTGGGGAGAACATTCCCAGCAGGTCAGGGAACGATGCTGATTTAGTTTTGCGTCAGATTTATTCTGCTGGGACTCAGGAGGGGTAATTTTGTGGGCTGGACACAAAAAACCCCAAAATTTTCATCTTATCTTATTTTCTCTTTAGAAAAATATTAATAACCTCCCAGTGTGTTGGGACTTGATGTTCTACATGGGTCACAAAGTTTTCACATTTTTTCCAGTGAAGAAGTTGCTGCATGTAATTGAAGTGAATTTGGGAGAGCCTTCAGAAAAACAATGGGAAGCTGTTGGATCTCCTGCACTGGCTGTGCCTGCTGAGTCCACAGATAAGGGGTGGAAGTGGCACAGAACATTCCACTAGTGGGGGTTTTTGACAACGAATTAATGTTTGATGGAGATCAGGAAACAGGTTCCACTTTTGAGTTGGTTTTAGGAGCACAGAAAGGAGGGAAAAACCAAAAGAAGAGGAAGAGGAGGAGTTAAACAGGAATCCTGTCAGCCTGCTGCAGTCATGAAGCCACATAGAAGGTGTTTGTGTTTATTCTGCCCAGCTGTGCCAGCAGAAGGTGTGGAAAGATGGGAGGGAGATTTAGGTAAAACAGTCAATAGAGCATTCAACTCATTTCTCCCCAAAGTGAGTCTCTAAAAAGCCTCAACTTCTGAGGTCAGTCTCAACCATGAACTGCTGCTTTGTCCAGCTTTCGAGAAGACATCCCTCTGCATCCCAAAAAATGCCGTTGAAGTCTCACTCCATCCTTCTGTCCTAAATATGAACTTAAACCTCAGTCATGTCCCTTTGAATCAGCCCCTTGCCTATTAATCCTTTAGGTTACCTGCGTTTCCATGAATGGGTCCAGAATGAAAATCAGCAAGAAAAGTGTTCCCAAAACACATTAAAAGTCTTATTTATGCCATTTATTAATGGCCACAACATCGCACTCCTTCATACTGGAGTAAATTAACAACTAAGCAGGGGAAAATGCTGTGAAGATTCTGCCTGCTGCAAAAATTACACGGAGAACTTGCTTTATTAACTTCTGCAAAGCTTTCAGGGAATGGAAAGGGAAAACAAATCCCCTTTTCGGGTCATTTAAGCCAGTTTATAATGGACAAAATTACATCAAGCCACCATAAACAGATTTGTACAGGTGTAAGTGAAGTAGAGCCTGAATTACTGTGACATTTTCAAATTCAATTAAATGACTGAAAAATGTCTTTAATGTGAACCTCTGTGCTTGGGTCCATTACACGGTGGACTGTATTTGCTGCTGTGATAGGAGATTGCTGTGATACATAATCCATACCCAGCAGAGTGGAGCAGAGGCAGAACCCCTTTTTCCAAAGGTTTGCCTTCATTAGCTGACATGGAATTACTCCTGTTTACAGCACAGTTCTGGACACCAGGTAGCACCTTAATCCTGAATATTTGAGAATGGAGAATCCTGAAGATGACTTGACTGTACCTTTTATTAAGCACTGTAGTAATGAGTTGGGAGACATAGCAGGGGCAGTGACAGAGAGATTTGCAGACACACTAAAAAACAGCAGTGAGAGCAGAGTTCAGTCAAGGCAAATGCCAAGGTGATATACTGGGGAGATAAAGAGAACTTCTGATAGGGCAGGAAAGTTAAACCAGTGGAATAAATCTCCTGCTCCGGGGTAATGTCCCGAAGCAGGAGTTTACCTGATGAGTGAGTATGATCTCCATCCCCGAATATGGCAGCAGCTTCATGCCCCACCACACACCTCTCTGGCTGTTATTCAGCATCACACTCATCACTTTTAAGTGGGCAGAGCCATGTTCACTCTGCCAGCTTCACTTACTCGGGGTGTGCCATTCCTGAACCTATTCCCAAGTGCTTTTTTTCAGCCACTCTAGGAGTGTGTGGGAAGCCATGGCTAGTGACTGGCAAAATTTAATTTGCTGCTCTTCCACTTACTGCAGCCTCTAAAGACAAGTGGTGCAAAGAAACTGAGACTTAAGCTGTGGCTGGAAATATCCAAAGCCAGGTTGGAGGGAGTTTGGAGCAACGTGGGATAGTGGAAGGTGTCCCTGTCCATGGTATAGGGTGGCACTGGATGGGCTTTAAGGTCCCTTCCAACCCAAACCATGCTGGTATTCCATAATTCTACCAACTCCTAAGGCCTGGACAGCTCCAGTCTTGCTCCAACCCGTCACCCATCAGATAAAACCCACTGAACTCACACAAGTGTGGTGATTCATATGGAATCTGTAAAACACACTGGGAAGCTTTTCAGAAATAAACCTCTGAAGAGCACAGAAATTCTCATTCTGGCAATGGAATGTGCCTAACTGGCATTTCCATCTTGAAAACTCAAGTCATTTTTGGCTCTGAGAGTATGAAGTAGTTACTAAAAACAAGGGTGCTCTTTTCCTATCTTTATCAAATAAATCTCTCTGAAAGGATTAATTTAAAGACCTGGACCTCAGCACTCTGCTGGAAGAGAATCACAGAATCCCAGGATGGGTGAGGCTGGAAGGGCCCTCAGTGGCTCCTCTGGTGCCACCTCCCTGCTCCAGCAGGGCCCTCCCAGAGCACAGGGCACAGGATTGTGTCCACACAGCTCTGGAATATCCCCGGGGAGGAGACCCCCCAGCCTCTCTGGACAATCTGCTCAGGGCTGGGCCCTGCCCAGGGCAGAAGTTGTGCCTCCTGTGCAGGGAATTGCTGGGCTCAGGCCCTGCCCGTGGCTCTGGGGCCATTGCTGGGCCCCGCAGCAGAGCCCGGGCCCTGCCCGGAGCCCTCCCTGCAGCCAGGGACAGCCAGGGCTGAGGCCCCCTCTGGGCTGGGGCTCCTCTCCAGGCTGAGCAGCCCCAGCTCCCTCAGCCCTTCCTGGGCACGGAGATGCTCCAGGCCCTTCTGGATCGTGGTCACCACCAAGAAGCTCATGAGCGTTCCAAATCACACCAACACATTCCAGGCCTTTCCCATTCCACACATGCTCAGCTTGGCTCACCACCCACCTCAGCAACACCCTGGAGCCCCATTTGCATGGCCAGAACCAGCCTGCTCAAATACAGCTTGATTTGCCTAAGACAGAGCCTAAAAGACAGTTACAAAAGTGGTTCCCAAAATATTCTCCCTGTTTTCTGGCCATTCTGGTGTTTCCACCTGATCCATACAAAGAAAAAGGTTATCAGCTTTGAGACATGATTGTATCAATGATGCCAGGAGGAGGCCTGGGCTTCCCTCTTCCCTAAGGCCCACCATGACTTTAGGCTTGAGGATGTCCACAGGGGTGCCCATGAGGTCCCTACCAGACTTCAGGAGTGAACAATTTTAATAATTTAGTGACTCTCCATGAGAAGTTAGCCGTGTCAGGCTGGATCATCCTGAAAGAGGGATCCTGAAGCCCAGCATCAGGTGGTGAGTGAGGGATACAGTCCCTAGATCCCATTCCAGGGGGATCTCACACCCCGACATAACTCAGAGGAGTTCACCGAGCTCCTGCTCTCAGGTTTTTGTGTGTCTGTCATTCCAACAGTGCCAGCAGCTCAATTAACTCCAGCAGACATTATCCATATGCTTAAGCTCTTTATGGGATTGCAGTCCAAGCTATTAGCAGCACTATCGTTTACTGACTGAAATAGATTTTTACTTTGTAAATATTTTCAGATGGAAAGGCTCAGCTTGGTTGTGAGCAGGAGAAACACGGGCAGGGACCACAGGATAAATACTCAACAGTTTGTATTTACATTGTGTTATTCAAAGGAAAAAACCTCACAACAATTACCCCCTGGCTGTTCCATACTAAAGCCATTGGAGGGTTAATTAAGTTTCTATGCAAAAAAAATAAGGAATATGTGGCGTAGGTAAATTCTCCTTACCACTCCTCCTGGCCAAAGTGGACAGTGAGGGAAAAAATTCTCTCTTAAAAAGTTGTAAATTTTAAACTGTGAGAAAAAACATTTTATGTTTAGTTATTTGCAATATATAGGAGCCCTAACAAATTTCAAGAAATAAGAAGGGCAAGGGAGGAGTTTGATGTCTAATTTTTAAAATAAAAATCTATTTCATTCCGAAATACAAAAGACTGAACTGTGGTTCATCTAAAAATATATCTATATTGAAAAATCTGGTTAAAGGGATAAATAACTGCAGGAAAAACAACACTTCAAAACATTTTGAACTGCCCCAAAATGTAACATCGTCTACTTCATTTCACTGGAAACAACAACAAAAAAAATCACTATTTTTTTGCACTGAACTTCAATATTGTAGGGGAATCACAAGCTTTGGCTCCAGGGCTAATCCTGTATGTCTCATATGCTTAAAAGAAATAAAGGTTCCAAGCTCCCTATTAGCATAAAATAAATCCACTTAAAAACCAGTCAGGCCAGCAAGAACAGTTGCAATCAACTACCATGACTTTCTGTACAAGAAAAAGTTTCCTGGTTTTCCTCCAGAGGAGAGTTTTTGGGAATTTTCTCCAACAAAAAATCTAAAAGCCCTGACAGCAACAGGGAAAATGGCATTACCTTTGATATGTGACTGCTCTGCTACTAGAAACACACACATGTATGCCTGGTTTGCAGTCTGAACTGATTTGGTTTAAATGGGAGAAATTACGATTTTGCTGCCTTTCCTAATTTCCTGTTTGCCAGGAAACATCAGCAAACACGTCCATAAAACCCAAGCAGAACTTTTACCACCAGACCTGACCTCTCAGAACTGCACTTGCACCTCAGCTGAATGCAGGCAGAAAGGGAACATCCTTTAAACACCCCTGTTATCCAGCGAAGGTTGTTGGGAATGTCCCCATAAAACATATGTTCAAGGCTATTAATTGTATGGCAGGAGATGAAATCTCAGTAACGTGTCCCCATTACACACAAACCCCAGATGTTTTGTCAACAAAACCAGTTTCACCCACTGCTGGTCGGTGTAACCACCCAAAATCTACAAGATGCCTTTCCAGGATGCTTTCATTAATGCAGGAGAGTTCAGCAGCTCACAGGCAGGTTGTTTTGGAGACCAGTGCAATAAGAAGAGGGAGGAATGAGGGTGGTAGAGAAAGACACAGAACCCTACAAAGCTTGTGAAAACACCTGTGACAGGAGGATGCACAGTCAGAGCACTCACACTTGACTGACATCCAGGAAATTTAAGTTTGAAATGAAACTGGCCTGCAATTATTTTTCCTTAATCAGGACCTACAATCGGACTCAATAGGGTTAACAACCAACGTCCAGTTTGAACACCTTTAAAATGATGAAGGCGTGGAGGATGGAAAGTTTTTTGGTCACCTGAACTGGGCTTTCCTCCATGTCAAAGACACCCTGTCTGGGGATAGATTTGTGAGCCATCAGTTTAGGGGTAGGGGTGTAAAATGAAAGGAACTGTTGAGTTTAAGGGGATTTGGACAGTAAAATGGAAACTATCAAACTTGAAGGGGACTGGTCAAAAGAAACGCCAGAAAGAACAGCTGGGGACCTCAGAGGTGGGATCATCAGCACAGGAAAGGCATGGATCTGTTGGTGCAAGTCCAGAGGAGGCACCAGGATGATCAGAGGGATGGAGCAGCTCTGCTGGGAGGAAAGGCTGGGAGAGTTGGGATTGTTCCGCCTGGAGAAGAAAAGTGTCAGAGTGACCCAGCTGTGGCATTCTAGCGCCTGAAGAGAAACTACAGAAAACATGGGGAGAGATTGTTTACAAGGGGTGGAGTGAGAGGACAAGGGGGAATGGTGTCACACTGAAAGAGAGGAGAGACTGAAATCAGATATAAGGAAGAAATTTTTCCCTGTGAGGGTGGGGAGGCCCTGGCACAGGGTGCCCAGAGCAGCTGTGGCTGCCCCTGGATCCCGGGAAGTGTCCAAGGCGAGGTTGGACAGGGCTTGGAGCAGCCTGGGCTGGTGGGAGGTGTCCCTGCCATGGCAGGGGGCGGCACTGGATGAGCTTTGAGGGCCCTTCCAACCCAGGCCACTCCACAATACTATGATGATTCCATGTAAGTCATGATCTTCCAGACTGATAATATTTAAATAAAATAAAGACAAGGTGAACGAGGAAACATGTGGGTAGGTAATCCATGGGATCAGACTGGAGATTTCCAACATCTGCACAAGCTCTGCCAGATCAATCTCGGGAGAAAGTTCTCCTGAAGGTGCTGAGGTGCCCAGGGAATGAACCCAGACAACAGAAAGAACCAAAACACAAATTTCCCTGTCTGACCAAAGCTCCAGGCATGGACCATGTGTTGGATTCATAGGAGAGCTCCTTTGTCCAGTGATGGTTCCTCACCATCATCAATGCGTGTCCCTTCTGGTGCTAAACCTTGATCAAGATTGGAATTTGTTTTTAAAAATATGAAGTGATGTCATTACATGAGTCATCCTCTGAGAACCAGGAGTGCAAGGAAAGGGAAAGAGACATGGTGATTAGTCACATGCTTCCATTGTTTCATTTCACATCTAGGCTCACCTGCTGGATTCCATTAATTAACTTACATAGCACTTGAATTATCGTTTATTTCTTTTAGAAAACCAAATTGTGTTTATTCTGCCCCTTTCTTGAACTTTCTGGAAAACGAAGTTCTAAAGCACAGAAGTGGCACAAAAATAATTGCAGTGACTGACTTTCTGTGACTATGTGCTTTTTAATTGCAGATTTTTCCTTCTCAAATCAGAGCGAAAAAGAGCAACTGATGACTACAGCTGGATGAATACTGCAATCATTACCCTTGTTATAATGATATATTTCAATAACAACCACAATTCTTGATCCCCATGGATGGCTTTATAATGACCATGGATTATGCTGAGAAAATGCTATTCCTAATTTTATTCTTAATGGAGTGTGAAAGTCTTGCTCTGTGGTGGAGGCTAATTGTCACTTTAGATGTAATTTCCATCACTCAAAGAACATGTATGCTCCATGTATTAATTACAGGATAGCACGATGGCTTGCGTTGACAAGAGATGGTGGATTTTGGACTACCAGCCAAATGGAGCATTTCCCTCTCTAGAAAAACTCTCATTACCATTTACCAACTGCATGTTTTATCATAGGTAGAACGTGGCCATGTTCATGGCCTTCAGAACATTTGGTATCTGCGTAATTAAACTAATCAATTGCAGAGCAGTAGTCAAAAGTCAAATCTTAATGAACTGGAAAAATGATACTTCAATTTGCTGTCTCCAATCCCCAAATTAGCATAATAAACACAACGTACTTCTAATCTGTGAAAAAAATAGCATTTTTTTCCTTATCCTTAGATGGTTACTGCGTATTAAAGACATTATTTTCAGTGGCCTCATAAACCATCAGCTAGTTTTGAGTAATTTAATAAAAACATTGTAAATATGTTATGCAAAACCCACAACACCTTGTTACTTTTGCTGAAAATATAATTTTATTCCAATTTTTTTTGTTGTTGTAATGGATTTTCCATTCTTTTTAATACATATACAGGGCATATTTCCCAGTGGGTGGGTACCCAGTGGAAGAGAAGAGTATTCCTAAGGAATCCAGGGAGTTGACTGGTGGAGGTCAGAAGTGACTTTTAATCCCCTCTTTTCTCCGCCCTTGGTGCATGGAGAGGGATTTGATTGTGATGAGCACAGTGATAAAAGGTAACAGAAATCAATGTTGTTCTCCCTGCTGCAGCCACGTCCATCACTAGTCAGGATCCAAGTCCATCCTGCCTGGCTCCGCTGGAATTCAGGTCACAGCCTCCAAGGGCTGCCTGCTGCAAATGATGGGAATTGATTTTTCCCCCTCATTTTACTTATCAGAAAATGCAACAGATCCATTAAACACTGTTTGCTAAGATGGAACTGCAGATTCTCCCCCTCTGCTCTGCCCTGGTGAGACCTCACCTGGAGCTCTATGTCCAGTTCTGGTGACCCAGACACAAGGACATGGAACTGTTGGAGCAAGTCCAGAGGAGGCCATGGAGTTGCTGAGGGGGCTGGAGCACCTCCCTTATGGGACTGGGATGGGAGAGCTGGGAATGTTCAGCCCGGAGAGGAGAAGCTTGTGTGGAGACCTCACAGCACCTTCCAGTACCTAAAGGGGCTACAGGGGAGCCAGGGAAGGACAATTCATCAGGAGTGACAGGACAAGGGGGAATGGCTTCCCACTGCCAGAGGGCAGGGTTAGATGGGATACTGGGAAGGAATTGTTCCCTGGGAGGCTGGGGAGGCCCTGGCACAGAGTGCCCAGAGAAGCTGTGGCTGCCCCTGGATCCCTGGAAGTGTCCAAGGCCAGGCTGGACGGGGCTTGGAGCCACCTGGGCTAGTGGAAGGTGTCCCTGCCCATGGCAGGGGTGGCACTGGATGGGCTTTGAGGTCCCTTCCAACTCAAACCATCCCCCGATTCCACGATTCCATAACAGAGGCCAGGGATATAATGAGAATCAGAGTCCTCCTGCCTTGCCTGAAATTGCGAAAGCAGAAAAAGCAAAATTTGGGCCAGAGCAATATTGCTACCCCAAATCAAGGGGGAAAAAAAAAAAAACCCTAAAAGATTAATGAAAAATAACTCAGTGGAAGGCGTTACCTAAGGGAAGCGGGGTGCTGAAGGATCCTAAGCCAGTTTGCTGGGACAGACACATAAAGGATCATCCTCCTGTCTGCAAACATGTGGAAGTGTGAATATTCCATCAGATCTCCACAATAAAGCTAATCTGTATTGCACCAGTGCCCTACCTCATTTTAGCAGTGCAAAATAGCCAAAGCTTTAGAGAATAGCTCAGCCATCTGCGCCTGCAGGTGTTTACAATACAGAATAAATTAAGAAGTGACAAGGCATTGAGAAGGTTACAGTTGAATAATTACCAGGAAAAACTCAAAATCTTATGCACCATTTCAACTCCTGAAGATGGAGTAGCTTCCTCTGTCCTTTTAGAATCATTTTCCACTCTTGCTTAGTTTGCCCTTCTGTCTGAAGGACACCTCCCTTCTTCAAACACAGAAATTGTTAGGTCAATACTTGTGCTAAAAATGCTTTTTATTCCTTTTTTACTTAATTGATGCAGGAAATTCAGCTCCCAGTGTAGAGCACAAAGCCCTGTGCTTGCCCAGTCACATCCATGACAGCCTAGAACACCTTCTGGCTCCGGTTTTCTTTCTGAAAACCCCTAGAAAAGTTCTGTTCAGACATTGTGAAAAGAAATACATGGAAATATGTGGGATCTGGGACATTCTCAAGGCTTTCTTCCTGATTATGGACCTGCTCCATGGAAGGCAATGACATTCTTTGCTCNGGAAGAAGGAAGAGAAATATGAAGAGGAAAAGAGAAAGGAAAAGGGGAAGGAACATGAAAGGGAAGAAGGAAGAGGAAAAGGAAGAGGAAGAGGGAAAGGGAAAATGAAAAGGAAGAGAAATATGAAGAGGAAAAGAGAAAGGAAAAGGGGAAGGAACATGAAAGGGAAGAAGGAAGAGGAAAAGGAATGAATGGGAAGGAAGAAGGAAAAGGGGAGAAGGAATAGGAGAAAGAGGAAAATGAAGAGGAAGAGGACGAGGACAAGGAAGAGGAAGTGTGTTTGGCCATGGCAGTGGATTTAATGATCTCTGGAGGCAAACCACATAAAAGACTGAAGAAATGAGCAGTTAAACATTCTAGGCTCTTCCTCACGTGGCACAAGCTTCCCGTGATATTCACAGAAGCCTGGTAACACACATGGCCACAAAGAGCTCCTGTTCAAATCCATCTTTCAGGAGCTTCAGCCTAAGTACCAGCTTCCCAAAGTAATTCCCTGTCTGTAACTGCCTGGAGAGAGGCAGAGCCCTGGGAAGAGCACTGCAGGGGAGCTGGCAGCATTGTTATTGGTGCCTGGGCTGAGCACTCACAAAAACCATTTCCAGAGGGGTGGAAGAGGAGTTTAATCTCCCACCAGGTGGGGTTTGGCCCAGGGCAGTGAGCTCCTCCTTCCACAGCATCCACTGCCCTGGAAAATGAGACTTCTCAGGGCTGAGAACCCAGAATTTTTTCTGAGAGGTAAATAAAACCCCTTGGGGTTTTAATTTTACAAACACGCAGTGTCGCAGTGAAGAGAAGCCTGGCATCTGTCACCTGCAGGAAAGGGAGGGGTCTGTAGGGTCACACATGCTTTGCAGAAGTGCACGATCAGCCCCTGGGCTTGAGGCACTGACTTTGGAGCCGCAGGGTTTCCCAGCTTTTTATTCCTTTATCCCAGACTCATTAAGCCCATATTTTGGTCAGACATAAAAAAAAAAGGCAGATTTCTCTAGCAGTTATAAAACAAAGCAGTTGGTAGGATCCTGGCTGGACACCAGCCGTGGCTGAAGCAGAAGATTTAGCTGGGTCAGTAACACAGCAGCACAAACTGGGTCACCTCCCCCTTCAGCTGCCAAACCAGGAAAGAAAAGTACTTGGAATTAAATATGTAACAGTACAAAAAATAACAGCAGACCTGGACATGTGTTATCTCTGTAAAGCAGATGTTTTTACTATGTCACATACTGGCTGGTGTGCAGAGGAACTAATAAAGTGATTTACAGCTGTAATTACACTTATTTTGTTATATGGGATGAGCTACACCGAGGAGCAAATCCAGCAAACCCCACTGAACATTCCCAATAAAGGAATTCACTCTTAACCTTGAGCAAGACTGATGGGTGGGGGTTGACATACAAAAGCCTACTTTTTATTTATCTAGCATGTTCCTCCCCAAAAGGGGAGCAGCCAGATGCAGCAGAGGATGCTGGATCCAGTAGCCCACATGGGGCTTTTTACCCATAGGTTCATCCAGAGCTGAGAGTGTCTTCCCAGTTGGCACATGTGTATACACCCAAAATTATGATGTTTTCTTCCTCTCAATTAGCAACACTGAATTATTTGGTTCAGTTTTTTGCAGTTTTTGGAGTGCAACTACCATGGAGCAGAATAATAAAAAAAACACAAGTATCCACCAGCAGATTTCAGCAGCAGTTTTGGCGTTTGGTGTTGTACCACAGGGTTTAGTCAGTCTTGGAGAATTGGGATTGTTCAGCCTGGAGAGGAAAAGCTTCAGAGCGATCTAACTGTGCCTTTCCAGAAGGAGCCGACAGGAAAGATGGAATGATAGGACAAGGGCCTGGAGTGACAGAACAAGGGAGAACGGCTTTGCACTGACAGAGAGTGGGTTAGGTGGGATATTGGGAAGGAATTGTTCCTTGTGAGGATGCTGAGGCCCTGGCACAGGGTGCCCAGAGAAGTTGTGGCTGCCCCTGGATCCCTGGAAGTGTCCAAGGCCAGGTTGGATGGGGCTTGGAGCCACCCTGGGCCAGTGGAAGGTGTCCCTGCCTGTGGCAGGGGGTTTGAATTGGGTGAGCTTTAAGATCCCTCCCAACCCAAGCCATTCCAAGATTCTATGATAAATCAGGTATCAGGTAAAAAGTCTAGAAAGATAAAAATATTTTTAATTCATGTATTTCCTTCTTAGGTTTTGAAATGAAACTTTATTTTATGGTCAAACCCAAGCAGAGTAGGTCAGTTGCTCAGTTTCTTGCAGTTTCTAAGCAGGCATTGATCTTGGGGGACCTTCACTTTTTTCATACCTAATGCAGTAATCTGGACCTTATCCTAGGAGGACTCTCTAAAGAGGCCAGGAAAAGCCACCTCCTCCTCCTCTCAGACCTTCAGTGG
The DNA here is from genome assembly GCA_013397175.1 of Platysteira castanea. Lineage (NCBI taxonomy): Eukaryota > Metazoa > Chordata > Aves > Passeriformes > Platysteira > Platysteira castanea. Next base: position 97,720 of record VYXC01010852.1, on the reverse strand, counting down.
CCAACAGCCATGAAAAAGCCACACCAGTCACAGAAAAACCAGCTAAAGACACGCAGAGAAAAGTTTTCCTTCACTTGCCCAGCTGTCTGGCCAAGAGATCTCCACACCACTCCAAGGTTTGACTCAACCTATTTGAGCAGTCAGATCAGTTCTGGAGCATTTGTAGGATTATCCAATTAAAATGTTAGCAGGCAAATTGGACAGCATGGAATCACTCCACAGAAAATTGCATAAGGCAGGGTTTTGTTCCCCAGTGTAATAAACCTTCTCCAAAGGCGGGCTGTCCTTTCATTCCTTTCTGATTGTTTTACAAAGCTTTTGGTGTCTTTCTTTGAAAACTGAGAAACAAATTTTCTACTCAATTTCTTTTTCCCTTTCTTGCATCATGGAATTTGCACTAAGATAGAGTAGGGGGGAGGAGGGACGTGGTGTGAGAAGTGAAAAACCTCACTTTTAAACTGTTGTTAGAGCTGCACAAAAGGCCAGGGCACTAAGACAGCATAGGATGCTGGGGCAAGATAAGAAACACGTGACAGGTGAGGTGCAGTAAGAGGAAATAAATGGGGACAAAGTCTTCTTGTAATGAAGTGTGAAAAAAATGATGGTCACAAAGCCAGCAAGTCACAGTATCACAGAATCTTGGAATGGCTTGGGTTGGAAGGGATCTTAAAGCTCATCCAATTCAAACCCCCTGCCACAGGCAGGGACACTTTCCACTGTCCCAGGTGGCTCCAAGCCCCATCCAACCTGGCCTTGGACACTTCCAGGGATCCAGGGGCAGCCACAGCTTCTCTGGGCAACAAACATTTGCTGCCAGTATTGTTCATGTCATTTTAACAATCAACCTTGCTTCACAGTTATGGAAAAATATTAATTGGGGCAGCAAAGATTTGCCACAACATTTCGCGTTTTTTAGTGTCAGCCTGCTGGTATTTTAGCAGTGTGAGACAAAGCTCACCCAGACGTGGGGTGTAAATGGAAGTGATCATTTATTTTTGCTGCACAAAGGGCCTGTGAAAAACAAACTCCAGATTTCCATGTTTGCTGGGAGCGGGGAACATCTCTGCATGAGCAAGTTCTCATCTTCTCCCTTGCACGCCAGAATTTCGCCGCCTGCTTCATCATCACGCTGCCTTGTCTGACTCATCTCGGATCAACAGGAGCTTGAAATTATCTCCAGGTCCATTATGAAATCCATAGCAGGGCTGCAAAGATGCACTGAGGAGCAAGGGAGGGGGGCAAAGCTTTTGTTCCAGCCTGGCTCAGTGCAGCCCACTCTAAACTGCGCCGTCACACCAAGCAAATAAACAAGAAGCAGCATTTTTGTGCTTCCTGTCTCTTGGGAATTTTTGTATTTCACATATTCTACTGCAGCAGAAAACACAGAGCTTAATCAGGCTTTTTGTCTGAAATGTAATTGGAGTTTGGCTGTTCTCACCAGTTTTAACCACTTCAAACATGGAATTGCAGACTCCTGCATTCGCACGGACTGAGCTGGGAGGACAGTGTCGGCTTCATTCACGTCACAGACCCACTTTGGACTCGGAAATACCTTCACTCAGTGAGGTGCTGTCCAGCAGGAATAGAGAGACTGGAATTTGGCACTCCTGAAACAGAGATCTGTGGGTTTGCAGCTGGCTCCCAGGGTTAGCAGGGCACTGGAATGAAAAGCTAAGAAGCCTCATGTCTGTCCTCTGATCTGCCATCTCCCAGGGATGGTCACGCCGGGCTCGTCCTCTCTGCTCCCTGAATACTAAAGAGAAATAAAATATTATTTACCACTGCAACTACGCCGAATGCAAGAGAAAGTGGTACACTATGCAGATAATTACTGTCTGGTGGCTCTAAGGCACAGGGGTTTTTTCCCAGGGAGGAGAGGAATAAAAGAATGTATTCCTGCAAGAGATCAAAACTAGGGAGGACAGAACTATGGCAGAAAAAGAAATGCACAGGAATAATTGGACTTAGCAGAATTGTGATATCTCAGACAAACAGATAGAGGAAGCACTTTGTGAAAAATAAATGAAACGGAGATACAAGGGAAACAAACATAAATAAAAATAGATGGCATCAGTGTAACAGGCTTAGACTTTCTAAGCTGATGTGTATTGACTCTAATGGGGGGCTCTGACTGCACTCTGCATTTAGAACTGCAGGACTGGGACCTGTGTGTTCCAAATCATAACTCTGAAGGTCCACACTGAGTCAGAATATCCCCACAGGCACCAGATGATTTGGTTACCAGGTTTAGAGTTTCTCTGCAGTCTGGACAGCTTTGGGTTGCTTTGAGCCCGTTTTGAGCATAGAGATTTCCTTTTGTGCCATCACAGCACCAGGAAAGGACACACTGAAAAGGAAGTCAGAGCTCCAAAACTTTTGAAACTTCTGTGGAAGATGATAAATAGGGTAAGAATAGATAGAGCTTAGCAAGGAATGTATAGCAACAATGGGAAGTTTGCTTTCTGAAAAAATACAACATTGATAATATGGGCCTATTTATAAAACTTGGGAAGACACAAAGATTAAAAACAAGTTCTTAAAATACATTTGTAAAGAAAGTTCAGATTTCGGTTTCCTCCTGATTCTAGGAAAGATAAAAGTTTGTGAATGTTACCAACCTCTATAAAGTTGGTTTTGGAGAATTTTTCTCTTTGGGTAGAAAGTGAAAGCTGAGAAGCATTGAAGTGATCTATGAAAGGGGAAAGGCTCATTCATTCTTCACACAAAACACTGGGAATGAACCCACTCAGGTGGATTCCTGCCCTTCTGCAGAGCTGGGCTCCCTGCTGTCCCTGCTTTGGGAAAACATTCATTACACAGTTTCTTTCCAGAACTTTGAGCTTTTCTCCTCAGCGAGTCGAGGTTGCTCAGACATCAGGGATGCAGTCTGAATAGCTCTGGAATACAAACGAGCCAGACTCGCCCCTGGCTTTGCTTTCCCTGGGTGTCCAGAGAAAGAAGGACCTGGATTCATCCTGACTCGAGTCACCCTCAGCAGCAAGGTGACTCAGCAGCACAGATGCACATCACCACTGACACTGCCCCAAAAGCAGGGTGATCCTCTGGGTCTACTCCACCATCGCCTCTGGGTGTAAATGGAATTTCCAAAGCATCAAGGTGAGCTTGGCGCCAAAATCAGAGTTCCTCGGTCCTCTCCTACTTCTATAACCAGTCAGACAGAAAAGCACTGCCATGGAGACACTCCCCTCCAAACCAGCCAAGTACCCCAGCATTCCCACTGTGACTATCCCAACAGATCCCAAATTAACCAGCAGCCTCCTCAGGGAAGGTTCCTACTCCCAGAACCTTCTGCCTTGTAAGTTTTTGAAGCTCTTTAGATGCTTCCTGCTGACTTTCCTTATCTCTCTGCCTCTGGTCCAGCTTTCATCCTCCCACTCTCCCTGCAGTGTCCGTGGCAATCTCTGGCCCAGCAGCTCCCAGATTTCTCATCCCCCAGACTCCCAACAGATCCAGCAAACTGGCTGTGCTGGGACTCAGCTCTTTGGCACGGACACCTTGCAGCCTCCATCAAACAAATGAGGGATTCTGCTTTTCCACAGAAATATTCCCCAGCACAGCAGTGCTCTCCAGAACAGCCTCATCATGTTCAGAGGCAGATGCTCTAAATTAGCTGCGCTCTACGAACGGGAGCGGCACGGAGGTGGGGGAGTGGAAAGGGGATGAGAAAAACTGAAGCATTTTGCCAAAGGTCACATTTCAAACGACTTAATTTAGCTTCGTTTTAAAGGGCTTCTTGCCACAAGACTCCATAAGAGTCTTTTGTTCCTCTCTCTGGTTTGGTTTTTTTTTTTTTGGTTTTTGTTAGTTTTTTTGTAGCATAGCAAGAAAATTGAAGCATCAACAAATAGGCACTTAGGCTTGTCATTTCAGCTCTTCTCTCTTTTCCTTTATTTTCAGTGAGAAAAAGAAAGCAAGAAAACCTGGAAATGAGGCAAGACTTCTCAGCCCTGAGAACTGCTGAGACTATTTAACCTCTACAAGGATGTAGCTTGCTTAGTGTTTTGTTTTGTTCGTCAAGGATTAATTTTTGATTAAAGTTTTTCAAAAATAAGTTTAATTGAAATCAATCCTCCAAGCAATTTGCTGGAACTGTTTCCTGATCAAAACGAAATCAGAATAAATGACATCTGATTTAAAAATAATTACATCCAGTGATAATTAGTGTGTTCCCAGGAAAGTTTAACAGTTTTCACGTAGTAAAAGACCAGGAACAAAGTCAACATGCTTTGAGCTAGTGTGAACAGCCTTTTCAGACAGACACCACATAGATAGGAAACTGGAAAAATAGGATGTCTCTGAAATGAAGGATAGGTTCAAGAGAGAAGTCTGGCTGAAAGAAAATAGAGAATATGCATCACACATGTTAAAAAATGGGTAAAAAATCCATACCAGGATGCTTTGAAGAGGCATTTATTTTACACTTCCCCAGCATGGGATGTTATTTACTCCTAAGACTGCCTAGTTTATAAGAAAGAGGAAGAAGTAACCTCAGCTTCATTGAAACTCATAAATAAAACACTTCTCCACTTTCACCGAGCGCTGCTGCGCTGAAGCGTCACGGAAACTTCACCCAAAAAAATGCTCTCAGATATCACAAGAGACAGCTTTGTTTTCTTGCAGTGTTTCCCATGTTTTATCCACATCCCTCAGCTGCTGGGGAGAGCTGAGAGCTGCCAGGTGAAATCACAACACGTGGTGAAAGGGAGCCAAGGCACTCCGTGAGAGGGAGCTCGGTGTGACAATCGCAGAGCAGCCCGCGAGGAGAAGTGTCACTGGCTGCCAGAAACATTCCAGCTCTTCAGGGTCTGGTGTGGCATGGATTGGCCGTTTCTGGCTGTGCTCGCAATTTCACCTGACCAGATTTTTAAGGGGCCAAAAAAAAAAAAAAAAAAAAAAAAAAAAAAAGGGATTTNTGGATTTTAATTTAAAAACTGCAAAGCCTTTCTCTAATGTAAAAAATGCTTCAGAAAGCTTCAGTGAGGACCAAAAATCAATAGTGTTTTCTTTTTGCTGGGAATAATGGTTATTTCTGAGCAGAGCCCTGGTGCTGGAGGAGGCAGCTGTGGGAGACGGGCACATCTATCCCGTGGATTCACGAGGGCTTTGTCTTTGGCTCCCATTTACACAGCATTAAATTCTGCTGTGTTGACTTTGAGCTTGACACGCCACTAAATCTTCAGTCCCCGAGCAGAACCCTCTCCAAATCATGGTGCTTCACTGGCTGCCTCAGACCACGAGTGTCACCTTCATCTGAAATTATCTTGTCCCAAGTGTGCTTAAAACATTCTCATCGTTTTTGATGAGGTTGGGCCCCGTTCCAAGGCCACGGCCAAGCCAAAGCCCCTGCAAGGGAGGGGTTTTTTCCTGGCTGCTTCCAGGAGGGCCCTTTTCAGGTCTGCGCAGTCCCAAAGTAGGTCTGTTATTATGCAAAAGCAATTTAACGGGATATGAGTTATGACTGAGAGGATCCATGCAGGTGTTCATGGGGTTTAATTAATGTGTTCGCTTCACACCTTTAATTAATTTGTGACAACAGTCTCGAGTGTCACCAAGGCACAGAAAGACAACTTTGCTGTCCAAGGCTCGCAGGAAGTACAAAGGATTTTGTGCCTTCTGGGGTGATGAATCTGGGGGAACCTGAAGTGCCCAGCCCGGGGTGGTGTCTGGGAGCAGGAGTGACTGCACAGCTGTCTGCAGAGCTAAAATAAATACAGAAATGATCAAAAATTAAATTAGAACCACTGTTTGTCAAAGAAGTGACTCTCAAATGTTACCTGAAAGTGGGAATGGATCCTGTGGTATCAGTGAACCACCTCTGCTAGATCACAGAATCGGGGGGTTCCAGAATAATTTGGGTAGGAGGGGAACTTAAAAATCATCTTTACAATCCCCTGCCATGGGCAGGGACACCTTCCACCAGCTCCAAGCCCTGTCCAGCCTGGCCTTGGACACTTCCAGGGATCCAGGGGCAGCCACAGCTTCTCTGGGCACCCTGTGCCAGGGCCTGCCCACCCTCACAGGGAACAATTCCTTCCCAATATCCCATCCAACCCTGCCCTCTGGCAGTGGGAAGCCATTCCCTGTGTCCCATCCCTCCAGCCCTTGTAAAGAGTCCCTCTCTTGCAGAGCTCTACACCTTCATCTGTTTGATGAAATGTGAGAGTGAACTCATTCTTTTTTCATCAACAGGCTCATTTTGCAGATTCCGCCTCAAACGCCTTTTTAATCTCTTCAGTTCAGTCTAGCAGTAAACTCAGTAAACTTCCAGAGCTGTGTGTCAGCATTTGTCTCCACACACAAATATGTGATTTGCTGATAAGGCAGATCGGAAGCTGGTTAATTGCATCGGATTTCTCCCTGAAAAGCCTTTTTAACTACCCTCAAATATCATCGAGGCTGAGGCTAAGTACATGTTTGAATATTTTCTTCAGTTCTCTGCTGACAAAACTGCTGATGTGGTTGTTCTTACATCTTGTGATTGATAAAAAAAAAAAAAAAGAAAAAGAAAAATAAAGAGAAAAGACAAAATTTTAATCCTAACACAAACACACAGATGAGAGACGCTCCAAAGAAGGCAATTTCATACAGAACTGATTTTCATAAAGATTTTCAAGCATTTCCTCCTTCATCAGTGTTTGTTCCTAAGCATCAGACACTAAAGTAAATTGAAGTCTCTTACTGATGTAATTTGACTTTATTTTGGTGGCTTTTGACCATCTTTTACCTTGCAATTTTTTCCCAGAAGTAAATATTTGGTGAACAGTTGTTCACTTGAAGATATTTTTCATCTGTGATCCCACAGATTAGACTTTTCTTGCTTATTAATTTGCCCTGATACCTTATTCCTGAATAATTTTGGGGATTACGTTTGTTCACCAGTCATAGAATCCCAGAATCCCAGACTGCTTTAGGTTGGGAAGGACCTTAAAGCCCATCCAGTGCCACCCCTGCCATGGGCAGGGACACCTTCCACTGTCCCAGGTGGCTCCAAACCCCATCCAGCCTGGCCTTGGGCACTCCCAGAGATCCAGGGGCAGATCATTTGGTCCATCCTTCCCCCTTTTCAAACACTCTCATAAAAGTTCCTGTTTTGTTGAACACAAAAGAGAACCAAATTTCGTACAGAACCCCTCAGACCCTCAGCTTCCATCACAGATTTGACTTCCTGGCTCTCTTCAGTTTCTCTTAACATTGCAGACTTCTTTGGGTAAACAAAACAAAGCCTCATTAACACTTCAGACTTTTTTCTGTCTTCTATTCTGCAAGCATTTACCACCTCAGCACCAGGCTGACACCAAGGAAAATGCGCTTATTTGTGATGCACTCCATCTCAAGTCCTGTAATCCTGGTGCAAAACTGCATTCCCAGGTGGAAAGGAGCACTGAAGGCACAAGAGAGGTTCCTCTTCGGCAACTCTGCCCTCCTTGAATGTCCTACACAAAAATTCCCAGTTTCCTCCCTTTCTCTGACATTTGATTTCCCTGTAACACCACAACTTTGAAACAGCAAATCTCATCAGCTCCAAAATCCACAGGATCGGGATCTACAGTGGCATCAATTGCTTCAGCTTTGTCACAGTTCTGAATGCTTTTGTCCCCAAAAGTAGAGTTTTCAGCCTGTCTTGCACTGCCACGACATCCTCTCGACCTGCTGGAGTTCAATACTCCCCATTTTATCTGCTGTGCCAACAGGGAGTTGAATTTCTGCTGCAAATAAGACCCCTACTTGGCACAAAACCCATAAAAAGACGTGCAGAAGGATTAGCTCAGGAATGTGTAGCTGGGAATGGAGAAATCCCACTGGAAATGAGGGTCCAAAGGGAGAGGGACGGGGTGAAGGACACAGGAACCTCACGAGCCAAATCCCTGGCGTGGCTGGAGAGGAAGGACCCAGGGATGTAGAGTGAAGGGGAGCAAGCTGAGAGCAAAATGAATCTGTAATTAATTTATGGCCTTGGATTAATGGTGATGGATCAGCTGTGACACGGAATTAGAGCTGGAGATGCAAACTGAGATGGATCAGGAGGCAGGGGGAGCGTGGCACAACTGAAGTGGGTGAATCATCCAGCGAGACACAGGCCAGGAGGGGGTGGAAGCAGGGCAGGACTGGAAAACAAACTCCTGGAGGATACCAAGCTGCCAGTGTGAGAAAAGGAGTGGGAGACTGGAAGAAAGTGCTCAAGGTGGAAGAAAATGAGACATACAGCGTTTAGGAGACAAAATAAAAACAGAGAGGAGTCATGGAAAACTTACCATGTCATTCCCATTCTTCCACTGCTCTCAGCCCACCAAAAAACTGGACGAGCATACATTTATATGTTGAATTCAGCTTAATACTTAGCTTGTAATATCACCAAGCAGATTCAAGCCAGCTCAAACTCTACTTTCTTTAATATTTTGTAACATTTTTACTTGCTTTTCTTTTTATTTTTTCCTTAATTTACAACTTTTTCTCCTTTTTTTTGACCCAAAGACAAAAAGTCATCACCCATCAGTACCGAGCAATGCACCCTCCATCTGGAGCAGAAAATGTAATTATTCACAAGAGTCACATGGCTGTTGTTCTGCTCCTGGGCTTTGAATCCCAGAGAGAGAGACAGAAATATTTCTCTTATAGCTTTGGGCAGGAATTGATCACTTCCTACTCCTAAATACGAGTCATACCCTGCAGAGACAATGATGGGAATGTTCACAACTTGTTCCACAACAGACTTTGAGCATACTCTTGACAGTACACAAATAAAACATCCTTTCTTTCCTGATCTCTTTCCTTATAGCAGTAACAGGGATTTACTGTGGCATAAAACAAGGAAAAATTAAAATGGACCCTTCATCTCACCAGTTTGGACCCAAAATTCATGGTGGTTGTGGGCGCAGTGGGATTTTAAGCTGTGCAAATGTATCAGAATTCACACCACACAGGATAAGAAAAATCCAAATATGGGAAAGAAATATTTCAAATGGCAATGCCTAGCAACTCAGGAGAAAAATACTCATATTTAGAAGGTTTAAAACCTTTTCTAAAAGTTTTTAAACCTTAAGGAAAAGAATGAAAGCAAAGAATAAGACAAGAAGTCAAGCATTGGCTCATTCTGAAAAGCAACAGAGGCCAACATTTCCCTACCGTGGGGGTAATGAAAAATCAGCCTAATTACATGCTAATTAGATACTGTGTGTGCAATGCTGAGTGCTCGTGGGTTATGTGCATTGTGAACCCCCTCCAGCAGAACCTCCCAGCCCCCAGGACAAGATACCCAAGGAAAAGTGAGTGAGTAGAGGGGGAGTCACAAGGTTTCCCTCTGCGTCCCGGGAGATGTGCCACAGTCACCCAGTGGTCAGCCAAAAATGCACCTGCCCTGTCACGGGGACAGCTGGAAAATAGACGAGCCCCGATATTTTTATTGCATGTTGTCATTGAGCAGGAGCAGGGGACCTTGGGGGACAGGCAAATGGATCATTGTAATTAACACCTAATTGTGCTTGACACCTGAAATTCTGCTGAGCTTCTCCCCTGCCAGACCCAGTACGTGAAGGATGTCTGTGCAGCACTGTACCAACAGGCAGGAACTGGGAATTACTCCCAGCTGCAGGATGGAACTTCCTTGCCTCGTTTTTCCTGTGGAGAAAGCACAGCATTTTGGTTTTAAATCCTCGAATCAGGAAAACAGATGACCAGATTTTCAGCTACCAAAACCCAGGAATGAATTCCATGGAAGTGAGGGTTTTCTTTGTGGCTAGAACAATTGAAAAGTTTCACAGGGAACAAATCAACCACTGATTAAAAAAATACACATGCACCACTATCCTCCCCTGTGTTGGGAAGTTCAGCACAAATACCAAACCATTTAAAAAATATATGTTAATGCAACCTTGACATGATGGGGGAAATCCCACTCTGAGGTAGAAAACTTGAGGAAGGTTTATTTCTCTGTTCTCAGAAAGGTGTAACATTAGCATTGTCCCACCTTCTATTGTTCTGCTTGTATCATTAGCTTTTATTAGCACTGGATTGAGCACACCCTGCTTTATGACACTGCAATGTAAATCAAGGCAGAGCCTCCCCAGCGACTCATAGAAGCCAGCAAGCTCCATATAAAAAGAAAGCCTTGACAGATGGGAAGGCAACAGAAACTGCAGAAGGCTGTTAAACTTCTCTTTTCCCATTTTATACCAAAGTATACAGCTGGAGACGAGAGCATTTTTATAGATTAAATGCCAGTGAAAGAAGACCAGGGAACACTGTGAGCTCTCCATCACCTGGGCCCCCCAAACTGCTCTTGACACAAAGATCACACCACTTCAATGGTATCACCATCCCCAAAACCCCAGTTTCCTGTGCCTCCCCATGTCCCAGTAATGCTGCTGTAAAGCATCCTGACATCCACGTTGTCCACTCCCTGGTGGGAAGAGGGTTAAAGCAGCCATCCTGATGCCTTAGGTTTTTACTTTTATGTTTTTCAAATCCTGTACTGCCTGGTGTGCAACTCTGAAGTTTCGTGTGGCCTGTTAGCTGCTGTTCTCTCATGCTGGTTAGACATAACAAGCCACTCTAGGTTTGCTCTCCAAGGACACCCAGACTGTCCTAGGCCCAAAATGTGTAAACTAAGGCCTCTGAAGAGGAGGGCAAACTTGGGGTAGTTACATCGTTAACTGGGGCTGTAATTGGAGAATTAACCCTGATATGCAAATGAACCAAACTTATAAAAGTGTCAAGAACTCGTGGCCTGGGGTCCATCTTGGGTGTTGCCTTTGGACTGCCCAAGGTGTACTTTGAAGGCCCTTCAAATAAATACCTGCCTTTATTCCCTTATTCCTGTCTAGTCCCTGTTTTTAGGTGGCCACCCCAGGCATCAACCCCATGTCCCCTTCTGGAAGCAGCTGAGGTGAGGTGATGTTGCTGTGCCCTCCCCAGCTGAGAGAGGCTACAGGCACCCATTCCCTCAAAGGGCTCCAGTCCTCAGAGCTCATGGGCACCCCTGTCCTTCCCTTTCCTTCCCAAGACATTTTAGCCAGCAGGGCAGGCTCAGAGCTGACCAAACCTCTGCAGATCACCTTCATCCCAAGCCTGACGTGCCTCCTCTGCCCAAAATCAGAGTGAGAGGCACACGAGAGGTGCTGTCCCTCAGCAGAGCTCCAGCACGAGAAGCTCAGCCTGGCTTTTCTTCCTCCAAGGGAAGATGCCAAGGATATTTCAGGAAATGTTGCCTCAGCTGTGGTGGACCAAAGGTGCAAACTCCTTAAAAATTGCTTTGCCACCTACAGCTGTAGGTGGCAGCCTGCGTTTAACTTAATTACATTAATTAGTTTGACAATCTGAGAAGAAATGGTGGTTAGCAACTTTGGAGCAGAGGGGGATGTTAGCAAGGAAAGTGGTGATAAAATCGAATTCCCTTATGGATAGAGCCTTGCAAGCAATTATCTGAGGTGTTGGCTGGCTGTGGGTAGTGCTGCAGATCTAAATGTCTCTGCTGGGTCCATGTTTCCTGAGGTAAAAGAGTTATTTTGGTGCCCAAACTCTCTTGAAGTTGTTTTACGGGGCTCAGCTTGCTCCAATCAGACGTGCTTTGCAAAACCTTCCCTCGTATCAGGAAGGTTTTACTCCCAAAATGTGGGTTTTTTCAGAGTTAGAGGTTTTTTTTAAACATGTATTTTTATTTTTAAAATATGAATTTTAAATTTATCCTAAAAGGTTAAAAAGAAAACCAAAAAAAGCACCCAAGAGAGTCTGAATTTCAGCTGCGATGGGCCTGCTAACTATCCAAACAAAATTTGCAATAAACAAGCCATTTCTTGATGTTTTTTAACCCTCATAAACAGAAATCCCGTTGTTCTCCTGGGTAATTCCCAGAGAAGTGGTTCTTGAGCCATTTTGTCTCTTGCAGTTACCCATCACTAAGTTGTAACCACTGTTAGAGACAACGATTGAATTAGAAATAAATGGAGAGGCACATTGATAAAACTAATACTGTTTAAAATACCAGTTGGCTGAATTGGTACAGTCCCCTCAGGCTTGGACACTTCAGTTGTTAGAAACCTCATGGACATGGGTGAGAGGCTGTTTGAAGGGCCTGGAGGGACAGGACACAGGGAATGGCTTCCCACTGCCAGAGGACAGGGATAGATGGGATATTGGGAAGGAATTGTTCCCTGTGAGGGTGGGTAGGTCCTGGCACAGGGTGCCCAGAGAAGCTGTGGCTGCCCCTGGATCCCTGGAAGTGTCCAAGGCCAGGCTGGACAGGGCTTGGAGCAGCCCGGGACAGTGGAAGGTGTCCCTGCCCATGGCAGGGGGTGGGTTTAGGTGATCTTTAAGGTCCCTTCCATCCTAAACCATTCTGGGATTCTAGCATGTAATAATTAGCACCTAGGAGAAGTAATCAAAGACTAAAGAATATGAAAGCTGATCATAAAGTTATCAGCTTGGTGCAAAATAGGAGGCATTTAAATTTGCATTATTTTATCATGGCTGGAAAAGCCACTCAAGCTGGAAAATCAGCCAAGTTTTTTTCAGCTGTTTTGGTCCTCTCCCATCTCTAATTCTGTCCCTGAAATGCTCCACATGCACAGGGAATCATGAGCCTGAGGGCTCCGTGTTGTTCTGGTGGTGGTGAGCAGTGATTTCATGGGTGTTATGCTCCCAGTGATGTGCATGACTTTGGTTGCACAGGTCGATTTAAATAAATTAATTTTTTTACAGAAAATCTGTTTTCCCACATGCCAGTCATTTAGATCACATACTTCCAAAAGATTTTACCACCTCACTCACTGCGGTGTTTTAAAATACACAGTCAATAAGAAAATAGTGGTTTCTTTTTAAATAAAATTTAAAAGAAAGAAAATCCAGTTAATTTCACTCAAATACAGACACATGCAGGATTTTCCTCATCAGAACCACCCCAATAATTGTATTTCATCAGCCCCAACTGATGTTATAGAGCAAAAAGAAGGACTTACAGTTGGCACCGAACATTTTGAAAATTCTCAGCTTCATGAGAAAAGATGCAGCAGATTTTCAGCAAGAGCCAGGCCCGGGACTGGCCGTGCTGGGGGAGCAGGGAGGTTTTATCTCCCTGAGGTTTTAGCAGCTACAGAAGGTCTTTGAGCCCAGCTGAAAACTAACTGGAATCCTACCATGAAATTTAATGAAAACTCAGCAGAAAATCTCCACTGAATGCAGCCTTTTCCCCTTCCACAGTGAGGCCTCAGGTGGGGTGGGATTTTTCTGGTCACGAAAATGTTGGGGGCTCAGGTCTGTTGGGCTTGTTTAGGGAAAGAGAGAGAAGCTAATAAAGAGCCAGTTGCCAAGATGACAAGGAAATAATAGAGTTTCCAAAGAAATAGAATTTAGAACATCTGCTGCTCCCTCTACAAATCCTCTGAAACAATCATTTAATCTGGGGAACATCTGAGGTTAGAACATTATTAAATAGAGCATGGCAAAAACACATCACGAGCTCTACAAGAACTTTGGGAGGAAAATCTACCCTGAACTGGGACAAAAGGCAGAAGTTGAGATATTTCAGACTTAAAGTTCCCCCAGGTTGTATTGGATCCCCTGAAACATTTAATTTCAACCAAATTAAAAAGATTTTGTTGGTATCATGTTTTATTTTTCTTACTGCTTTCCACTAAGAATTGGGTTTACATCTTGAAAGAATTTGTTGAACAAATCAAAGAAACCTGAACACAGAACAGGAAATTCATCAAAAGAAAGTTTCAGTTTCTAACACAAAATTAAAAAGTGATCAGCTTTAAACATAAGCAAGACCCACGTTGTCTCCATGAGGCTTCCAGCACCAAAGCCTTCAGCTTCCACACATTTTATTTTCATGGCACAACAGAGGGCAAAACCTGTGCAGTTCATTCCCTGGATGCCTCAGGTCTGTTAAAACACAGATTACTGAATCTCCAGTTCCTGTTTCATACAGAAACTAATTTTTGTGTAAATGAGGAGCCCAAATTACAGCAATCCATGTGCATTTCCCTGCTGTTTTTACCAAGGCTCTGCTTTGTTCCAGTAAATCAATGGGAGTGGCAAACTGCTCCGAAACATCTCCCAGTTTGAGGAAGTTCTGCTGTGAAATCAAGGAGACAGCCCTTGGAGGGATTACCTTGTCCAAGACACAGTTAATCATCAAAAGCAGAGACTTCTGCAATACCTCAAAGTCTTCCCAAAAAGCACTGGCTGGACTCCAGCTGGATCCCAAGATATTCCTGACTTTTCATGGGATCTGATGACTTTGCTACCCCACCACTCACTAGGGTAGGAATTCTTGTTTTCACATCCCAACAGGAGGTTCCCATGTGCAGGAAGGTGTTTCCTCCTGCTCAGTCTGACCCTCTGGAACACTCTTTCACCAGGACCACCACCACCAGCAGCATTTCCACCTTTCATTCATGTTTTTTTGTGATATAAACACATGGAAGTCTGCTACGTGATACATTTAATTCAAAACTCCCACAGTGGGAAGAACAAGCTGGAACAAGGAAGGAACAAGGTGGAAGAATGAATTCTGGAAGTGTCCAAGGCCAGGCTGGACAGGGCTTGGAGCAACCTGGGCTGGTGGAAGGTGTCCCTGCCCATGGCTGGGGTGGAATTGATAAGCTTTAAGGTCCCTCCCAACTCAACCCAATCCGTAATTCCACTGGCTCCATCACCACACTCTGGGAAGTCCATACCTTCCAAATAACCGAGGCTGTAAAAAACCTGAGTATCCAAAAACAACGCTGACAAATTACTTTTACAACTTCCTGGGAATCAGCTTAAGTGCCCAGCTGAGACAATGAGAGGGGACATGTGGAAACTCCAATAAAAGAAAAGTCAGTTAAATGTCTCATTCTTTCCAGTAAGTGGATTAAGAGTTCTGGTAAGAAAGCTGAGGTCAAGCTTGATGACTTTCAAAGGAAAAACATCACATTCTAGAAGCTCCGGGGAGAGCTGAAGCCAAGTTTTTTAATTCTATAAGCCTTCTTCTAATTCTTGCAAAATTAAAACAGAGACAAAGGGAAAAATATCATTGAAAGTAGGAAAAGAATGAGTGTGATGAGATAATTAAGTGATTAAGCCCCAAGCTGTTCTTGGAACTGATCAGAAATGACTTGGAAAACATCATTCCACAAATCCAGGTTCTCTTCACACCCAGTTGCACTCTGAAATTGTAATTTTCATTTTTTCCCATTATCTGCATTTTCATGGATAAGTTTTATTTGGCCCTTGGTTCTGGAAGCATTTGGTAAAATGAAGTGGTTTCTCATAAAATTTTGTTAAGGAGGGAAAAAATCCACAACCACCAACCAAACACGTAAAAATCCCNGGAAGAGAAGAGAAGAGAAGAGAAGAGAAGAGAAGAGAAGAGAAGAGAAGAGAAGAGAAGAGACGAGACCATCAAAGGAATGCATTAGTCTTTCATTACTATACCATTTTTCCAACTTTCTATAAATAAACTTTACAAAACATCAAAGGATACACGGAGCAACTTATTCACTATTATTTTATTCAAAGTGAACATATTTCAAAATTGAATTTGACAATTCCAAATTCCATCTTGAATGAAATTAGAAATAACAGCCCTTACAGTGTTATTCCAGAGTCTGGGCACTGCATTATACAACCAGGGTAATTATGTGCTGGGCTTCCGTGATCCACGATTTCACAGTTTGGGATCCAAGAGACAACCCATGATACAGCTCCCTGAAAATCTAATTTCCACTGTGCTGAATGAATGTCTTCAATGTGCTGGTCCAAGATTAGTATTAAATGAAAATTATATTGTTCAACTCAAGCTTTAGTGATTTCAAATTGCTGTTCCAAACAGAGAGAGTGTTCTCAGATAAATGGGGGGTTTAATTAAATATGTATGTATTAAGTTATTTCCTTAATTATAGTATCACCATTGCCTCATATTGTTTTCCTGTGTATTAAATTCCGTTTCTCACATTACTGCATTATTAGATCAAACTGGTAATTGTCAGTTTTTCCTTTCTTCAGGCTTATCTAAGCTTGCAGTGCTAAGTCTCACTTCACTTATCTCCTTCAACAAGGCAGTGATGAAAGCCTTGCAAAGGAACCTTGGGTTAATCAGGGCTTCCCTCCTATCTCTCAAGCTTACAGAAACCTGGAGAGCTCCTGGCACATTCTCAGGGTCTGAAGGTGTGGCTGACGCTGGAGCAGAATCCAAAATCTCCTGTTCTGGGTGTCCTGGCTGCTGCCCAGGGCTGGGGACAATGACAGAACAGAAAGCAGCTGAGCAGGGGACCCCCAGAACCTGGGCACAGCCTCCAGCTCACTGCAGGCTTTGCAATCTCATAACTATTGCCAAGCTTCTTTCATCTTTTTCTCTTTTTTCTCCCTCTTTGGGAAACTTTCAGAACTCCAATTTTTCGTTCACAAATGCAGGAATCACCTCTCCCCCTTTTGTGTTGAATCACAGATATCCCATGGACCGAAAATCTCACCTTTGATCTGCTCCGCCTCAGACAGAGCCAAAGCTACTGCAAAAAATCAGTTTCATCTGGTTTAAGTATAAAATATTTAAAGGAGAGGGGAAGCTGTGGTTTTATTTAGCTCAAAGGTGGTCTGCTGAGATTCGTTGATTTAGCTTCTGTAATAAATAAGCCAAAGATTTCAGCAACCATTGAAGCCATTTCAACATTCACATCCAGTGAAATCCCTTTCCCCCTGTCTCCAGTGGGACTCCTTGGGAGCCCTAACAAGCCTGAGCTGGCATTTTTCCATGCAGGAACAGTGAATCCAGCTTGTCAGGGGTGCTGACCCCACCTTGCACAGACCTTTACAGGGTGTGTGGAAGGCTCAGTGTATGGACAGGCCTGCGTGTAACCCCAGTGCAGGCAGGAACTGGGATGTCCTGACAGAGGGAAAGCTCTGGGACAGATCACAAGAGACCTTCAGGCATGAGAGAGAGCTTGGGCTTCCCAGGCACCCTCATCAGGTTGATCAGAGTGACTGAGATTCTGTGAAGAAAGGAAGAATGACCCTAATTTTAAATTAAGGAAGAATTTACCTGATTTACTGAGCAGTAATTCTGTCACCTTGTAAGAGACCAGAGGGTGTAGCACCATGAGAGATTTTTCTCTGCTGTGACTGTTAAGTATAAAAACCATTAAGTATAAAAACCTACCCAGCCCAGGGTAGGACGAGCACTGAATTCTGCAGGTGAAATTCCGCCCTTCCCCTCTCCTGGGTAACTGGATGGCCCAGAGCTTGCAGGAAGGGATGTCTCAGCTGTAACCCAAAGCAGCAGATAAGGAGCTCGACAGGAATTACACTGGAAGGACTCCAGTGCACCTGACAGGGCGTGCAGAGCTGCAGTGAGCTCTCCTTGCAGCACCTGAGGTGTTCCTGCCTCCCTAAGTGCTGCTGGTGGTGATTGCCAAAGCACTGAAATTCTCCATTTAAAGGGGACAAGGAGAAACTGCACACAATTAGAAGAGTGAAGTCTGCTTCACCACTGATTGACAGAACCCAAAAGAAAAACCACTTTTTTTTCTCACTAATCTACAAATCACCAAATTAGAGAGAAAAGGAGATTTACTGCCCTACCTGTTTTGATAATTTTACTCTCCTAGATATGTGAATTTACTAGAACATTTTCCTTCTTTCTCTTTTTTACATTTTAAAAATATTGAAGGGAATGACGGAGAATCTAGAAATATGTTAATGTCTTTCCTTCATCAAACAACCATGAATAAACATGACCATACTATATTACTATTTCCAGCTTCTTTGATTTATGTTATGGATAACATGTTTATAGAAAGCTAATCTCCACAAGAAGCAGGAAAAAAAGAGAAACTGAAGAAAAACAAAAAATCACACCAGCAGCAGCAGGAAAATCAAATATCACCTAAATTAAACTAATCTCCAAACTAGGCCAGACAAAAACTGTAAAGCATCCAGGGTTTCTGTGGCACTTTATTACAAAGGGGTTTTTTTAATATCGAGATTGGTGAAAACACAATCTCTTTTTCTTTATAAATCACAAATTTATAAAGAAACACAGACAAAACATTATTAAGGGCGAGGTCTTCAAATCAGGGTGAATGGAATTAAGCTGTCCTAGGAAAACTGATCCAACATCCAATTATTGATATTTATCACATTTGATTTCACGTCAGTGACTCCTAATCACATCCCCAAAAGATTAATTCAATCAGAGCGAGCTGTTTCCAGCATGACAGGCAGGGCACTTGGCAAACTGCTGCTCAGAAAGGGTTGGTGCTGAATGGGTGCTGAGTGCCATTGGATTGGGGCTTTGCCTGTTCTGGTTTGTGCCGTGAGGCTCAGCTGATCCCAGGCTGTCGGCGCTGCAGGCTGTGGCAGGACCACCACAAGTGCTGTAGGTAGAGTCCAAATGGCCCAAATGTTGCAGGTACAGATTTTTGGGGTGGATCCATCCTTAATCCAGCCCTTGGTGCAATCTAAAGAACATTCTTCCCCTCGGCTCGCTGATCCCGGAGACAGGCAGCATCATTAGTGCTGTCTAATGAACCTTAGTCCCAGTGATTAGCACAGACTTAATGACCTCCAAGCACACAGGCATGAAGCACGGCAGTTGTTGTATCCTTTTTTATGGCTTTGCTTCCTGTTTTCCCAGCCCTTCTCCTTTTTAAAATGGGCATGAAGTTCTGATCTGCCATAGCCACTTCCAACCCGAAAATTCCAGCTTTCCACCCCTGTCTCTTCCAGAGCTGATAAAGGACAACAGGAATGGGCAGTGCAGTGAGATTTGGCCTTGCCACTTCTCCCCTGACTCAGGCCCATCCCGATGCCAGGAGGACCCCGCAGCTCTGTGATCGCTGGAGTTTGTTGTTACACCACAATGTCTCTCAGGGTGAAAACAAACCCAGCCACCAGCAGGTTCTCAGAAATGGCACAACCTTCTCAGACTCTGAAGTGAAACTGTGGCTGCCTCTGGATCCCTGGCAGTGTCCAAGGCAAGGTTGGACAGGGCTTGGAGCCACCTGGGATAGTGAAGGTGCCCCTGCCCATGGCAGAGGGTGGCACTGGGTGATTCCATGAGTTCAAAGGGACCATTCAGTGTTTCTGTGAGCCCTGTGCCAAGCAGAGACTTTTCCCTGACAGTGGCACTTCACGGAGGGCAGTGGCTTGTCGAGATTTGTTCACCCCATTGCTGATACACTTGTGTAACACTGTACTGCACCGCAGAAACCAAAATTATTGCCAGCAATTATTCACTGAATCTTCACCAGCTATTCACAGCATCAATTCGATTCAATCAATCAATTCAATTACTCTCATCATCTCTTTGAGGGGATATCTCCCTGTCCCCATTATTCTCCCAAGCCCCTGAATCATGACATGTAGTTTTTTCCTAATGCAGTAGATGCCTTATTTATTCCACTGTCTCTGTATATATGACATGCACACTGTTCAGAGAATTGCATTGTTGTCACTGCAAATAATGATCTAAATGCATTCCAGGACTTCATCTATATTTCCCTGAGTGTTTTATAATGTGCAGGAGGCAGAGAAAAAGATCTTCAAGTTATTTTTTGAGGAAATATATATCACTGTGTGGCGGGGATGTCTTCAGGCAGCACTTGTTCCCAGAATTCTTTCATTTACATTTCTGCTGTGTTTATGTGCTCAGTCTTAATGCTTCTTCACCTTCTCTGGATATTAGCAAGTGGAGTAAGAGATATTTTTATGAGCCTTATCTTATGAAACAAAGCCCATGGACTGATAAACAGTTTTTACTGATAACAGTTTTTATATTTCAGTGCACAAAGAACAAAGTCTGATTTCCAGAGCCCTCAGAAATGAAACCTTTAGAAATATAGACTCAGTCCTCACGGCCACACAAAGAGCAATTTCAGTTTGTTATGATTATGAGGAAATTTCAGCTCCTCCAAATAAATATATTACGGTGAGAAACAAAGCTATTTCTTTATTCCTTTTTTCTGAAAAAAAATTTGTTGTTTTGGAAATCTCTCTTTTTATGGCTTTGTAAAAGATAGCATCAAAGCAGATGGAACGCGTGCCATGATCATTGATTATTGACATGAAATATTCTGTAAAGAAGAAACTATTGGCTTTAGAAGTGTTTCAACCAATACTTTTAACTACAGTTTTCACTGGGAAAAGAGCCATGAGCCACTGTTGAGAGAGGAAATTTTTCCCACCTGCACCAGTCTGGAAATGTGGTGCTGTTTCTCCTCCCAAACCTTCCATAAACCTCAGCTGGGCCCAAAAACACTGACATAAGTGAGCAACACACATTATAGGTTCCTTCACAGCGTATTTTGCTGACAACTCTGTAAAATTAAGTATAAATTAATACCAGCATTTCCAGATTCAAAGCATAAAACCTAATTAAATAGATCATTTCAGGCCTACCCATACTGATTAGGCTGTTTAAACTTGCTTACTTCCTGCAGCAGATATTCCAGAAAGATGAGGGAAGTACATATAATTTTTTTTTTCAAGGAAATTTGAGAACATTCCTACCCCTCTTCCCTTCCCTGTGAGGGTGGGCAGGCCCTGGCACAGGTTCCCAGAGAAGCTGTGGCTGCCCCTGGATCCCTGGAAGTGTCCCAGGCTGGGTTGGACAGAGCTTGGAGCAACCTGGGACAGTGGGAGGTGTCCCTGCCCATGGCAGGGGGTGGCACTGGATGAGCTTTAAGGATCCTTCCAATCCCAGCCATTCTGGGATTCTATGGAATTTAAATCACAGCATTGCTCCCAAGACTTTTCTTCCCCAAATTCTATCCTGTTTACTCCTCACTGGGCAATGTCAGATTTTTACCTCTTCCCTTTGTTACCCACTGAGAAAGAGTCCCTTCTCCTCTCCCATTGGCGCAGGATGAATGTTTCAGATTTTATCAGCTGCAGCACTGAAGGAACTTGGTGAATGAAAATGTGCTTTTGTTCTCGTTTTTTAGGCACTATATCAGGGAGGAAGGGAGCTGCTTGTCTACTGACAGAAACTAAGTGCTCCTATCTGTTGTAGCCTGCTCCCTTATCTGCTGCCTTCTATTGTTTCCAGAAAAACCCTCTTGTAACGGGCAAGGAACTCGATAAAAAGCACAGAACAAGGGCTGGCCTAATTCAAAAGGACGTTTTTCTGTTCCCTGGATGTTAAAGCCGTGACCCTGTTTGTGAACGGTGAGACATGAATGAGGTGTGTGGATGTTCAGTGTGTCACCACAGCACACAGAATATCGGTAATTTTGTCAGATAGCCTGAGGGGTAAGAGCCACCGACATGCTCCCGGCATGTCTAGTCCTAACGAGAACAGAAGCTGCTGCACCTTCCGTTTTTACACGTGAAATCCCTAATGCCAAGGCTGGAACAATTCTTTTTTCCCCCCTCCATCCCCCCCTGGATGCAGCGTGTTCACATTTGAACTCCTTGTGCCCAGGTGTGCTCAGCTGGAAAACCAAACCCACCTGGAAAGGTCACGGGCTGCAGGCTGGGCAGGGTCCAGTGCCCTGTTCACTGCAGGTTGTTCGTGTCTAGGGAAGAAAACACACCCAAGCTTGAAGGAAAAGAAGCTCCAGATCAGAGTTATATTTGGGGAAATGCCCCCCATGCTGGCTGCTCCACCCCTGGGAGTGTCCAAGGCCAGGCTGGGCGGGGTTTGGAGCACCCTGGGTTAGTGGAAGGTGTCCCTGCCCATGACAGTCCCAGGGGATGGGACTGGATGAGACTGCAGGTCCCTTCAACCCAAACTGTTCTGCCATTCTATGATTCTGTAAAAGAAGAGAAAACAGAAATCTCTCCAGGAGGGGAACTTATAAACTTGGGGTTTATAATTGTGTTATCATCTATTATATTTACCATCTAGTATTGCATTATACAGTATTACATTATATTTTGTATAATAATCATACACATTATCATGTAAAATAGCTTATATTAAAGTCACTATTTATCATTAATCCATTCTAGTGGCAACTAGAGTCACCCTCAGCGCTGTCAAAGATGGGATATCATAAATCCAGGGGTTTCAGGCCAGTCCATTGAGCTCAAACTCCCAGTACCAGCTGCACCAGCCCTCGCTGAGTGACTTTACCCACAGTGTGCAGACAGACACCCCTAGAGCTGCCAAAGGCTCTCCAGCAGATCCCTGACACCTTGGTGGGCAGGGGACCGAACCTCTCCATGCCTCAGACTCCTGCAAAGTGCCACGACAATCCTTTCCCCCTCTGTTTTATGGAGCTGCTGCAGTCTGTGAGCAGAGCCAACTCCCCACAGCTGGTCTCCAGCAGCTGGTTGTGACCGGGGTGGGAGAGGGGTGCTGCCAGCACCTCGGATGACAAGAGAGGGTTCAGACGTCTGGCACTGGCTGCTCACAGACACATTTGCTTCCCGAAATGATAACACCCAGATGATGGAAATAAAACAAAAGGAAGCAAAACTGGCGCTCGCTGTTGTACTTCCAAATGAAAGCATTACTTCAGGGAAGGGACTCTGCCCTGAGACAGCAGCTTCCGAAAATGGCTGTTGGAAAAGAACTTCCCGTTTGAAACAATAATCACATCTCTACCTGTGACTGAACTGACAATGAAACAAACGGCCCTGAGACAGTCATAAACGTAAGACAGATTAATTCGTCTGGAGATGATACTGTTTTCCTACACTGCCCTTGCAGCACTGAATTATGCATCATTTCATTTATCAGATTGCCTCCCTCTCCCTGCCACCCCTGCAGCACAACCACGCTGCCCAAACTGCGCTGATTTCCAGCAGGATGGAAAACACACAATGGATTTTCTTATCACACCTCTCGCTGTCCCAAACCCAACAAAGCCCTGATTTCCAACTCATTTCTTACCACTTCTACTGTTTCCCTGCTGCAGCTCTGCTCTGTATTTGTCCTGCGTGACAAAATTTCCTAATTGCAACGAGCGAGTCAACGATAATTATTGTGTTTTTGCTAAGATGATTTTCCAGAGGTGTCCCAGCTCTTACGAAAATGAGAAACTTGGGCTGCCTGCTTATATATTTTCATGGTTGCCTCCAGTGACAGGGATTCTGCTGAGCTGTGCAGAAAGAGGATGCTGTCAGTGCCAATGTGCCTTCAAATTATCAGGAGCCCCCAGGCTCGGGGGTGTGCACAAGGGACAGGACACAAGGCTGTGCCATTTCCTGCTGGTATTCGTCCTTCCCCACCTCCAAATTCCCCTCTGTCAACCCAAAAGAGGGTACTGCCATAGCAGAGAGGGACCGAGATGCTTTTTTTGGAACCACACACTGCTGGGTCCTTCTTCTGCTTTACTCTGCTATCCTGATGCACATGAAGCCAAGGCTTAGAGAGCTCTTGAAACAAAAAAGAAGCCTTTTCTTCACTCAAAGGGTTGTCAGCCCCCCCAGGGCAGTGGTGGAGTCCCCATCCCTGGAAGTGCCCATAGAATGTGTAGGGATGTCACTTGGTGCTGTGGGTTACGGGGGGCGTGGGGGATTCGGGCAGAGGTTGGGCTTGAAGATCTTGAGGTCTTTTCCAACTTTAATGATTCCCTGACTCACTGAGATGAGCTGCCAAGGCCCCAGTGTGTGGCAGACTGGGATTGTTGGCCAAAGAACCTCACCCCGAATTCGATGGCATTTCTGATGGAGATGCTGCAGCACACCAAATCTTCAATTAAAGGACATCACAAAATCATCATTAAGCAGAGTAACCATATTTAAAGCCTCCGTTCAACCACCTGAGAGAAGAGCTGTCAATGCAAGGATGTTGGTCTTTCCTTTCTCTCCAGACATCTTGGATGGAATCAGTGCCTGGAAAAAACAGGAACCCTCCAGCAGCAACTTTTCCTGAAAGAAAGGATTTAGTGAATCCCCTGGAAAAAATTAACCTGATGCTTTTGGCACACAGAACATAGATATTATATCCCTCAGGAATAAAAGTCTTCAATGAAGAAAGACTTCAATGAATATTTGTAGGAACTTTTATCTGTTTTCATGACAAACAAACAGAATTATAAAATGTACCTTCTCCCTCTTTACCATTCCCAAATATGTAGGTTTGCAAATAAAGCCAACAAAATGGAACCTTTTCAGAATGAAAGTGTTCACTGGGAGTTCATCTGTGGGATGATAAGACACAAAAGTGAGCATCTGTATATTTGGATTCATCTTATTTACTCTCAGGGAAGACATGGGAATGTCATAAAATCCTGCAAAAAAAAAAAAAAAAAAAAAAAAATCAACGNAAAAAAAAAAAGAGCCCTAAATGGCCTTAGAGTCATGTGAAATTTGGAAGAAAACGGCCCAAAATTTAGTACCTGGAATGCAAATTCATTGCAAAAATATGCAACATACTTTTCCAGTCATATCAAATATGCAAAAATATGGTTGCAAATTGAAAGTAAAGCAAAACACAGATGCACCATAAATTTCATTCTGGTACCATTATGAGGAGCAAAAGCCTGAGAAGATTTTTGCATTTTTATTTTCTCCATTCAATTTATTCACCTCTTTTTACTATGAATGAGAGACCCATTAAAATATTAGAAGATATTTAGTAGGTGATCTAAAATGATTAAAAACAGGATTAAAAAAAGCATTTCCAGTGCTTGTCAGCATCAGGTTTTTTATCAAATTTAATACAAAATAGCTAATGAGGGCAACTCAGCCCCAGTAACGTTGTTCAAAATGCAAACTTGATTTTCAAAATCCTCCCCTCCATATTTAATAGGGTGATGATTACAAGAAAAGTGATGCTCCAGTATGTTAATTCCCTCTCTGTTTTTCTGCTGATGTTACTCTTCATTTGAAGAAAACTGTCACCCTCTCTTCCCCAGCAGATCAAAGAGAGGCATCCAGTTTGTACCAGCTGCCATCACACAAAATTACACTTAAGAAATCTCCAAAGTAATTAAAAACCTCTGTAGAAACCCTCTCAAAGAGGAAGACACACTGTACCAATCGGCCCCTCTTTAAACAACTTCTGGGGAGGTGACAAAATGTGACTTAGAGCTTATGCTACACATGCCACCTCCTTCCTTTGAAGTCCTAATTAATTATCTTTCCTGAGAATCACAATAAACAGGAGGCTGCTTTTGCATACTGAGGTATCTGGGTCCCTCATCCCACTGAGGCCAAGCAAGACCATGGAATTCCGGTGAGCAGTTGGATCCTGGACAAAGAATTCCAGGAGGAGAATGAGACTGGCTCAGGTTCACAATGCTGGGTTTATTTTGGGGACATCTCTCTTCATGTACCTTTGCAGTCAACAGAACAGGACTTGCTGCCCCCGGCCTGGAAGGAAATCAGGGACAGGAGTGGGGGCCTTTGTCAGTGCTGGGAATGTGTGGATGCCAAAGGCCAGAGGAGATGGGGGGTAGATGGACCAGCCCTTGTTATGATCCCCAAATCCAGCTCAAAACAGCATCAAGAAGAAACCTGGATGCTGGAGAGAAAAGCTTCTGCTCCAGAATGGAATCTTGGTGAGTTTACCTTGCAATACTGTGGGGTTTTCCTATAACTTTATTTAGGTTTTGAACAAACGCGTTTTGCCTGGTGCTAAAGCACAGAGGTCATGCAGAGAGCAAGGGATGGTCCAGAACCAGCCAGGCCACACCAGTACCTGCAAGGTAGCAAAGGCTGGTCCATACCTCAGACTCCAGTTATCATCCCTACCTTCCTTCCCCACATCTCAGACTCCAGTTATCATCCCTACCTTCCTTCCCCACATCTCAGGCTCCAGTTATCATCCCTACCTTCCTTCTCCACATCTCAGGCTCCAGTTATCATCCCTACCTTCCTTCCCCACATCTCAGACTCCAGTTATCATCCCTACCTTCCTTCTCCACATCTCAGGCTCCAGTTATCATCCCTACCTTCCTTCCCCACATCTCAGACTCCAGTTATCATCCCTACCTTCCTTCCCCACATCTCAGACTCCAGTTATCATCCCTATCTTCCTTCTCCACATCTCAGACTTCAATTATCTTCCTTACCTTTCTTACCCACCCATCAGAGTCTGGCCATCATCCTTCCCTTCCCTCTTGGAATTGCTCCAAATTTCCCTCCCCTGGGCACCCAGGAGGGCAGGAGCAGTGTTGTGTCCCAGTTCCAGGGGACATCAGCTGTCACCAGCGCGTCACCACAACCTCAATCAAGCCCCAGGAGCTGCCTGCCGAGGTGAGGTTCTCTCCCGCTGCCTGCTTTTATTAAACAATTCACGAAGGTATGAATTCACTCCAGAGCACGAAAGACACAACTTGAAATGCATCCAGCTGCTGCTGGTGCCAGGAGTATGACTCTGAGCAGCTTCCACTGTTTATAGACTTGAAAAAGATGAAAACATCCGGTCTGGCATGGAAAGGGGCTGCCAAATCCATCCTGGAGAGCAAGTAATGGAGTTGGTATTCATTAACCCTTCTCGGTTGGCTTTTTTAATAAAATGAGAGAGATCTCAGTCCAGCCTCCCAGCAAGATTTATCTATTTCTAAATGACAAAGAAATGGAAAACACAAGGCACTTGGCAAAGTATTTCTTTGAGTACTTTGGCAGCTTGTCATTGATAATGGCATTGTTGTCTGATCTTCAGTCATTTGCAATTTAATTTACCCACAAAACCTACCACTTCTCCTTGCACATATTTCTCCACAACGTGCCTATTTACCTTCCCAAACCAGGAAGAAATACATTAGATGATTTAAAGGGTAGCCCGTAATGCAGTTTAAAGCCTTGCAAATTGATTTTCCTTAATGAACTTTATATCCTGACATCCTGTCGTTTTTCCTCTAGTACATTCAATTAGGCTATAATCAGTTATTAAGGGTTAGATAATGGGAACGTGACATCATCCACACGAGGCAGAAATTTTTGTGAGAGATTAATTAAAATCTAATTTTCATGCAAGGCTGGACCATCTGGGCCAAAAGGTGCCTATGATAATTGCAAGGTGGGGGAAAAAAAAAAGAGAGAGAGAAAAAAAATCCTGGAAAACCCAAAATGGGGAAAGGAAGAGCATTTGGCTTGGGTCGACGCTGAGATGAGAGGGAAGTTGAGAGAGAAGATGTTCCTCTTGGGGGTATGAGAGAGAGAACCTTTGTGCTGTCTTCATCTAAACCACGGCAGAACAAACATCGAGAATCGAAGCGTCTCAGCAAAGGAGCTGAACGCATTTCTCTGTGGATGAAAAGCCAGAGCCATTCATGTTCTACTTTCAGGTAGAAACACCCTTTAATAGCAGTAGTAGCAGTGCTTAAAGCAGAGAGGCTTTTGTGGCTTTGTTAATATTAACTTGTGATAGAGGGGAGCTCTGGGCTCCAAATACATCTCTAATCTCAGCGGAGAACACAGCTCAGCAGTTCCATTTGCCCCATATCAAAGAAGGAAAAATGTTGTTATTCTGCCAAGAAAATGGATCTATTTATCTGATGCAACGTTCCCTGCAACACAGGATTTGTTTTTCCTCGCCTCTATTTTTTTTTTCCTTGGAAATGGGCATATTGTAACCGTTCTTAAAACAAACTGGAATAGAAGGGTTATATCAACCACGAAGAACTTTCTAGCAACAATATCCATATTGCTGCAGTAATTTTGGAGGCTCTCATATTTCAGAACTAAAAAAGCCCTGCAGCTCAGGAAAAACAGCCAGCACAATACTTCTTCACACTCATTACTGCTTCTCAAAGCAGCACCTCCAAAGCAATCCAGCCCATGAGCAATTTTGGGACACTGCCTGTAGGAGAGGTGAAAAGAAGGTTCAAAGCCTACAAATCCTCTCTGCTCCTGCAGCTAATCCTGGAGTGACACACCTCGTGTGCCTCCCTGACCTCTTCTGCTCATTCTGGTGCGGTTTGTCTCCACTGATGTCCAGGAAAACAAGAGCCAAGCCTGAGGGTCAGAATGTTCCACAAAGATCTCTTTGTGGGGTCTGGGGATTGAGTTGATTCTTTTTTGGTCTTTCAACTCTTTGTTGGTTCTTTTTTTGGAGGATTAAAAGTAAAACTCAAGCTTTTGTCCAGGTTTTCGCTTATCAGATAGCTTTCAATCTGCTGGAAAACTCCTGCTCTCAAAACAATTTAGAGAAGCTATAGCTTTCATTTGATTCAAAAAATGTATTCTCAACATTGTATTTTTTCCCCTTTAACTTTCTAGGCTTTCTCTTTTCCCCAAACCTTCCGAGCATCCCAGAACCATAGTCTTAATTAAGAAAGAACGTGGCTTGGATCATTATTCCAAGTCTGTTTGGAGAAATTGTTACCCAGTTGTAAGTGAGGTTTTCAATGACTGCATTTCTTCCCCAGAGATAAGGCAATTAACGTTGTTTCCCATAAAATCCACCTTCCCCCACAGCCTCGGTGGAGGTGAGCAGAAGTGAGAACAAATCAATACCAGAATCTATTCCCAGGAAAAGGGAACAAATATATCTTTATAATTACAATATGTAACACATTCCACAGCTGCATGCCTCTTGTGGATACTTCTGATCTGAATGTAAATAATGTTTCATGCCGAGGATAATTTCAAAGAGGAGCCGGGAGCGCACACGGAACAATCCAGTGCTTTCTGTGTGCTTTTAAATCTGTGAGCCAAGCTATTCATGCTTTCTCTGCATTCCCATGATATACTGAAGAGCAGCCTGTGCTGTAATGTATGGTGCAATGGATATATAAAATAAAAACCACTTAACTGGCCAAGAACCTGCACTTTCTCCTTAAATCCACGCTCTTTATAGACCTATCTCAGTTACGGGTTAGGACAGACAAAGAATAGATCACACAGGGGAGACATCAAGATTTAATGTGAGGTTGTCCAAGGTGCCAGAGACCAAAGACCCGAATTTCTTAACTGATTTCATGTTTACTCTGAGCTGAACCCACGATTCAGCACTGGGGCTGCCTGGATATTTCTAGGACAACCCTGAGAAACCTGTTCAATATTCACTTAAGTGCGCAAATATTCCTCATGTCCATTCCCCTAAAACTGAATTCTCTCCAGCCGTGGAAATACCAAATGAGTAAAATCTGTCTCTGCTGTTTCTGAGTTTCCTTGCCTGGGAGTTCCACTCATTTACAAGTTTGCTTATCCTCCTCCCAACCTCTCCTCAGCCACACCACCTGGAAAACACCCCTTCCAGACCAGTTCATGCTTGCCAGCTGGAGGGGTCATGGCCTGTGGGCAGCTAGAGAAACAAACAGGTATCGAATACCCCCAGACCAACTCCCAGACCTTTCTACTTCATCTACAGAAAGAAAATAACTCTGGGGTAAACATGAAAGGCATTGAACACTTTGAGAGAAATTGCTATTCTCCATAATTATTTTTTAATTTACCCTCTGCTGGATGAGAACTGAGGCCCTTGTCTCCTCGTCAGCACAAACTTTGCATTTCTTGATCTGCATCTGGGCTTGCTGAAAAATGAGCATCTTGATTACAGCTCTGCCCTTCCCCTGCTCAGCTCCAGCTGCTGCCTCTCCTCGTGCATTTCCAAAAACTGAAAGGCAGAACCATTTACTTCCTTATTTCTGTGATTTATTTTGCTCATGTGGGTTGTCTCACTTCCTTGTGCAGCTCCATGAATATCTCTGAAAGGAGGGAGAAGTGCCCGGCTGTGCCCCGGGGCAGGTGCAGGACCAGGGAGGGAGCGACAGCTGGGGCAGTGCCACCACCACAGCGACAGCAACGAGCCCCAGAGTACAACTTCGGTAGCTCTCCACTCCCACCTCTTGCTGAGAGCAATGAAGTTTGTAGAATCCGTGAGGGGGGGAAAGCAGTGGTGGGGAAATAATGGCAAAGAGCTTTTTGTGTGGTTCCAGTGACCCTAATCCTTCACAAGTACATCCTCTGCCGGGTGAGACACACTTCGAGGAGTTGTGGCTCCCAGAGGTGTTCCTATTGCTTTTCCCAGCTCTCCCAAGAAGAGCTTGGCTGCCTTCCCCAAACCTGTATTTTCCTTTTCAGCCAACTCTCTGGGATGTGCCCACTCTCCACTCACAAGGTGGATCTTGTATTCCCATCTCCTTTCTCTTCTGTTCCTGAGCTACAGCGACAGCAAAGCCCAGGCAGGGAGCCACTTTCTTGATCTGCAGAAAACCATTCCACCATGCAAGGCTGACCCAGATTCTGGCTGAAATAGGCTGACAAAGAACAAAAGTGGCTCAAACCAAACAAAAATCCAGAATGAACTCTTATTACTCCCATCTTTTTCTTATCCTTTCATCCCACCTTATTTTAATAACCTCAAAGCTTTATGAGAGCCTCTGGAACACAGACAAACACAAAAAAGGGCAGAGTGTTACTTGATGGAGAAGTTCAAATAATAATGTTGGGTTTTCTGTGGAAAATTTACTTCTAGGCTGCAAATGAGAGCAACCTCCTGGTCACCTTCAGCCCAGAAGTTTTGCACTTCAAACAGCATCAGCCAAGAGGCTTTTTTTGCTTGGCCAAACTCCCTAGTTTGTGATTCACCCTGCCGTGGCTCAGCTGAAGCTGGTGCTCCCATGGCGTTATCCCCATTTGCCTCTCTCCACCCCCGGAGCACACAGGAAGTTCACAAACCCCCATAAAAACACTATTCCCACACCCCAAAGTCCTACCTGTTCTCCCACATAGCAGCTCTGCATTTGTGCAGAATCCTTGTTTTGCTCTTTCATGTCACTTTTCCCCTCACAACAAAAAAGTTGCTCTCTCCAGCATTGGTCTCTGATAGATGTTTCCATCCCAGGGATTCCGGTTTTCCCCGGTGCTGTTCCAAGGCTAGGCAGGATGGCTGGTTTTTAATCAGCCCAGCAAGTCACTTGGGTCCCTTAGAGCCTAGCCTAGATTTACTTTAGGATTTTCAGTGTTGATGAAAGCACAAGAGGGAAGGAGCAAAGCTTCTGCTGCCTTTGTAATTAATCACAGGTTAAAGTGCTGTATGAATTATACAGGCCCCCAGAGAGCCATCATTTTTGGAATTTCCAGCAAAGCACACAACTTAAGATATACTTTGCTTTGTGTATTTGGCTAATAGAAGCATTAGTCACTGAGCTTTTTTATTATTTTTTTCAAAGTTTTGAAATAACCTCGCTAATCTGGGGGAAGACAATTTTATAACACGAGCTCTACCTTTAGAGCTTGGAGAAGATTTGGTGCCGCGTGAGTTTAGACATCCTGGCAACAGCTACAACAGAAAACTCAGACATCATGTTCTTCAAACCAAGCACTCAGAGGGTTTTTGACAGGGGGTGGGTGGGAGAGTCACTCAGCGCCGAATTTGCAGTGAAGGACGTGGGGGAGGGAAGCAGAGCAGCCAACTCCTGCAAGTTTATCAACAAATATCCCCACAGCTTTTATCATCCTTCCCACCCTGACTCCAGAGCCATTCCACTGTTCACAGCACAGGGAGAGACAGCTGCTTCATGCACATCACCCTCACAAGCAATCCTTCCACAGGTGTTAAATCCCCCCGTACGTGCCAGTTTACAGATCCTAAGGAGGTTGTTTTGCGTCTTATGAAGTACACTGAGATTCAAAAAAAAGTACTTGAAAAAAAAACCCACTTGGAAAGGTAATTTCACTTAAATAGAAATTTATTTAATTACAATTAATAGGAACTAAAGAGGAATCATAGAGCAGCCTGAGTAGGAAGGGACCTTAAATCTTTTAATTCCACCCCCTGCCATGGGCAGGGACACCTTCCCCTAGCCCAGGTGGCTCCAAGCCCTGTCCAACCACAACACTTGGACACTTCCAGGGATCCAGGGGCAGCCACAGCTGCTCTGGGCACCCTGTGCCAGGGCCTCCCCACCCTCACAGGGCTTCCTGCATTATGCTTTTATTAACAGTAGAGAAGAACTGCTGTCATCCTTTCTTTTCTCTTTCTTATCACCATCAGCTTTTTGCTTTAATTAGACTTTCTTCTTAAATTACTTCAAAGCGCAGAGAAGGTGAAAACATTTGGCAATAGTATTTCAATGGGATTTGAAACAGTAAAGCATGAAAAGAAGAAATATGGAATTACTTTGTCTCTCGATTGCCTTTAACAAAATGCTGCTTCTTCTGCGGATTGGTTCACGTGTGGGTTACAAAAGGAATTCAAGAGATAATCGTGAGTCAGTAATACCAGGTCTGGTCCCAGGGCTTTAAGGTTGTTTAATGAGGTTAAAGAAAAGAGAATGTATTGTAAAAGAGATGTGAGTACAGCTGAAATTTCCAAGTAGCTCCAGACATGCTAATGGAGGGACTTGGGCCCCAGTGAATGCCAATAAATCTATTTTCTTTTAAAGAAAAAATTACAAAACATTTCAAGGACATCAATCACGGTTTTCTTAGCAGAGTGTTAGACAGTGACAATTAAAGATGCCCTGTTGTCCTGTAGCACACCTTAAATCATGCTTCAGAGCCTGAGCCAGTATCTGAATTTGTTGCTAAAACTACTTCTTCATTGCAGCATTAAAATCTAAGGTTAGAAATAAATTTTGTTTTACACTAGTGAAATGATTAAATGTTCTTTTTCAAAGCTTGCCTTTATATTTATTGTAAATGCTGTCAGAATAAGTTAAAATTTTCAATTAAAAAGCTACAAAATGAAG
Organism: Platysteira castanea; assembly: GCA_013397175.1. Taxonomy (NCBI): domain Eukaryota; kingdom Metazoa; phylum Chordata; class Aves; order Passeriformes; genus Platysteira; species Platysteira castanea. The sequence goes on along the minus strand of VYXC01010852.1, from coordinate 65,189 downwards.
TTTTTAATTTACAGAAAGAGAGTGATGGAAATTTCCAGGCTTGACCGTTTCAATCACTTTACAAACAAACAAGGAAGAAAAAGAAAGGGAGATTGAATAAGACCAGATTTTGCAGCAGACAGCTTGGACTTAAAAAAAAAATCATGTTTTTCATCCACATTTCATGACATCAGCATCAGTTGATGCTGTGAGTGGGGGTGTGGGAATGCATCTCCTTCTCACCAAAATCTAACAGTGACAATTTCCTCAGCTTCTGACAAAAAGATGAATATTGTCCAAGTCATTCCCTTTGGGGCAGCGTGGTTATCCCAGTGCTCAGCTTATTTGTTTTTTTGTATAAACACATCTCTCCCATTTATCTGCCTCTGAATACTGGATTCCTACCCACTGAGGAGCATCTGGAGGCACCTTTCCTGCAAGATTTGCAGAGAAAAAGGATTAATTCCAGTTCATTTCTGTGCGTGGCACCGAGCCATGCACCTGGTTGAAAAGCTTTGTGTCTGTTTGTCGTCTTTCTTTTTCCAGAACTTTAAATTCCAAATCCAGTTTGTTGCTTTGTGCATTCCTGGAAAGGTGGGAGCTGTGCAAAGCCCCCGGGAGATTCCTGTGGGGCCAGAGCACACCTTGAGACTGGTTTGTGTGGCCCAGGCAGAGGAGAGGGCACCTGGAAGTGTCCAAGGCCAGGTTGGATGGGGCTGGGAGCACCCTGGGCTAGTGGGAGGTGTCCCTGCCCATGGCAGGGGATGGCACTGGATGGGCTTTGAGGTCCCTTCCAACCCAAACCGTTCCGGGATTCTGGGATTCTGTGGATGTTGCAGACACCCCCACAGCTTCATTTGATGCCTAAATGCCATTTGGATGAATGGCAGCTCTTTTGTGATGAATATTTCTTTGCCACACGGAGCTGGATGATTAATGCAAGTCCTGAAGGTCACCTCACAAAGGCAGTCACCGCATTTCTTCTCTTCATTGTGGGCAGTTCCTTGATGAGCCTATTTTTTTTTTCCAGAAGGAATAATTGAGATACTTCTGCTTGCATCCTCAGCAAACAGCAAGGCCACAAGGAGGATGTCTCAGACCCAAACCTTCAGGCACAAGCCACAGCTACTTCCCTTCCCCAAAGTACCCATGGACAGAATAAAGCCTGTCGGTGCTGCTCACACATCTCCCAAGGGCCACGTGTGAGCCTTGCTTCCTAAAGATTGACTGGAAAAGAGGGTTGGGGCCTGAGTGATCTTCCAGAAAGGGAGCTCGGGAAACAGAGGCTGTCACTCAGGCTTGTCCAAGATATCCTATGTCTTCAGCTGCTTAATATGCCCAGGAAAATGAGCTGCCTGCTGCTCTGCATTTCCAGCACAACCTGGGCTTAATGCTTACCAGAGAAACACAAATAAATGGAATTGTTAAAAGTGTGTTTTATGTCCTTAAGATGTCCAGTGAGATTTTAAAAAAGCCAAACATCCTAGTTCAATCATCATTTGTCTTCTGGAGTAACTTGCTGTAGTTTTCCACAAGCAAGTCTGTAAAACTTTCTCTAATCATGGCTTTTTTCAATAGAAGCTGCTCTTTTCCACCTGCTTCCATTTTAATGTGTCCTCAATATCAGTTATTTTTACTTCAGCTCTAACAGGCAAATAACAAGGATGAACAATAACTCTTCCTTTCACAAACAAAAATATGATATTGCTAGTGGAAGAAAACATGGAAAATTGCCAGAGAAATAAAATCTCAGCAAGTGTTTTCATTTGTCAAATTTGCTCAGCGAGAAGGTCCTCAGTAAAGAAAATATAATCCATAAAGCCAGCATCAATTATCGCAGAGTGGAGGCACTGGGCTGCTTTTGCTCCTAATTTTTGCATATTGGAAAAGGATGATTACACACACTCCATCACCAGGGAACAGACTAATCCGTACAGACATCACCAATCCCCAGCTCCTGCTGGGCCTTGTGGAAATCTGTGGAATTCTGCAAACTTGTAAACCTGCTGAAACAATAAACTGAATTATTCTAAAGCACTGGCTCAGTGCAGCTGATGTTCCTGGAAAATATAAGATGCCTCGTTAGCTGTGTATTAGTTCCTAGTACAGATATGGAGAAAATAGGGATTTTTTGGAGTTCTTCAGTTCCCATTCTGGCAAACCACTACCAGTTTGTGCCAATAAAGAATACAGGAAATAAAGGAAATCAGGAAGAAAGCTGATGGCAAGGCTCTAACTAAAAGGATGACAACAGAAAGTGATGACCAGGGGTGGAAATCACAAGAACTAGGAATTTGTTTATATAAATTCATGGAAATTGCTAAAAAGAAAAAAGAAGACCAAAACCAAACCAAGCAAAAAGTAAACCAGCCAAAAAAACCCCCTAAACAAACAAAACTAAAACCCAAAACATATTATTAAAACAAGCAAAACAAACAAACAAAGGAAAAATCACTAAACAAAGCGAGGGGAAAATAGTGAACGTGTAGAGGGTGATCCACAAAAAGTCTTAGAAAAGCTGAGAAGTTTGGTAGATTTTGATCACTTCTTGCTTAAAATTAAGCTAAAAATCAGAGGCTTTAACCATGCCATACTTGGCCTTTCAGAGCATACCTTCATTCTTATCCTCTTTTCTTTAAATTTGTGATGCTGAGCTCAGCCCCTTTCTTAAAACACACTCATGTGGCTTCTGGGTGCCATCAAGTGCTGGAAGCCAGTCTNCCCAGAACTGGACACAGCCCTCGAGGGGCCTCAGCAGTGCCAGCACAGGGGACAGTCACTGCCCTGGGCCTGTGCCCACAGCATGGCTGGGACAAGCCTGGATTCCTTCTTGGCCATCTGGACATACTCTGGTGCTCACGCTGAACTCGAGAGTTTATTATTATCTAAAATAGAATGGGAACATTTCCAGTAGATGTGTGGGACAATGAAAAGCAATTTGCAATTGTTCCCAGCATCTCTTCATCACTGCTGGAGGCACAGGCTGCCACTGAAGTCCTAAGACTCATAAGATGCATCCTGTGTGGAAATATTCCAAAGATTGTTCCCGAAGAGGTTTTCTGATGTACTACCAATGTGCAGTGTGCTCACCACTTTCCTCCACTGTGGTAATCCACTTCCCACTGACCTACAGATCCAATTAATTTGCAGTTAATGGAACTCTGTGTTCAAAGGAATTCTGAGTATTACTCGAAATTCCCAGATGAGGCTGTCAGCCAACTATCTTGGAAGGGCTGATAAGCAGCAGGAACACATGGGCTACTCGTGGTGCATAATTTTGCTTCTCATATATGCTGCTGGTGTTTGGCACACAAATTGTATTTTAAGTTCCCTAAAAGGATTCAGTGCCGAGTTTCACTCCTTTGTTCCATCTCATGGAAGTGCAGTGGCTCAACCCTCAAATGACCCTGAGCATCTTATTTGCTCCAGATCCAACTCCTCTGAGCTTGCTCCAGATCCAACTCCTTCCCTGAGCTTGTTCCAGATCCAACTCCTTCCCTGAGCTTGCTCCAGATCTTGCTCCTTCTCTGAGTTTTCTCCAGATCTAACTCCTCTGTTTGCTCCCCTGCTGAGAGCAGTGAAGTTGGAGTCCATTGCAGGGCAGACTTCCTCAAGACCTACTGTGAGGGAAAACTTGGTGTAAATGAGGTGGTTCCTCCTCTGGTTGCACAATTTGAGCCAGGTCTGTGGTTTAGTCTCTGATTTTGTGGCTGAGATCCCAAGGTAGGGATAGAAATATCCCTTTTTTTTCTGGCTGCATCTCTTCTTGGGCTGAGATGGAGTGTGTGATGGGCCCCAGGGCAACCTCCCAGTCTGCCCCAAACAACTGAATCGCTGGGGCTGGTTTGTGCCTGGTTGAAGGACACGAGCAGCAATGGAACCTGCATTCCCTGTAGAGACCAGGCAGGACCACAGGGCAGCTTTGGGGAGTCTGACTGGATCCTCTGGAGACATCACTGCACCAGCTCTGTCACCACCTGGGAAGTGATGGCCTGTCCTGAGAAGAGACAGAATTCCCCACAGAAGCATTTAGCCATTCAAAAAGCTCCAGCAAAACAGTTTTGGGGGTTTTGCCTGCACAGTACCCACAGGAGGGACTGTGGTCATGGGCTCCTCTTCCCCTCCAGCCACGCCAGCTCCTCCCTTGCAGCAGCAGATGGGAACAAACAGCGTCTTCAGACAAGGCAGCAGCGATGGAGCTGCACTGCAGACATAAAATAAATCTGCCACAGCATCAGAGCAGGTAAGGCAGAAAGATATCCATAGAAACTGCTGTTCCCTGCACAGAGCTGTCTCCCACACGCTGGTGCTCAGAAGATCTTCCTAAGCCACACTGGCCATAAATGCAGCAGCTCTGACAGGTGCAGTCTGAACCATTCCCCTTTTTTTCCTGGTGAAAGGGCTGAGGTGTTTCATCTTCCGGTGTGAGATTCACCCAAAGGAAAACTTTTCCAAGTAAGGAAGCACTGCCGGTCTGTAGCTGCATATTTTAAGCCTGGTTCCTAAGTATTCAAGTCATTATAAATCCCCTGACTTCAGCAGAGCTGTGCAGAGTTATGCCAGCTATGAATCTGCCTGTTCCCCCCTTAAGTACTTCCCGAGCACTAAAATCCTTTCAGAAATAAGTCATGCAGGTGATGTTTGCCCACACATAAATCAATTAGGATATGAAAGGTTGTGTGCAGGCATGGGAATGGGAGAGGAACATGGTGGGAGAGAAAGGGATATTTCCCTTTTTAATTTTCCAGGTAGTTTTCTCCCTCCAGGGCATCCTGTCTGCAGTGAACTTTGCTCTGTGTGCCCAGAGCTGCCCATTCTGTAGCACTCACACTGCCAAAGGTTCATCAGGATTTATAGCACACATCCTTAAGGTTGGATTAATTGTGTATTGCTTCATGGGATGGGAGCTTTGCAACCTGGGCTCCTTTACACGATGAATTACCTTTTTTAGGCTGTGGTAGAACCACAGTTTGAACCACCACTCTCTAATCTTCCCAATGAACTGACAGGTTTATTTTTATTTTAATTTTCTTTTCCCTGAAATAGGCTGCCAATGAAAGGTATCAGCATTTTAAAAATCCACCCTCCACATCCAGATTTAAAAAAAAAAAAAAATGGAATTACATCTTCTTGTAAGTCACTGATGTCCTCCCGAATCTGCTCTGAAATGTTTATTGTCAAGTGATGGTTTTGGTACTAATAATTCTTAAATATCCTCAAGACTTCAGCAGAATGAGCTCTTTACCAGTAAAATATCAGTGGGTGTACTGATTTCATAGCCAAAAGCTGAAAATCAAAGGGTTATTTTAGGATTATTATTTTCTATGCCAAAACAATTATAAAGATTGGCATTTCATATCTAATCAGAGCTTGAAAATGCATCGAAATGCAGAAAAAAAATGTAAGAAAGAAGTGGATGTCAGTTAGGCCCAGAGAAATCTGAGTTGAATATCGGAGGGCAGAGTTTCATAAGAAGGCAATTTTCCTGCCAGGCATGGGCTACTCCTGACCAATATCCAAAATGAAGAAAACAAGATCCCAAAGCTTAATTTATAGCTAAACTGCACCCAGCTGCTCACCCTCTACAGTCAAATAAAATGACTCTAACTGGGAATAAATATTTGCTCGGCATCACATGAATTTGCCTTACAGCTCTTTCACTGACAGTGTAAGAAAAAGTGAGGTTTTCCTTTATTATTTGCTTCCAATTTTACTTATCCATCATAAATTTGCTACTGAGCCCATAAATCTCTCACCTGATAATAATGTTTTTCAGTAGATACTCCTCTGAGCCCATATTTGGTGAGATATCATACACAAACACTGCAAGTAGACAAAAATAAATCCACAACAGGTGTAATAATTGCTTGGGAAAAAATAGCACTGTGCTCGAGAAAGGCTTTTAGGTAGAAGTTACAGATTTCCTTGTTGAGTTTTCAACGCTAAAATTGTTTCTATAGGTCAGTGGCTGAAAATTCACAGAGCCTTGACTAAAATTTCAGGGTGAAATTTTTCCGTGGCTTCCTCTCCCCTGCACCTTAAAAATGAGCACAAGGACACAAGGAACAAGAGTAAAGGTGAAGGAAGAACTCTAAAAGTATTTTTGGTTTAGAGGCACTTGTATCACAAATGAAGACTTTTCTTTTGCTCTGTTACACTTTTAACCTGGTTCTGAAAAATTTGAGACTAAAGGAGGGCTGGATAAAGGAGAAGATTTCTGAGGCTTCGGTTTTATCTCGCAGAGAACTTAACCAACCAAAAAGACAGAGGCATAAAATCACAGTCCTCAGCTCCATGCCCTTGATATTGATTCAGATCACACGAATCTGCAGTGAGCTCCTCCATTCCTCAGGATTCTTGTGAATGTGTGAATAGCTCAGGCCTGTTCTGATAAAATGGCCCTTCTAACCCTGATAGCTGCAGAGAAAAGCTCTGAAATGTGACCCAAGTGAATCCTAAAAGTGTTCAGAGTCTAATGATGAATAAAAGAGCCCGGCATGTTTATTAGATTTCATCATTCCCCAACACTTGGGCTCAGCAATAGCATAACCATAAAAACAGCACTTACAGAGCTTACGGGAAGAGAAGGGAGATTATTTTATGAAAAGGTGAGGCCCCTTCTAGGCTCAGGTGCCACCTCAACCATCCTTGACCGTGCCCCTTGCACGTGCTCTGGCCAGGTACCTGACCCAGTTCTGTCAGTGTGAGTCAAACACAAGGAGAGATTCCAAGGTGCTGCCCAAAATCCCAAACCTCTCTGCCCCAGTGCACATTCCTGCCAGCATGAGTGACCTTCCTGATGGTTGTGACAGTCCTAAGACTCTTGCACTGGTTTGTGGCTCATGTATCAAGCACAGTCATAGCCTGTGCAGTTCATCAAACACAGCCTTGGCTTCCCTTCCAGGTCTGTGCAAAGACACAGTTCTCATTCTGCCAAGTGCAACTAGCCACTAAGGATGTCACACTTCACATTTGAAAGGCCTATATCTCCTTTTCCCACTGTTCATAACCTCCCGTTCAACAGGAATCCTGAGCAAGGGCTGTGTTTTGCTGCAGCCTGGACGTGGCCAGTGAGGCCTGGAGTGTGGTGAGCACCTGGAAGTGATTCCATAAAGCAGCGTGTGGTTAAAGCCCAGCAGAGAGCCACTCTGCCCCTCAGAAACAGCATTCCTGCAAAAATTCCTGCAGTAATTCCTGCTTTGGTTTTACCTCTGCGCCTCCCAGATATGTCTGGAAATCTGAAATTCCCACACAACATGTTGGGAGAGACTGTTCCCAGAAGGCTTTCTGCTCAGGGTTGTATCCAGGGAAGGTTTGAGCAACTCACACACACCCAGAGGTGCACACAAAGCTGCTGATGCTCCTCCAAACCCGTAACTCCCACAAATCTTAACAACGCTGCTTTAAATTCTGGAAGCATCTCCACCCAGAATGATGCCTGCTGATCTCAGAGGAGTTCTGAGAGCCATCATTATTGCAATTGTCAGTGGGGGTCTGTCTGAGGAGCTCGGCAGCCTCTGCAGCACCGTTCCTTGGCCAACAGCACCATCTGCCTCCAAGAACCGCGCACGGGAGCGCACTCGGCTTCCTCCGTGTTGCCTGGCACTCTCTGCTCCTTTCTGCAAACCTACTCACCACTGTGTTACCACAAGGTCTCTGCTGGGTGTGGACCAGGGTTTGGAAACCCGGAGCCAAGGTTTTCAATCTCCAAAGCTCACAAAGCACTCTGAAATGTCCAGCACAGTGTAGCAGTCCAAGCTGTCACTGGGAAACCAGCAGCACAAGTCAGGCACTGCAAAAGCCAGGGCTTTATCCCTGTATGTGCCTGGAAACAAGGGTAAGTCCTGCCTAGTAAACATGAGTCCTGGTTATCCCTTTCTGTGCCACAGAACTGTTTGGGTTGGAAGGGACCACTTAAAGGCTGTGTGACCCAGCTCCCCTGTGATGAGCAGGGGCGTCTTCAGCTCCAACAGGTTGCTCACGTCAGTGTGAGATGTAGTTCTTGTGAAGTATTAAATCAGCTTTAGAGCACTGAACTGAAAAATCCTGCATTTCTCTTCCCATTAATTTGCAGTGAAATCCTGGTAACTCAAACTGGAGTGGTTTGGGAGTGGTTTTGGGGTTTGCCCTAACTAGGAGCACAGAAGGATATTTGTGCCAGAAGACACAAACATGTGGTTTGTTAATTGTTTGGATTAATTTGCTGAATTCTGCGGATTAATTTGCTAATTAATTTGCTGGACTTTCTGCAGAATACATCTGTTCACAGCAACAAGCAAGTGAAATTCCTTGGGGGAAACTCTCGGGTTGATCTTTAGGATGGAGGTGCTCCAAAAAACAGTTGCAGAACGGCTGCAGCGCCCTAACCACAGTAATAAAAAATGCAGCATCTCCGGGTGGAGCAATGACCCCCGGAGAGCTGAGGCTTCAGCTGGAGTGTCAGAGTGTGCTGCAGCCTGAGGTGACCATTCCCACCTCCTGAGAAGAAATTCAGATGATCCCTGCTTTAAATTCCGCTGTGCCAGACCTCCCTCCATACGTTGGCATGGGAACAAGTATAGACAATAATTTCTTGACATCTTTTAATATTGGAGGAAATGGGAAGAGGGGAAAGCCTGAACAAAAGCGTGTGTGAGTACATTTAGCAGAGGCCTCAACTCTATCCAAAATTCAGTGCAGTGTCTGTAAATAAATAAATTAACACATAAAGTTGAACTCCTATCAAGCTCATTTATTCATACAGCTCCACCACCTGCACTGCAGTCATGGCTTAGTGATACATGAAATAGGACAGAAAATACAGACCTATCCCTTGCCCTCTGATTAGATTTTAGATATTTTTGCACTTTACAGCCTGCAAAAAGAGCAAATGGAAAATGGACATAATCAAAATCTCTTCATGTTGCTACTCATGTTCACAGGCGTGACAAGATGCTGAGTCCTGGCAAAGCTCCGAAGTGCCACAGCCCTTCTGGAAGTCTACCCTTAAAATAAGGAAGAGGGCTTTTAACCTCAAAAAGAGATTAAAAATTGTCACAGTCAACCTTTCTCAAAATACAGACAGTACAAAGGGGCAGAAAGACACTTAAAGGGCTGGTAGAAAACTGTGCCTGCTTCCTTTTGTCCCCTGTTGCTGGGTGAGCCGTTCCCTTCAGGGTCACCACCATCCCACCAAGCCTGCAGCATCCCCTGATCACTCAGGAAGATCTTTTGTTCCTTCTTTTCTCAGGTCTGGCTTTGCATCTGCTCCCAAGTCTCTTCTGGAAAGCACAGGGAATTCAAAGCCTAAGTATCATTATATTTAAAGAATATCCTTAAAAAATAGAGAAAGGTGCTTAGGGCCATTTTTGCAAAGCAGATTTTATAATGTAAATTAACATGAAGTAGAGTGAGGCATAGTCTCTGAATGCCTTTGGAATATTGGCCTGGCTGTGTGTAACCAGCAGCACCCAGCAGCTCTCAGGACTGGACTGGGGCAGTGCACACACATCAACTCTCACCCAGGTATTTTTAGAAAGCTGATATTTGTTTCTTGATGACAGGAAGAATTTAAAATGCACTCTTGGGTTGCCTCGAAGGGTGGGGTCCAGCCCCTTTTCTTCATCACGATTATCGCATATCATAAGGAAATGTTGGGAAATCTGATTAAATATTTTATAGCTCGGTCCATTTAGCAGTCTGGGTGTTTGAACTACTGAAAATGAGCAAGGAGGGCTTGCCTGCACAAGGGAGCTGAGCAGAGCCTAACTTGGATTCTTTCATCTTCAGCTCCCACCTGGAGTTTTCTTTTTAAACCAGCACAACCTTATTTAAATCCATGCCCTCTCCCCTCCACTGCTGCAGCCTTGCACTGCAGGGAATTCCCCGATTCCAGCCCCAGGTGAGAGGTTCAAATGATGGTCTTGACCCTCTGTGGTAGGAGCAGGGGAGACCTGAGGGAGGGGGAAACCTTCTGCACCCCCCTGCTTCCTCCTGGTGGGCACAGGTCGGGGTAAAACAGAGCCTCCTTCCTCCAGTGCCTGGTTTTGTGGCACTGAGGCACAGAATGCATTTCTGTGCCAGGTATTCCTGTTCTCCTGAGTCACAGCCCACTTAGAATCATGGAATTACTGTGCTTGGAAAAGGCCTCCAAGATCATCGAGTCCAACCCAATAACCCAGCACTGCCAAACCATGTCCTCAAACACCACATCCACGTGTTTATTGAACACTTCCAAGGATGATGTGAGGACTTCATCCTGTTCCCACTGAGGTCGCTGAAGAACTCCCATCTGGGAGCATCATTTTCCCATCTATGAGAGAGCCCTCGCCTTGAAAAGCAATAAAATAAAACAATCCTCAAAGCTGAAGGTAAATTCAGCATTCTCACTTTAGGGTCCTCCTGCGCTGTGGGGAGAGAAGCCATCCCTCTATTTTGCAGCTGCCAAAATACATTGGAGAAAATTTAACAGCAAAGCATTTATTGTAATGAAGCATATACAGCATTCCCAATAAAAAATAAGGGGAAGAGGGAAGCTGACAGGCATGCACAGCCTGGGGAAGAGGCTGTACTCTTTGGGGACTCGCTGGGTTGGGTTCCCAGGCACTGAGGGGTGTTTTGGAGGGACTGGGAGCAGCAGTAATCGATTCAGCACCGCCACACGCAGGCGGGATGCGGCGGGCAGGGAGACGCCGGCTTTCCCTCCGGATCCGTGAAATACAGCTCCCTCTTTCCCTGCAGAAAGGGTTTATTAAAGCTGTCGGCCTGCTTTGAAATAATGACAGGTATTACACAAATCAGCAGCCTTAGCTCCTTACTTAGCAAAGCGCCAGAGTCTGGGCTAACAGCACAAAGTAAAATACCAAAAAAATAAAAAAACCCCCATAACACAACAGGATGGGAATGTCCAGCAATGTGGGAAAAAAAAAAAAAAATCTAATTTTCTGTTGTTTTCAAGGCACTGGGAGATGTAGGCAGCAATTTTAATATAATAGAAATAAATACTATGGATATTTTCCTTTACAACCTGCTGAGCTCAACAGACAAGAGAAATTTCCATTTACCTCATCCTCGCAAGGTGTTTTTCCCTAATGTCTATAACTGGTTAGGAAAATTATGACAACTGTAGGCAGAATTTAACAAAGCCTGAGAAGAAAAACGAAATCTTTTCACAAAGAGGAGACAAACTGCAGAGGTTTTTTGGCAGAGGTTTGCAGTCTGAAACATTCTCAGCCAGCTACTCGGCCATGCTGCTCTTCCCTTTTACAGGCTGCTTTTGGTGTCCAGTCAGGGCAGTTTTAGCACTGATAGACAATGAGTTATAGAAAATAAATCATGTGGGGTCCTGCCAGGACTGGCATCGAGCAGCTGAAGCAATGCCTGTGGTCTGACCCACTCTCTGCACTGGTCTGAGAGCAGAGAACCCTGGAATGGTTTGAGTTGGAAGGGACCGTAAAGATCATCCCATTCCAGCCCCATGCCGTGGGCAGGGACAGCTCCCTGGGACAGCCCAGGATGCTCCAAGCCCCATCCAGCCTGACCTTGGACACTTGCAGGGATCCAGGGGCAGCCACAGCTTCTCTGGGCACTCTGTGCCAGGGCCTCCCCACCCTCACAGGGAAGGACTTCATCCCAATATCCCATCCAACCCTGCCCTCCTGCAGCTTAAAGGCATTCCCCCTTGTCCTGTCCCTCCATTCCTTGTCCCAGTTCCCTCCCCAGCTCTCTTGCAGGCTGCCCAAATATCCCGGAACCCTGGGACTCCACTGCACCACCCACCAGGAATGAGCTGCTCGCCCGCACCCAGGGGACATATTCCTACTGTACCCCGTGGGGTTTCAGTGGCATTACTCAAACACTCTGAAGTCTCAAAGTATTTCTGCATGCCTGGCAGTGACAGGAGTAGCTCTGGTTTGTGAAGGGTGTAAAAGCAACCCCATAGGCCCCATTCTGGAGATTTCCAGCACACAGAGCAAACAGTCCTGGCTGCAAAAGGCCCTCTGCTCTCTCACCAAGCTCATATGTCCTGATGCACCAAGGATAACAGAGGGAACCAGGGAGAGGTGAGCAGAGCACACACAGGAAGAGGGGCACAGCCCACGCAAGGACTCTCCTTCAGCAGGAGCTCCACACTTTATTCCAAAGTGTTCTCTGGTGCCCATCACTTGAGTTGGGCTCTGCCACTGGAAGCAGCTGCAGGAGGTGGTGCAGCACAACCCCAAATGGAGGTGAAACCTCTTAGAATCACAGAATTGTAAAGACGAGAATTTAAGATCACCAAGTCCAACCAGCAACCCAGCACCACCCCCATGTTCACCCCTAAACCTTGTCCCCATGTGTCACAGCCATATGGTTTTTGAACACCTTCAGGGATGGTGATTCCCCCACTGCCCTGGGCAGCCTGTGCCAGTGCTTGACAACCCTTTCTGTGAAGAATATTTTCCAATTTATATTCCATATATATCAATATCCAACCTAAACCTCCCCTGGGGCAACTTCAGGCTGCTTCCTCTCATCCTGTCTCATCTCACCCTTTCCACCAACTTGCACAAGGCACCAGAAAGGAGTTGTATACAAAATAAAGCTTTAACCATCCTCTTAAATCATCTGCTTTTCTGCTGAGGGAATACCAATTCCAGAAGCAGAAGAAGCACCTCAGCCATCCTTGCTGTGCTTCTAAGGCAAAATCAGCAAAAATCAGAGCACTCTCTTCATCTGAACCTATTTACAAGCTCCAAGAGAAGCTTCCCACCTCGCACAAAGCTCTTTTCCCACACAGAATTTAACTACCCTGCACAAACTTCTTCCATCAGAAAGTGGACTTTAGTTGCTCAGTTAAAAGGGTCTCATGTTCTATTTCCCAGTTAGAGGATTTTTAGCAGCAGTAACAGCAGTTGTAGGAAATAAGTCTGGTTTCCCATTCAGATTAACCAGTCTCACCCTTTAAAGGACTTGCGTGAAAAACAATTGCTGGTGGGTTATTCGTGCCTGATTTCCTAAACTCTAGAGCATAAGTTTCTGTTATAAGAGAGAATCGGCGAAAAAAATAAACTCTATTCCTTTAATTTCATTCAAAGCTCCACCCAAATCAGCAGGAGTCTTACAGAAGTGCAGAACTTTACCTCCAAAAGTCACATGTGTGTAGAGGGAAGGCCCTGAGTTTACCTCACAAAATGCTTCATTCTGTCTTGAACTCCCTACCACTGTGAGATGTTCAAAGAAAATATTCTCTCCTCACTAAAATTTCCATAAGTAACCTTAGGATAGGTGTCCCAGAAGTTATTTTTGGTGACGGGGCAAGGGTAAAACTGAGGCACAGCACCCAGTCCCCTACCCAGGTACGGCAAGCTGGGCCCCTGGAGCTGCTGAGCTCTCTTCTTATCTGGGTTACTTAAAACTGCTAAGGCAAGGCTATTTGCAAATCTTGATGCAGACATCTTAAAAAATATCAAAAGTGTATTAAATATTGGTTAAGTGATCTTGGAGGCCTTTTCCAACCGAAATGATTCTGCAGCTCTGTGGTGTTATGTGACTTCACACACTCTGAGGGCCTGAAACCCTTATCACTGAGAAGGTGCAGCACAATTCCCTCACCGTTTACATCCGAGAGGCTCCTGATGTCTCAAAACTGCTGTGTCTGTGCACAAGGAGCTGCCACGGTCGGGAGCAGCAGCCGCTGAAAAGCTCCATGGATTTTCCTTGAGAAAGGACACACCCAAGTTCAATCTCCTTCCCTCAGGGATCAATCCTGGCACCAATACTGCTCAGCAAGTTTATTACATGAGCTGGCTGCTGGGGCAGAGTGCACTCCCATCAGCTTTACCCAAGATTCATCACTGGGCAGAGCTGGGGATGTGCTGGCAGCTCTGGCCACCCTTCAGCGAGACTTCAACTGGATGGAAAAATGGGCCAGGGTGAATGGCCTGAAATTCAATAAAGGCAATAAAGGAAAGTGCAAACTCCTGCCCCAGGGGTGGGATAAGCTCAGCACAGGCTGGGGCTGAAAGCAGCTTGGCAGAGAAGGAGCTGGGGGTCAGGGTGGATGCCAGACTGGACATGAGCCAGCGTCACGGCCGAGAAGCAAAGGAGGCCAGCGGGGCCTGGGCTGCACTGGGAATGCTGCCAGCACCTCTGGGAGGGGAAATTCTCCCTCTTCTCAGCACTGGAGAGGTCACACCTGGAGCACGTGTCCAGATCTAGGCTCCAGCACACCAGAGAGAGTCCAGTGAAGGGCACAAATGTTGTTCAGGGACTGGAGCATCTGGCCACAGCTTCTGCCACTGCTCAGGGTCAGCTCTCAGATACACAAGACCACACAGTTCTCAAAAATGTGCATCAAGAGCCAATGGACATGAGCAGAAACAAAGGAAATCTTTATCAGATAAGGCCACATGTCACAAAGAAACCCATCATACTCGTAAGCTTCAAAAAATATGTCCTAAGGGTCTGTGCCCATGGTCACAGAGCATCTATAAAACCCCTGTTCTCATTTTTTTTATACTTGTTTGCTGCATGTCTTTCAAAAATCTGACTCTATGGAGCTACTTTTATAAAATCCACAAGAATGACACTAAGGTGAAGCCTTTAGAAACAATTCTTCCTAACTTCTGAATACTCTTCCTATAGGACCACAGTAAGAATCTGTTCAATGCTTATCCAGGAAACTTTTGCCTCAATATTTTAATAAAAGGAGTAGATTTGGATATTACCTCAACACCAAATGATTTCCCGGCTGAAGTGGGTGAGCAGATCCAAATGCAATGACCTCTGATTTATCCCTTTGACTCTGATCTAGATGTCCCTTAAACACCACCTCTCCTAGTTACACACTGTGGTACATCCCAGCCTGTTTCTGTCTGAGCTGAGTTTTGTGAGGAGATGGAAATGAGGCCAAATTTCAGAGAATGATGATATGAGGTACCCAGCAGCAAAATTAGATCAGGCACCACACTAAGTCAGGAGGAGCAGTTCAATAACTGGCAGGCAAAAACAATGACATTTTTAAGAACAGAGAAGGGTGCATTTGCCACAATTTTTCACTTTCTCCTTATATGAATTTTGGATACATTTGCACAGTAAAAAAAAAAAAAAAAAGAAAAAAAATTCAGACTGAAGAACTGACACAGATTTTTTTCCTCTGGCATTTTAAGAATAAGAGAATTGTCAATCTCACTTGTGGAGAGCCCCAACTGTGCTTCAATATCCAGCAGCACGAATAAGGGAGAATATGCAAAACATGAGGTTTATCCTTTTAAGAAAGTTACCATGAAAAGTTTTTTCTTCACTTAAAATTGTGCTGCAATTGAGTTTAAAAATTGGGTTCCTAATTTAAGCTTCCTTTGTATTTTTATTAAACATAGAAACATCACAAACGTGAAAACATCAGAAACACAGACTGAATTAGCAGTAGATACTCCATTCTCTGACAGAAGCAGAAGCTTTTAAGATGAAAATAAAAAAAAAATCAATGTGAATATAGAGTTAAACTGGTTAAAAGTAGATGTGGTTACACACATGGTCACATTGAGTTAAGTTAGTCCTGATTCAGCACTCTGGCTTTGCACAGGCTGACTTAAAGCCAGGCAAAATACATAGTTATTAATATTTCAGCTCAATTCTGGCTTGTCAGGTGGCAGAAGACACCAGAACCTGCTCAAAAGACAAAGACTCCCACCGAGCCCACAAGGGCGAGTCCCCGAGAGCCGCCCCACTCTCATTATCAGTGCTCTCCGTGTTCCTCTCCCTTCCAAGCTGAGAATACCAATCAGCCCTAATGCTTGGCAGGAATTATTCAGCCTCTTTGGTAAAACTGCCTTCGAGCCACGTATAGGCTGTGACAAAGTTTTCTAATTAAACAGTTTCATTAAGCAGCAAAGCGTACCTTTGGAAATCCCACAGCTGACAGCTCAGGGCCTGATCCTCCTCCCACTGAACTCCAGAGGAGCAGGATCCCTGTATTTACATTTCTCCCTGTCTGGGAGATTTTAGGAATCAATAAGCAAAAGTTATTCTAAGTCTCAAAAAACATGCATTCTCTTTGGGATTCTCTGGGCAAATTGCTTATCGATTTTTCCCAGCACATACTGCTGATTTTCATAGGCCTCGGATTGTTCGGGGTATTTTCTGGCATTGTGTCATGTAATCATAAAAATTCTCCTCTGATACTACGGATATCGCCCAAATTTATAATGTGTCTGAGTCAATATGAACCAGATTCTTACTCTGCTCAGTATGAACGGAGGCTGTCTCAGAACACCAAGGTTATAAGGCTGGTGTTGCTGGGGAGTACATGGCACTCATTAAATGAAATCCATCCCACCACACCATCTCTGAACCAGGCACACTGGGATGCCCCAGAGAAGTGTCCACCTATAACATCCTGACCTCAATGGAGGCTGAAAACATTGAAAAAACCCCCCACATTTTGAGTAAGTTGACTGCTGCTCAAATGTCATGTTTGCTCCTGCAGAGGTGAAAGGCCAGAACTGCTGTGGTGTGAGGCAGCAAGGCCCCAGGGGCACCTGGATTCAGGCCCTGGATGATCCCCACTCCTTCCTGAGCAAACTCTCTGGAAGCAGCAATCAGCTCCTCCCTTTCAGTCCCTCCTGCCTGTCCCTAACACCTCTGCAGAGCTGCCTATGAGCATTTCCACCGAACCTTATCATTCCACATTCCACAGATGAGTCCCGTGTGCCTCCCTCCAGGCCTTTGACAAGGCCAAGGAAAGCCCGTGGAAAGACTGTCATCGGGGAATGGCACACAAAATCATTTAGTGACAGTGAGAATCACAATGCAGAAGCCTAAACACTCTAATTAACCTTCCAGGAGAGGGTCTCCTCTTCCCTGTGTTTTTAAAATAAATGGCAATACCTCACAGGTCAGTGGCAATCTCCCCACCAGGCAGGGGGGTCGGGGTGACTCAGGGAGAATTTTAAGGCTGCAGCTGAATGCAAGCAATAGGTTGAGAGAAAGCACATCTGCCACTGCTCATCACGAGTAAGGAGAACAGTTTCTCAGAGCAACAACTTCCCATCACATTCTTCCAAGTTATACAAAACACTTATTTTAACTTCCCATAATTCTTTCATGAGGAAAGTCTACCAAAGTTTTTGCCAGCAAGAAAAGTTTGTGTTTAAGGAGATTTTTTTTTTCACCTTGCTCATCTAAGAGGACAGAAAAAAAGAATTTTTTTTCCCTTAACAACATCTTTGGAGTGGCCCTCCAGCAACTCTCTGTCCACCTCTGCAGACTGCTTCATCCAGAGAGAGTTGTCACATAGGGAGAGTTAATGCATCAGACAGAGACAAGCTGCAGCGACCCACACACTCTCACATATAAATAATATAGAATATGAGCTGTTTGTGTGAGCACAGAGATTTCTGCAGGGCACTTTAATATTTTGTTTACATCTAAAAGTAAACACAGTTCTTTAAACAGCTGCCTCATGGTCCCCAGCTGTCCACAAATACGAAAAGCAGTGACATTAGTTTCAAAATAGCCAGTAAATTATATATGTAGAACAAAAATCTGGTAACTCTGCTCAGATTGGTACTGCAGTGAAAACTTCAGAGTACAGAACTGCACTGTGCATCCATGGGAAACATTTGCACTTCCCCACTAACCACCTGTCTGGACCCTGCGGTGGGAAGAGGTCAGGGACACTTTTCCATGGACACTTTTCCCATGCTGTCCTATCTCCAAGTGCAGAGTGTCACCAAGCATCCAGCATTCCCAGCCAGTCCCTTCACAGGGTCCCCTGGACGCTCCTTGCACCCAAATCCCTCTTTGGCCTCTCCCAGCCCTTCTCCACTGTGTTGGGATGGCATGGCCAGGTTTTGGGAGTGAGGGGGCTGCAGGGGTGGCTCCTGTGAGCAGCTGCCAGAAGCATTCCCAGGGTCCAGCAGAGCTGATTCCAAACATCTCCAGGACAGACCTGCCGCTGGCCAAGGCCAAGCCCAGCAGGAATGATGGTAACACCTCCGGATAACAGATTTAAGAAGGCAAAAAATAACATTATTGGGCAGATGGAATCATTGTCAGAGAAGACTGGGCTGAGAATACGAGAGAGGAACAGCTCTGCAGACACCAGGGACAGTGCAGAAGGAAGGGCAGGAGCTGCTCCAGGTGCTGGAGCTGAGTGCCCTGAGATTCCGTGGGGTGGCCCATGGTGAGGCCGCTGTGCCCCTGCAGCCCCTGGAGGGCACAGGAGGCCAGAGATGCACCTGCAGCCCCTGGAGGAGCCAGAGCAGGGGATGTCCAAAGAGCAGGGGGTGCCCAAAAGAAGCTGTGATCTCATGCAGGAGCAGGGTCCTGGCAGGGACCTGCAGAGCCCTGCAGGGCAGAGCCCTGCACGCTGGAGCAGCTCTGCTGGTATTTGTGACCCTGAGGGGGACCTGGACTCGAGCAGGATGTGCCTTCTGTGGAAGAGTGACCCACATGGCAGCAGCTTGTGGAGAACTGTTGCCCTTGGGATGGACATCAGAGAAGCTCCTGGAGAACTGTCTCCATGGGGAACAGAGAGGGAGCAGAGACAGGACCCATAAAAGCCCAGATTGGTTTGGATTGGAAGGGACCTTAAAACTTATCTTGTTCTGTGGTCAGGGATAGCTTCCACTAGCCCACATCGCTCAGAGTTCTACACACCTGAACACTGTCTGGTTTTTCCAGCTACAGCAACAGTTACATAAAGAGAGATACAAACCTTTCCTGTCCTGACTCTGATGATATTAAAACAAACTTATTTTGAGTAGGCTGACTTGTCAAGCTTTCTAGATCCTTCCCAAGCCTCCTCATTATTTACCACTTCATCAGCCCTCTGTCATCGCCATGCTTTATCTGCATTGAGTCTGCCCTGCTTCTAGATAAAAATACTCAATAGCTTCTGCCTACTCCTAATCCAGGCAGACCTCAGCTCTGGGGAGAGAAAATCAGAAAAAAACCTGATGGTTGTTCTGCAGCAGCGACATCTTGAGCTGTGCCAGTCAGGTTTCAATCCAATTAATGTGAACTTCCCTGACACAGTATCACTTAGTCTTTTACAGAATGTCAAGCAGACTGGGTTAAATGCCTTACAAAAGTCCACTGGACTAAGTATATCAAGCTCCCCACTTCCTTTGTCACCTACATTTGTAATCTCCTCATGATTGAACAAGTCCAGAATCTATTTCCACAAACCATGTGCTCTCATGATCGTTCTATTTCTGTCCTCTCATTCCATATTAATTGAATAACGTATTAGATCCACAGCTGATGTCATGCTACCCAAGCTGGAAATGCTCAGATGACATGTGGACTGTGATGTGGAGTGTCGTTCTTCCTGAATATTTCATCATGTTGCCATTTCTGAGTCACTAGTAGAGATTTTATCACCTCCATCTTCCAGTGGGCCTGTGAAGGTTTCGTCTTCCAAAGCTACCTAAGAAAATCCTGCTGCCAGCTGTGGCTCTTTCTCAGTGTTTTTAGATTCCACATCACACTGCCAGCTAATTTCCTTTTTTGTCCCTTTTTGTGTTGCTTTTCTCCCTTTTTATTTCCTTCACTTCTCCACTGAACACCCTTCCTCCCCAGTCGCCACATTGTGGCATTTCGGTGGGAAGGCTCCAAACTCCATTCTCATTTCACTCTTTCAGATTTTCCTGACAACATATTTTTATCTTTTAACTTCTTGCACTTGAAGAACTTTACCTTTCCATTAAGTACATAGGCACTGCCTCCTGTCTGCACCATCAAATCACTTCAGGATCCTCAGCAACCAACAGCTCCCATTCCACAGAGGGATTTGTCTCCATTCCTCATCAAAAAGGTCCCAAACTGAGGTGCACTGAGGAAGATACAGAAGCCTTTGAGTTAGGAAATGATCTCTGACGGTTTGAGAAGATTGCAGGGGATAACCAAAGACCTCCTTTGTGCCACAGGATAATTTTGCATCATTTCTCTGTGTGCCATCCTTCAGGAACAGAAAACTGAGCTGGGTTGTCCACAGGCCTGCAGGACCTGAAAGCACTGTGGGCTTGTGAGAGGCAGAGGGATTGAGCCTCTCCTCTTCCCAGGTTTGTCCCTCTGGTACAAATTCTTGTCAGTGCATTTTTGGACAATGAGGCACGACTGAATGTGGAAAGGTTTGGCCCATCTGCACACCCCATTTTCCTAAGCACAGCTTTTCAGCCCTATCCAGGCCAATCAAGAAGAAAAGAAAAAGCCTAAATCAAGAACTCAGCATCCCGAAGATCACCCTGAAGGCCACTGCTCCTTGTCCCGGCGCAGATGGGATCCGTGTACCTTCCTATTCCTAGAGGAAACCAAAATCAATCATTCCTTGAGATGACATCTCATCAATCTGATATGAACTCCCAAACTCTTACTGCAGTCAGCACATGAGGAGAGTCTAAAGAGAGTTCCATCTTCCTCCCACAGCACATTTCCCATGGAATCTCTGAAATTGGGGCAGGTCCAAAGAACAGGGACGTTTGAAATAATAGGAAAGGTGCAAGGAGAGCTGAATTTTTAAAAACCAGGTATTTGAATGTCTGATTTCCCCAGTCCATGCTACATGCAGCAGTGCTGTCAGCACAGTGTGTTAAATACTTAAAAAAGGATGAATTTGGTGCAGCTGTGAACTGGCACTGCTGTCACCACCTCCAGTGACAACGTCACCCCGGGATGGGGGTTGTGTTCTTCTGGAGACTCTGGCAGAGAGCATCAGGGACAAGTCACAGAATGCTTGCAAAGCCTCCCTCCCTTCCGGGTGCCACCAGTTTCCATGGAAAAACCTCCTGAGCACCTTGTTTATTTCAATACAAAAGCTATTGTCTCAGCATCTGGGTCAGAGGAGTTCATATCTGTCTCTCCTGCAGCTTCCCCTTTTCTGCTCATGGCTCTGTAGGAATATCCGTGGCAGAGGGCAAGCCCACCTTCCACTAATTTGCTGAATTGGGCTGATATCTTGGAAATGGTTGTAAGCTTTTCCCCTTTTGGTCTTTATCTGTCACTGCAGAGACAGCCTGAGAGAACAGATTTCATTTCTGAAGCTGGCCAGCAGTAAGTTTTGTCCTGAACTATATTTATTTTTGTGTTTCCAAAAGTTTCCAGTCAGAGTATCAAGTTTAGTTCTTATCAGATAATTACACAGCACTTGCCTCCTGAGGCAATTTTAAATCAATCTCAGGAAAGGCAGTAACTATACACTGTAGATAATTATAGTCCATTAAAGTACCTTAAGATTAGATTCAGAGATCACTAATCACACAAGGTCATAAATGTACTGCACCTTTCCGTGCTGGTGTCTGAATTTTGATATGTAGCCCTTTTGCAGGAAAAAAAAAATACTTTCTAGCATTTTTTATTGAGCAAAATATCAGATGCAAGTAGCAAACTAATTAAAAACATGCTAAATTATTGCCCTAAAAGTTATCTCAGTTCTCACCAGTCAGTCACAGGGAGAGAATCGAGCATAAAGCAAGACTGTCATTTTAAAGATACTCTTGACAAAACATGTCATATTTTATATTTAAAATAATGTCTAACCAAACGCCTTCCTTACTCCGGGAAAATGGCTCCTTTAATTGCTGTGAGAGAAGTGTGAAGTGTGCCTGACAAGGATTTGATTAAATGAAGAAGCTCCTTGCGCATCGCACTGAGCGGAAATTCTCCAGCTCAGTGTTTTCCCTGTGGCAAAACATCATTTTTGCTCAAAACACATCAAATCCATTAAGGCAATCAAAGCCAATCTCTCGGAGGTCAGGTTGTCCCCAGCTGCAGCACGCCCAGTTCTGTGCTCACAGCTGGGCTGTGCTGGGGCTGCTCGGTGCCTTGTGTGTGGTGAGCACCAGTGACACCTCTCCTCTGGCCCTGTCACCCTGCCAGGGGTCAGTCCGAGCACTGCCACCCCAACACACTCTGAGGCAGGAGGTCCCAGCCCTGACTTGTCCACAGAACAACCACAGCTGGGTCTAGAGATGACCCTTGGACGGGTTTATCCGACTCAAGAAAAGTTGCATCTTTGGTCTGGACACTTTTAACTCTAATGTCAACCGGCCTGGGAAAAATGGAATGGCATAAAACAACTTCAGCTAAGGTCATCACCAGGTCTTCTGTGTCATGACAAGATGGCTTATCTAAGACATTTCACCCTTATCTTTGATTTCTGGGAATGCTGTGTGAGATTTCCTTGTCCCAGCCTTATGTAGTTCCTCTTGCAGCTGGTACAACCCCTGCTGCCTCCCAGCCTGCTCAGGATGCTCCCCAAGCACTGCCCACCACCCTCAGGCTGACACTTGGCACTTCAGCTGAACTGAACTTCGGTGTCCCTGTCAGCTTTGTTCCTAGGGCCAGCTCTCACGGGTGCACTTTATGAGCAGCACAAGGAGCAATGGCTGCAGTGTCCCAGGAGGGATGTCCACAGGCCATCCCTGCCCTCGGGACAAGGGATGGAGGGACAGGACAAGGGAGAATGGCTTTCCACTGACATAAGACAGGGATGGATGGGATACTGGGAAGGAATTGTTCCCTGTGAGGGTGGGGAGGCCCTGGCACAGGGTGCCCAGAGAAGCTGTGGCTGCCCCTGGATCCCTGGGAGTGTCCAAGGCCAGGCTGGACAGGGCTGGGAGCAACCTGGGATAGTGGAAGGAGCCCTTGTCCATGGCAGGGGGATTGGACATTTATCTTTAAGGTCCCTTCACACCCAACCATTCTGTGGTTCTACAAAAAGACAATGGAAGGTAAAGGTTTACCCTACAGTCAAAACCAAACCTTGACCTGATACAGTTGTAACCCGGCCCTGCTGATTCCACAGTCGGTGGAATCCTGTTGATTCCACGGTTGGTGGCTCCTTGGATCTCACAAGAGTGAGATCCCCACTGAGAGGAGCTATCAGACAGTCTGGATCACCACGAGACCAAGTCAAGTGTTTCAGGATCTCCACCTGATCTTTTAAAGGCCTTTGCCTTCTACAAATACTTTAAACTTTTTGTTCCCATACAAGATGAAAGCAAATATTAACAAAGAAGAATTTGCCTTGGGATATAAAAAATCTGATTTTGCAATGGCCCCATGTATTGGCATCACAAAAAACCAGTAAGTGCTTCTATATGACATGAAATCATTTAGTGCCACTTGGACCAAGTCACCCCGTACTGGGAGCTTTTCAGACCTGTGTGATTGTTGTGTCTCAGGTTGTCTATAAGTTATTTATCCTGACTCTGGCTGCACAGAGTAGTCTGACACCAAGTACTAGTCCTCAAGAAGAAATTGCACCCTTTTCCCAAAGCCCCACCTCTCTAGATAAGTTATACTCAGAGTTAACCTTTCCTCTAATATTTGATGTCAAAACAACAACGGTGGATTTACAAGGGTTCTTCCAGGGTTTCAGGAAACTGCCTACAGCCAGACCAGAAGCGATAATTATAAACATTAAAAAACCCCGAAATATATTTACCTGCCTCACCCAGCATACCACATTCATTAGGGCAAAGTCAGAATCTCTGAAGTATTTTGAATTCCTTTCTTTTGAATCACAGAATCTACCTTCCTGATGATGCAAGAAGACTTTGGGTGCTCCCACAGGAGGAAACTTTCCCCAGGGCTGTGAAGGCAGGTTTCCTGCTCCATCCTGTGCACCCAGACCTGATCCCTCAGAATTCCCCCCGTGGCCCATCACGAGGGGATTCATTTCACCCAGCACCAGGCAGTTCATCTGAGCTGGCTTCTCACACTGCTGCTGTTGGAGATCTCTCACACTAGAGAGAAACTGGCACTCGCAGAGAGTAATCACCTAATTTCCTTAGACAACCCCTGCAGAATGAGATTAATTTGTGGTACAGTAGCTCCCTAACCTCAGTCAGAATCTGTGAAGTGTTCGTGCAGAAATACCCAAAAACTGCTGACTTCTTTCACATGCAGAGAGCTGGCTCATTAATTTTTGGCTTGCACATAATTAAAGACACTAAGGAAGCCTGAAATGACACGGATTCCATATTCCTACAGCCAACACAGAGAACATGACAACATTTTCACCCAAAAGGGCTGCTTTTGGGGCTGGTATAAATGGGTTGTAAACATAGAGGACATGCAATAACTCATTGTTGTAAAGGTCAGACGACAGAAATCTCTGCACAAGGCAAAGATTTGTATGCAAGGACACAAACCAGGATTTTGAAACAATGAAGAGAACCTGGGTTTTTATGTTTTCTTGTAATTCAACAGCTCACACACACTTAACATGGCAAACATGAGCAGCTCCCCTGGCCAGGGAAGCTGCTCAGCAGTACACTCAGGTTTGCAGGGAAGTCATTGTAGGACTCGGAGCTGAGTTACCACAATGTCAACAGAGGAACACAGAGAAATCAATTCATTGGATTTTTTTTCCCCTAAGATCTGAAATATCTCAGAAATTGCTAACTGATTTAACTTTCAAAGCTGGGCTTTGGGAAACTCACCTGGAATATATCATTAATCAGGAATACTATAAATGTTACACAGTAATGACCCAAGCCCTCGGTGAGATCGGGGCTGCCTTGTGTTTGCTTCATACAACTCAGCAGGGAAAAAATCCCAATCCCTAGAACATTCACAGTCTTTGAGAGACAAGGCAGAAAAAAGGTAGAGGAAACACAGACACAATTAAGTAATAAGTCTATGAGTAAACAGCAGGTCCATGATGAAATCAGCAGCAGAATCGATGCCTCTCACATCCCAAATCGGTACCTTGTACACAGAATCATTATATTCTAATTAAAAATCTTTATCTGTAATAGTTGAACACAGAATAAACCTGAGCTGAGCCTGGTTTCTAGGAGAATACTGGCTCAAAACAATATTCCGGAGAAAATTTTTAGTACAAGGAGGAAATTCTCCTGGGTACAGAATTTATCATCACATCCTGAGCATTAAAGAAATCACCAGTGTGGTGTGAAGGAGGCTCCAGTTAATCGAGCAGGAGCACTCACGCTGGAAGCTGCTCCCTGGAAACTCAGGAAAACCTGGCTTTTCCACAACATTCATTATGTTACACTCCGGAGTTATGCTCAGTCACATTTAGATTTTCTCTGCAGTGCTTTAACTGTGAGTTTTCAAACAAGCCAAGACCCAGGGCATCTGCAGAAAAGCCCATCCCTTCCCAAACTGTCCTACTGGAGTAACACCTGGAGCAGAGTTCCACATCAAACATTCATTTCCATGACCATGTCAATCATTTAGGGGAACAATCTATCTGGCATAGCTAATCTCCCCATTTGTGATCCTATTGATGTGAGTGAACAATGCCACCAGACAGAGCTCAGGAAACCACCAAAAAATCCTCCCAGAACATGCTATGGTCTAAAAAATATAAATAATACACTGCATATTGAAATACAGGCAAAAATTAGGAGTCAGCTCTCGCAGGAGTGAGGTGAGCACTGAGATGTGGAATCACTGACAGTGAGCAGGAGCACCATGAGAACTTCCGAGACTTTGGACAAAATCCAATGAGTTTTGGTGATTTTTACTTAGATCTAGCTAAGGAAACTGGGGAGAGAAATTAGAGTCTATCTTCCCCTGTGCCTTTACTCATGACTGGAGAAGCACTTTTGTGAGTGACCCAAGGAATAAAAAAAAGAAAGAAAAAACCCAAACCACAGGAAATATCTATACAATGCACTCATTTACCCAGAGGTGGGAATGTTCCACTTCCTGCTCTGCCCAAGTGAAATCAAGGCTATTCTTCTATTGGGCCAGGAAAGATGATCTCCAACAGAAACCAGGAAAATCCTTCGGGATATTCAGCACAAGGAGAGGGAAAGCAAATTGGAGCCTGACTTTGCAAAGCAGTGCCTGGCACATTCCTGTGAGTCCTGCCTGGCTCCAGTCCTTGTGACAAAATCTCTTCAGAAATTTCAGCTAATTACTGTATAATTTAAGTACTTTTACAGGAAAGAAGGGTCAGTTCCTCACCGGGCCTGTCTCGCACCCAGCAGGGAGGAGCCTTGCAAACCCCTCCTGTCTGGATAATCAAATTCGTGTTTGCTGAGGCTGCACTAAAGGGGGGTCACCGCCCTTCCTTCTTTTTTTCCCTGCTCAAAGGCAAGCAGGGAGCTGACACCGTGGAGAGATAACAGTAGAGAGAGCACAGACACCTTCCCTTTCAAACCACACTGATTTCATGCAGGGGGTTAGGCAATCTCCATTTCCATCATATTTCATTTCAATACTCCCTGTGTAATGGAATCTTGGTTAGTTTAATATCACAGTGCTGGTAAATGAAACTCTCATCTCAGTCAGTAAGAACAATGTTTGGTTTTGGCCTAGAGCGGGGAAGAGTGATTGAAGCACTTGGGAATTCATTTCAAAGGCTGTGGAATGCATTTATACGGCCACATCCTCTCTTCCCTCAGACACCCACCAACAGCACGGTCTGTAGGGTGCAGGTTTTGAAAGCGTGTGTTAGCAATTGTCAGAAACTAAATGGCAGCCTAAAGGGATGATTAATTAGGAGAACAGCCAGCAAATTGGCACAAATGGCAAACATGAATAACACTTGTCTCAACAAGCATTTAGAATTTCCTTTCATACCGTCAAAGTCCGACAAAGATGCAGCACAGGGCCAACTTTCCGAGTTTTTAATCAGTTTGATTGGATCATTCAGATGGTTCTCGATCCACTTTAATTCCACCAGACAGCAATATTTTCCCCTGCACAATCCAGTGGCAGAGTAGTTAAAAACTGCGAAGGGCAGAATGGGAACAGGAGGGGAGAGAAGCCAGGGAGAGGTGGATCACCTACAGCCACACTGCATCCCGTGGAAGGGACAGGGAAAGGGCATTATTCAGTGACCAGGATAATCTTTTCCATGTTGGACAATTCACAGAAGGCAGAGCTGCTCGACCTTGTGGATAAAGAAGCGCACGTGATCCACAGGAACACCCCACTCTGCCCAAACCTCAAAGACTGAACTCCTCCCATCAATACTGGATTACTGGGACAATCATTCTTTGCAAAGATCCCCTAGCTCCATTTGGAAAAGATCACGACAAAGAAAGGTCAGATTTGCTCACGTCCATCCACCAAACTTCCTTAGCTCCTGGAGCTGTGAGGGAGCCTTTCCTTCTTCCCAGAGGCACGTCAGACAGACGCTGTCTTCTGAGGCCAAGGGACGGGAAATTGCTGGCATAATATTTCTCTTAAACAGTTCAATACATCAAAATAAGCCAATTTTTGTAGTCTTGTACTTCTGACAAGCCCCATATATTAATAAAGGCAAGCACCTGCCTGCTGCTTGAACACATCTTCAGAGTGCTCTGGTTTTATCACTCAAGTACTCACAGTTATGTCTTGGCTGAGGATGAGTTTTGAGGAAAAAAGCAAAATATAAAAGGTTGGAACAAGGCATGAGTTTTAGTAGCACTTAAATTGAGCAGTTTTAACTTCTAATCCCATTTATTGTGTTTCAAGACCTTATGATCTTATCCCCGAGTTGTGATCAAGCTCATTTAAAAGTATTAAATAATCAAAGAAATACTAATATTAACTTAGATTACAATAATTAAATACAGCTTATTTACTCCTGAACTGGGGGGTAGCCAATAGTATCTTTGCTGTCTGGGAATTATTGGCTGGGCAACACTGACTGAGCATCAGCAAAAACCAGCAGAGAATATTCTTAATACCCAGTTGCAGTAGAAAACACCAATGTGACTATTATAAACAAAAGGTGGAGTGATACGGGGTAGATCTCTTATCTCAAACTAATTAACACTGTTCCTCAAATAGTTTCAGTTTTTACTCACTCCAAAGGTGTGCTTGAAAGTTGCCAGTCGTTCCTTTCCAATGCAGGGCTTGTCTCAGGTCAGTAGCACTCAGATACACTGGAAAACCTCTATTTTTAAAACCATTTTAAGATTTTTCTTCTCCCAAGAAAATTCAAAATGTAAAAGCTTTGATGATTATGCTATTGAGTCTCACTTTTTGGTACCTATTTAGTTGATTTTTTAAGACACAATAAAACTTCGGCCCGTTTAGCACTGCAGTAAATAAGATGCTCCTCGCCGTGAATAAATATCCAAACGTTGTTAATATTTCCATGGTGGAAATAAATGCTTCCTCTGCTGCTAAAAGTATCTTTAACAAGATTCATGAGACCGGGAACCTGCTGCTCCCACAGCACAGCTACTCCAAGTTGTAAAGCCATGGGGTGTCCTGCTCCTGGATGGGCTCTTTGGACGCTGTATTTTCTTGTCTTCAGGCCATGGGTGCCACCACCTTCGGGGCATTTAGGAGACAAACAAAGGTGACAACTTGGCAAACCAGCCTGCCTGTGAAGTTACAGCGCTGTGATAACAGCCAGCCCTGATGAATGGGCTCCTGAGGGAATCAGGCTGGGTTTAAACATAAAATATTACACAATAAAAGCTTGCAAGGCAAACCATGATTTAAAGAGAGGGAGAAAATCTAATCCTGATGAGCTCGATATGCATTAAATACACTGCGGTTCTGAGAGCTTCCCAGAGATGCCTTTTAGCATTTAAACCACCATGGAATCCCAGGATAGTTTGGGTGGGAAGGGACCTCAAAGACTTCATCCCACCCCCTGCCACGGGCAAGGACACCTCCCACCAGCCCAGGGTGCTCCAAGACCTGTCCAACCTGACCTTGGACACTTCCAAGGATCCAGGGGCAGCCACAGCTTCTCTGGGCACCCTGCGCCAGGGCCTCACCTCCCTCACAGGGAGGAATTCCTTCCCAATATCCCACCTAAACCTACCCTCCTGCAACTTAAAGGCATTCCCCCTTGTCTCTTCACTCCATCCTTTGTCCCAAGTCCCTCTCCAACTCTTCTGGAGCCCCTTTAGAGACTGGAAGGAGCTCTAAGGTCTCCCCAGAGACTTCTCCAGGCTGAACAACCCCAGAAACTTAAGACATACGGGATGAACACAGCTAAAAAGAGAAACAAACCCAAAAATATCAACCAAACACCTGGAAAAGAGAAGCAAAGGGTTCCTTCAAAGTGTGTTTTCATTATTGAGAACACACAGAAATGATTTCACAGTGTCTCTATTCATTTCAGGGGAAGACAGCTGGGTTTGGAGTTTTTTTAAGGGAACATAATAAAGTACATATAAAACCCTGTTCTGCCTTTCATGGGATCTGAAGGGTAAAGACCTTGTGAAATAAAGAGAAATGAGAAGCAATTGCACTACAGCAATGACCTTAGATAGTGCTCTTTACTTGTTTGGGGTTTTCTATTATTTTCTGTAATAAGTCTAACGGTGTCTAAATGAAACATGGTTTAAAATCTTATGGTATTAATTCTCAATGAAAAAAACAGTCACTAGCACTGGAAGGCTTCTGCCATCTGGCAAAGACTCAGAATTATAACAGGGATCCAAATAAGGTCTCATTACCTGAAAGAAGGCACCGGGTGAGGTTTCTTTTCTCTGAAATCCTGATTGCTGCAAGGCCCACGGAGGAAGCAGAGTGCAAAGGAGCTGAGCCACTCTCACAGCTGAGATGGGGAACTCACACTGCTGCTCAGGCCTCCTGCTTCCCAAAAGCAGAAGTTACAGGAAGAAGTTTATTGGGGAGGATGAAAGTTTGACAGGAAAGTTTCACAGAGATGTAGGTCTGGCAGAAAGATCTCTGATGTAGAAACTAAGAATGAAATAGAAATGAAAGCAAGTTTTGATATAGAGTAAAAGAGGTTTTGCTGAACCAGTGGTCCTGGGTGGCTGAGAAGTCAAAGGTTGGCGATGAGTTGGAAGGAGATTTTACGGCTAGAGCAAAGGATTTGTTTGACTACAAGCAAAAGCATGTTTTTTACCAAGTAAATCAGTCTCAAGAAGAATAGAAGTAAATAAAGAGCATATTTTTACCAAGCAGAAAGGATACCACAGGCAAACAAGACACGATGGTGTGGCAGGCAGAGTAAAGGTCTAAGAATTTTCCACTGTTAAAAAATAGAAAAACAAGTTAAGCTTAAAATATAACCACTAACTCATGAGATTGGATAGTTACTAACAAAATATGGAAATGTTAGAACTTATGATAGGCTATAGGCAAATGTATAGGCATTGTGGATGATATTGATTGGTTATTGTGTATTAAGATACTCAGCAAAGAAAAGTATATAATGCCTGGTAATTTGAACAGAAATCAGCTTCAGGTGTGCCTACAAGCTGTGGCTGGCAGCTGTGGGCTTGCTCTCTGTACCCACAACCCACGATGCAATAAACAACAATTCTGGAGACCACTGGAGCCCCTCATCTCTCGTCTCAGGCTCTTACAGAAGTTGTCCTAGAATGAAATCCTGATATGGGATGCATGGTGGTTTGATTTTTCTGGGACCTTCACATCTGCAGAGGAACAAACCTGTGCTCAGCACAGTGTTACATATATTTAGCTCAAAAACAATGCAGTGCACAGCCTTTGTATCTTTCACAGCAGAAAATTCTGTAATTTAATTCCAAAGACTGCAATTGCCAGAGCTGCAGCGAGCTGAAACCGTTCCAGCAACCAGAGCTAATCCTGTAAAAAACATGGGATATAAAAATAGCAGCCCTTCAGATGAAGGGAGAGTCAGTGCAGAGAGAAAACCTGGCCACTGCTTTACAGGGGTTTTATTGCAACACCTGTTGTAGGGCAGTGGCTTCATTTCTGCATCAATACCAGCACAAATTGATCAAATCTAGAGGTCTGATAAAGCAAAACATATTCTGTATGAAACACACTAAAGACAGGAGGGGTTGGATGGAGATCAGAAAAATCCACAGTTCACCTGACTACCCAAAAGCTCATTTAGACCAAGCCTAAACATGTTTTGTGAATTTTATTTTATTTTATTTTATTTTATTTTATTTTATTTTATTTTATTTTATTCACAAAACAGATCTGAAACCCCTTTGTGGACACTGGTCTTTAGCTGAAAACACCACCACCATCCTTTGGTGCCTCTTTACCCATCTTACCTTTCCACGCAATTTTCCTGAAACTGTAAAGGCAAGCAAAAGAAAGAGCAAATAATAGTTATTCAGATATGAAAGAAAAATAGTCTATCCTAAAATCCAGGATTTTTCCTTGCACTGGAATCTGTTTTTAAATCCCAGTTTTTAAATTTTGTTGCTTGTATTTTGCATGTTTAAGGACTCCATAATTCCTGCATCCTTGGAGTCCATGAGAGTTTGTCAGACACTCTGCTTTCCTTAGAGAGAAACAATTCCAGGTGTAACAGCTGAATTTATAACACTGACTTGATATGAAAGATAGGAAAACAATGACCAGGCTGCCATAGAGGAGAAGATGAAGAAAAGGAGCCTTAAAAACAAAAGGAATGAAATCCCAGCTGTTGCAGACACGTGGGGCAGGCCTGGCTCATAGCTTTTAATGCTTCATGTGCACAAGGCTAAGTGCTTTCACCCAAAAGGCAAAATAAGAGACTCCCTCTGGATGAAAAAGTCAATGTTTTTTTTAGAAAGCATTAAGGAACAATGAATCATCTCCTAAATAAGTATTTCTACCTGGAAAAAGCAGGGAAAGATTCAGAATATTCTTCATGAATGCAAGATTATTATTAATAAAGTCCTCCATTAAGTCCTTTATAGGCTCTCCTTAAAAAAACAAGTAGTTTCCATGTGACAGGTCACTCAATTCATCGATAAAGGGATTAATTTTGCTATATAAATCATATTTAGCTGCCTTACCTCCTCTGAACTGTATTGTCCATCAAAATTAACCCTCCTTGGTACAAGGCAGAGGTTTCTGTGACCCCTTAGTGCTGTGCTGAGCTCTCCAGGACAAGAATTGGACCAAGAGTCTCATGGGTCTCACGCTTTTAAAGGGAGGTGGTGGAGTTTGCATCCTTGAAAATAAAGAATAAAAAGCATAATGAATTGGGGAAAGCTACAGTGGCTTCAAAATTAGCTGTGCTCTGAGTGAGGGAAGGAGAAGATGACCCCAGGAACCCTTCTGAGTTAAAGAATTGGAATTAATAGAAATAGAAATAATAAAATTATTCTGTTTAACAGAATAATAAATAAAACAACTTAATTTACTAACTAAAGAGTAAGCTTAAATATAAGACATAAATAATTGAATAAAGTGGAATTCTATTATTCTGAGAAGCAGCTACAAAATTATGTGCTCTTTGAAGTACAAAATTGAGCTTTACTACATGAAACAACTCCATTTTTCATGTAGGCCACAAATCATATTCGTAAGTACCTAAGACAGGTGATAACAAATTAGATTCCCACTCACAGGAAAACTTGCTCTCCCTTCTTCTCTACAGCCGCAGATGCTTGTTTTAAAATGCTTTGGTTTAAGCACATATTTAAAGCCAATTTATGGGTAGGTTGGGAAAGAACACAAGAGTTAAAAAAACAGCATTGGCAAAGAACAGGGAGGTGGTGGAGCCCCCATTCCTGGAGGCATCCAAGGAAAAACCGGGCGTGGCACTTGGAGATTTGGTTGGGTTGACGAGGTGGGGATCGGTCACAGGTTGGACGCGACGGTCTGGGTGGGCTTTCCCAGCCTCAGGGATTCTGGGATTCTGTGTTATGGGCGGCGAGTTTTTAAGATGTTTTATGGCTGTTTCTTGATCCTAGAAAGTTCCATGCCAGAGCCAAGAAAAATTGGAGATGCCTGCGAGTTCGTGTTCAGGTTGTTTATTTTTTCTTATCTCAAAGTGTCTGGAGCTGGCCGACAGCGACCTGCTCCGCTGAGATACATCGCAGGAGTGACGCCCAGGAAGGCCATCTTTACCTTTTTATCTCTTTTAGGAAAACCAACCAAGTTCTACAACGTATTATTGTTTATCAATTTTTGCCAATTAACTTCTACCTTTTCTTAACATGACAGTGCTTCCTCCACCAATGCCCATCACCATCGTCACAGCAGGAGATGGAGGAGAGAGAAGAAAGAGGAAGGGGAAGGGGCACCGCCCTTTGCCCTCCATGTTTGCTTTTTTCTCTCCTACCTCCATAAATCTAAAACCTACATTCACCCAGTGATAAGATAAGCTAATTACACATTTTCTTTCTGTTTTGTATTTCTTCCCGCAATGTGGGTAACCTTCTCCAAGGACACAGCTCAAACATAGAATTCTGTGCTTTCATCTCAAGTTCTGAGACTTGTCTGGCGGGGCTCCAAACCCCCGTGGACAGTCAGAGGGACACTCTGGGCTGCTACACTGAGTCTTGGGACAGAGGTTGGGGTTTGGGAAAGTGCAGCCAGGACATGCTGTGCAGGCCTTCTGGCAGCTCTGTGAGCCCCAGCTGGGCGGTGAGGCCTCGTGGTGTGGGCACAGCCCGAGGGCCTGAAGCTCCGCTGCCATCCCAAGTGCAAACCCTGAGGGACACAAGGAGCACAACACCCTGCTCAAATCCTGTCTGCTCCACCGAGCCCACAGCCTCTCCCTGCTGGGGTGGCTCCCCCAGCCCACGGCCTCGTTTAGCAAAGGTCGTTGTGGGTACAAATCTCTGCTCACAACAGGATGAACACAATTCCATAAAACTGTGGGTTTATTTCCATCCCTGAGCGCACAGCTGCCTGAAACACCATCCGGGAAAAAACACTCTGGGATATTTCTCAATCCTCTCAAGCAATGTTCCCCTGACAGCCAAGAAAATAACCTGAACCCTTCAAGTTACTGTCTTCCCCCTGGTTTTCTGAATGTTTTATAAGAATTCCATAACAAGATTGGAAATGTCTGTGCATAAAGAATCGTGGTATTGATTTAGTTCCCATAGTTATAAAATATAAACCAGGTACCAAAGAACAATGGTTCCCAACCTTTCAGTTGTTATATTTTGTATTCCATTTCATGTTCACAGCCTGATACAACATTTACTTGTATTATTGGCAGCAATCTTTGCTGTATCCTGGGAGTTCATTATGGGAGTTCTCAGGATACTGGCTATAAAAACTTTTCTCCTGGATTCATAATTCACTAACAAAATAGCAGTGATGAGTCGAATGATGATTTGTGCATGTTTTGGGTGCCCATAAAGTATTATTTATCAGTTTTGCATGAGGAGCAACCAGCACACAGGTAAAGTACCTCACAGGCTTAGACTGAGGGGGTTTGATGCAGTTTTGCTGCTTTTCAAAAGGAAAAGTTTTCAAAGTACTAAAAGAGCATATGAATGCAACAAAACCAAAACAGAACAAGCACAGAGCTGACGGATGTTCTATGTGCTATAACCTACCCAGCTACATTCCTTCCTGGGGAGGGCAGTAAAATTACTGTGTGCAATGGATTTGCTTCTTGGACCAACCCCCTTATTCTGAGAACACAACTTGTAACTCATGAGTTCAGCTCCTTTATCTGCTGAAACATGGACTGGCAGCCTCAGCCCTTCTGTCTCACAGATATCCATCCATCCATCCCAGTTCCTGCTGGGAAAAGAACAGAATGTGTGAGCAAATCCACAGCGAGATGAACCCCCAGGAGATGCCACCACATCCTGCCCCAGCAGCTGCCAAGAGTGGAAAACTCCTTAGTTTCCCACCAAACTCACCTGGTTTTCCTTGCTCTCCCTCCATGGGTTTTTCCCCTCCTTTTTCTTTTCTTTTTTTTTTTTTTTTTTTTTTTTTTTTTTTTTTTTTTTTTTTGTTTTTTTTTTTGTTTGTTGTAAACATCATCTCTTCCAGGTCTCTCCTCAGCATCCAGGGAGGCACAAGGCTGCAGTCCTGGGACTTCATGGATGTAGGAGTGGGAGGCTGAGAAAGCAGTGACATCAAATCTTTCCTTCCCCCTTCCAGTCCCAGCAATCCTTTTGTCCCACTGACTCCTCACTGATTCCTTCTGTTTCTTCCCAGCCCCAATTTCCCTCTGACCCTTCCTACCCCACCCCTCAGCATCCCTTTCCAGGGGATATTCTTGTTGGTCCAGCAAAGCTGAATTTTGCCTGGGTGCTGAGTGCTCCTAGCCAAGGTTTCTCAGGACTACTTGACCCCCAAAAAGCAAGTTTAATTGGAAAGCTCTTTGTGCAGCTCACTAAATGCTCGTGGAAGGCTCCTAAAGCCCAAGTCCTGCCTCCTAATCATGTCAATACAGCTTTGCTGTATTTATCTATTCACAATAGGCACATTTTATCCACAGTGGGGAAACGCAAAAGGAAAAGTCCTATGTGATTAGACCTGTCAGTAGGAAAAGGCTGTGCTGTACTTTAAAAACTGCCAAAATAAGCGTAGTTGCCAGGATGTTCATTACCATGAATCCTTTCAACAAGCAACACCCACCTCGCTGCGAAATTTTTCATTAAAACTGCTGAAAATGCACCAAAGCACAGAAAGACAGAAAAGGGGAAACTGTGGAGCTCTGAGGGCAGCACAGGAATGTCCCCCAGGAGGGCCAGTGACTCACTGCCCCCTCCCCTTCTCACAGCCTTGTCTGAGAGCACCAGTAAAGTTAAAATGCCCCGAACACCTGGATCATGTTTAACCCAGAACGAGCTTAGGATGTGACATTACTGCGGGCTGACACTGGAACAAGAAAAAAATTAAGGACAGAAAAAGAGCTAAACTGGGCTGTTCAAAGCCCAGTTGAATAGATCACATTTCGTTTGGCCTAAACAATGCTTAACTCCAGTTTTATGCTACTATGAACAAAAAGAGCATAAACTGGTACCTTTTTAGCAAATAAAAACAACAACCAGTACTAAGCTCTCAATTTGCAGTCACTTGTGCTGTACGGTGTACGCCGAAGCCGGGGAACAAGATGAATGTTCAATCATATTTCAGCACAACTGGAGACAGCTGATGGAAATTGAGGATCTGATCCAGCAGATAAAAAAGAAAGTGGCAGATTCTGATTTTCTTTGTGGAAGTTAACATCTCACTTTGGCTGCCGTGTCCCTCTTAAACAAGGTGAGATGGAAAAGCACGTCAAGTCTATTAAGCTTTTGTGCAGAGAAACATTGCAATCCACAGTGTCTGCGCCCTCAATTGCTGAAAATGTCAGAAAACTGTCAGGTTTTATGGCTGCTGAAAAACAAAACAATAATAATACAGCTTCTGCAAGATCTGATTTCCATCTGACGTGCTGATAAGGCAGGCTGAGCAGAAATGAGACCAGCCTGGAAATGACAAGGGAACAGCAAGTTCTGCCACTCACCGAGCTTTGCAACAACGCACAGCCCTCCTCAAGCGTTATTAAGAGGATGATTTAATTAGAATCAAAATACATTCCAAACTATCCTTTTGAAACAGTCCTGTCCAGCTTGTTTCACTGATGCAGGTGTTCTTCAGAGGCCTAAAATGACGTAGCTGTGATTCTTTTTGGCTTTTTAAATGTCATGTATTGTATTATTGCTGTTGTAATGTTTTTCATGTTAATGTTTTAATTTTTATTTCGGATACTTTGGGAATTTCTGAAATACTATGACCATGAGACAAGCTTCTTCTTGAGCTCCACTTTCTTTTTGGTAGAAAAACATACAGCCATAAAAACAAATAAAAATAAATCATATGGATTTGACTCCTGAGCCTAATACCTCTGAGGGATGCGTGATGTAGAGTTTTCCACACATTGCAGAGCTTCAGGGGCGTTTGGACAGTGCTCCCAGGCACAGAGTGGGATTGTTGGGGTGTCTGTGCAGGGCCAGGGGTTGGACTGGATAGTCCCTTCGGGTCCCTTCCAGCTCAGGATATTCCATGATTCCATGAAAACATTAAAGGAAGGCAGATGGGTTTTTTTCAGAAGTGCTCTAGAAGGTGAGAGAAAAACAACAGCAATTCAGTAGGCTGCAAACGGTTTTAAAGCCTGTACTCTGAGAACAGCACAAGGAAACCTCTCCCTGGGTAGGAAATCCTTGTCTGGCAGATCCAGGATGCTTTGGAGGATGCGTTACAGCACCCTGGGCAGTGCTGGGGAGCGGGACGGGCTCGGGCTGCAGATGCACCAGCAGAGGCAGAAGGGTCAGAGGTGCCCGAACCACAGGCATGGGATCCAGATCTGTGCTCTGACTGTCCCCAAGGGAACATCCTGGAACAGAGCTGTCCCTGAATACACCCTTAAGGGCAGAGATCTGCCCCAGACACCTGCAGTTACACCTCCATACCCACCCCAAAACCTGGATCCAAGGAGATAAGCACCAAGGGCCAGGTAACACCCCCCTCTGGTGACTCTTCTGACCTGGCAGGTCTGGAACAGACCCAGATCTCAGACAGGATTGAATGGCTTTAAACTGACAGAGAGTGGGTTTAGATGGGATATCAGGAAGAATTTCCTCCCTGTGAGGGTGGGCAGGCCCTGGCCCAGGGTGCCCAGAGAAGCTGTGGCTGTCCTTGGATCCCTGGAAGTGTCCAGGGCCAGGGTTTGGGATAGTGGAAGGTGTCCCTTCAGACATTTACTTGGAAGGAGTAGAAATAGGCAATGGTTTCATTCTCTGCCCTCACAACAGAAGAGATTGTACAAAATTAATAATTTCATTTAAAAGCAAAACTTAACCAGCCACCAAAGCCTTCCCTTCCCCACTAGGGTAAATTATAAGTCACGGAAGAGGGATCTTGCATCGTGTTTCCTTGAGCATATTCTGATAATTGCTTAAATAAGAAGGACTAAAACCCTTCAGAAGAGGTTTTCTGCCCTCCTAATTTTCATTTTAAAGGGTAAATTAAAAGTCAATATTCACATCTAGCAGCACAACAAACATTTTGCTGTGTGCACAGCTTGGAAAGATTCTCAGTGGGCTGCAGCACACAAGATTTGCCTTTCAGATGAGGATTCTGTCGTTGTTGGAATATATCCTTTAATAGAGTTAGAAAAACTGCTTCAATTATTTGTCAGTCATGATTAGCCCTGACACAACCATGCAATCAACAAGCTAACAAGTTCAGCATCTTCAGTGCTGTATTATAACCAGAACTGCTTAAGCAATTTAAGTAATACCTTGCCTGAATACCTTCATTAAAGGTGGAACAGTCAAACTTTCATTTTTGTCTATTATAGACTCCATTTAACCGTGTTCATTTACAAACCCAGCCGTGTTTCTTCTAATATCAGCAGAAATAAGTTCATGTTCAGTAAAAGCCACTCACCTCCACGGGGAAGTAACTGAGGGTGG
The DNA here is from genome assembly GCA_013397175.1 of Platysteira castanea. NCBI lineage: Eukaryota > Metazoa > Chordata > Aves > Passeriformes > Platysteira > Platysteira castanea. The sequence continues at coordinate 27,201 of VYXC01010852.1, read as the reverse complement.
AAAAAGTGTTTTTATACTAATCTGAAGCCTTGGCTGAGGTTATAACAGTCCATTAAATCAATTTGGTGCCTCTTTGTCAAGAAAGATCTGAACCCAGAAGCCTCCTCTAAAGGGCAGCCAGAACATCAGGCTTTGTGTGAATTCTGTCGCTTGAGCTGAGTGCTTTGGTCACCGTACAATGACAAAAAATGAATTACTGAAGGGACCCAGCCTCTTAGCTGTAACTACATAACACTTTCAGCTAGAAATTAAATGAGAAAATAATAAGATAGCATTGAGAGCACAGAGAAATCAGGCTAAATTAGTCTTCCCAAGGAGTTATTAAGCAAAGAGGTAAGGTCAGGTGGGCTTTTGCTGGCCAGAACAATAGTAGGGAACTCTAAAATCCACACAACAGACGAGCTCAAGGCTGGTGGCAACACAAAGGCAGCATTACGTGCTAATAAATTGTCAGGGCAAGCAATTATATCATGTCACAGAGAGAAGTGATTGCAATGAGCCCTGAGATTTCAGGCCTCTTGAATTCTGTGATAAGAGCTAAGCAACGTTCCACAAGCAGCGAGTGGGTGTCGTGTACTGCCAATGATCCAGCAAAAACACCAACACGGGGCTGCCTTGCACTCCAGAAACTGCAAATGCAGATCCTGATGTGCTGTGCTGAGATCCTCAGGCTGAATTTGGAGCCTGTGTGCCCAAGGTCACATTGGGGGTTTCTGGAAAACAAGATGCTCAGCCATTATAAAATCATAAAAGCACAGAATGGTTTGGTTGGAAGGAACCTTAAAGCCCATCCAGTTCCAGCCCCTGTGATACACAGAAATTGGTCCTGTTCAAGTTAAAGGGAGGTGATTTCCCTTGTTAAATTATTGTCCTGATCAGCCTAAGCCCAGCTCTAAGTCATGTGAATCCCCACCACACAATGGTGCTCCCTCTCCCAAGGCATCTGTCACAGCTAGGAGCAACTGAGCACTGCAGAAGTTACAGCTCCAGATTCCTTGGGGTCACCTCTGTCACAGCTTTCAAAAGCATTGCTAAGGAGGTTTATATACCTGCTATTAAAGTGCTCTTTTAGTCTGCAAAGCAAATCTCCAAACGACACCCAGGGGTTCCACACTTAATGTTTCACAGAGCAAGTTTGCTCAGTCTGTGGGTAAAACGATATTTTCATACTGCTGGACACAGAGACCAGCAAAAAGTGATGAGCTCTGCAGTGCTCTGCCTGCTGGCACTGTCAGAATCAGCCTGATGCAGTCCCCAAACTCTGCCTTTCTGCAAACTGTTCTATTTTTTTGTCCTTATCACCTTTCCTCTTGCCCCCACAGATGTACAGGCACAAATACAATATTTACTCCCGCACTTCTCTGACAGTGCATTGCTACAAAAATAGAATAAAGCTCCCCTACCCACCAAAAGAAAACATCTTAAAAGTTAAAAAAAAGACTTCTCAGGTAGTTTTGGTGTGTTTCTCTCTAGTATTCTGCATTGGGGAGGAAATTCCATCCGGCTGGAAAGCTCTGCCCCTGTTCCCCTCACAAGACCAGCAGCCCTAAGGCAGCAAAGGGCACCCAGCTCCAGCACAATTTCCCCCACACACCCTTGTCTGGTCCCTGCTCCTCCTCATTGCCTTTCAGATCCCCAAATGGATGTGACACATTGCTGGAGCCTTGGGGCTCCAACTGCATCCCAGAGGGTCTGTGCAGCCCTCAGCAGCCACCAGCCTCTTCCAGAGCCTGCTGCCCTTTGAAAGCCACGGCTGAAGGCAGGCCTGGGTGTGATGGGACAGTGGAAAGCACTCAGCTCCTTCCTCTCCACTCCTGTATCCTCCTGGAGTTTTAACAGAACGACAGCAAGGTACCAAAATACCTTCTCCTCATCCCCAAAGAGGTCCTGAGTGCAACTGGAAGCAAAAGAAGAAAACGCTGTTTCAGGCTGGAACTGAATTGCCTCCAAGATCTTCAATTCAAAGCTCTGTGGGACACAAAGAACTGAGGAGAGCCAGACCCCGGGGACCTCTCCTGGCCGTTCCCACAGCCCTGCACGAAGGACAATCCAGCCTGCAGCAGGCAGAGAGGAGCACCTCCCACACCAGCGTCCAAGGACCAAGTGACCCCTGGAGCCCTTTGGCCCCTTGTGTGAAAGCTCAGTGCCTCAAAGGTGAGGAGAACCCACCCTCCTTCCTCGTCCCGGGGAAATCATGGACAACACAGCCCTCAACAGGCTTACCCGGCCATGGACACGGAGTGGATGAGCTGAGAATTCCTCCACATCCACACATCTTGGAGCACTTTGGAAAACACATTTTCAGTGGCTCGCCGGCGGGGAGAATGAAAGTAGCTGGCAGCAAGAACTTTGCATGCCCTAAAAACAAGAAATGCATTAGCATCTTTATTACAAATGTAATTGGGTTTTTTTAATTTGTGATTGGGGAAAGGGTCACCAGTTAAAATACACCACTGTAAAATCTGCAATTTAAATTTCATTTCATGCTGGAATGTAGAAACAGTTTACATAAATAGTATCCATTAATCATTAAAAAGAAAGGTTAGATGTAAATTAGGCCGCTATTATTTTTTTCCTGTGATTATTTATGGGTTGGTGATGAAATTTGTTTTCACAAGGGAGAAGAATTAAGGCTTTTTTTTTTGAAAGCAAAATCACATTCCTACAGAAAGTATAAACTTCAAGCAAGGAAAACAGAGTATTTATTGCTTTGACCCCCAAGGGCAAGTGCAGAAACACAGAGTTTATTCTCACTTACCTTTGAGGCAGAAGCCTCTCCCTTCATTCAGTGTAGCCCCTCCTGTAATACTTCTGCCCACACTACCAGTTTCTGTCAATCCATTTTTTATATCCCACTTTCAGTTTTGAGGAGGAAAAAAAAACCACAAAAACAAATATCCAGAGGGTAGAGAGGCTCTGTCATCAGCTGGTGTTGAGTGACTCAATGCCTCTGTGATCAGCAGAAAAAAAACCAATCAGCATTTTACCTCAGCCTTCCAGAACAGCCTTTTTTTAAGGTGTCCAGCTCCAGAAACAGGGACAATCCCTATTTTTTCAATGCAAATCCCTAAGAACAAATCTTCATGCTCTTTAGAAGAGGATCTCCAGTCAGTGAAGACACAGGATGTTCTGCATCAATGAAAATATTTAGATTTGTTGTTAGTTCTGAAGGAGAGAACCTACTGTTACACAATTTAATCTACTGTTTTAGGAAACCTTAGGGCAGTTTAAATTATTTCATCTCAACCCTCCTGTTGCACAACTGATGGATCAATAAGAAATATTTATCCCTGGCTGAAGAGGAATCTTATCTGCTCCTGCCAGGGAAGAAAAGTTGTGATTTTGTTACGATTATATTTATATTCTTTTATAGTAATGTAACTTTCCTTTCTACAAACTATGAAGAGCTCCAACAGATGTTTTTGGCTGCATTTCCAGGTTTTGGGGGAAAATCTCTCTTCAAGCTTAGGCAACACATTAGTGCTTCAGTTTACACTAAAATTAAAACTTAAAACATACAAACCTGTACATAAAAACACATCAAAAATCATGATCTGTGATTGAGTCATGGTCCCAGTTCCTCACAGATGAACTTGACATCTCCCTGAATTAATCCCCACCAAAGAAAGAACTTTTCCAAACTCTTCAAATAATTTTGAAATAGAATTATAAATAAGAAAAACTCATTGTGGAAGTGACTGGGAGTCACGGCCTTTTTCTAACGCTCCTTTACTCACTCATTAATACCCAGACTGTGCTTTGGAGTCAAGTCTTTAGTGGCACTTCTCTCTAGGTACTATTTGATTTCTCATGGGGCCTTGGCCTGCAGCTGCCAGGCATCATTTTATTTATGATGTACTGGAGAGAGCCTGTTAACACTCGAAAAACAACAGAAAAATAACAATTGCTGAAATTAAATGATTCAGTGTTCAAAAAACAGAAAAGGGGCTTTTTTTTTTCTTTGCAATCTAATACCTTCAAGGTTGATATTTTATCAGTTCATGAGTGCTCATGGTAATGTTCTCAAGATGCACTTCTGTCTCCTGTTTGTAAAGGATTACAATAGAACTTTTTTCCAAGCCTGGTGCACCCAAGTATTCTCATTTCCATTTTTGTTATTACATTAATTGTCCCTGCTCTAATATGTGCTATTGTATAAATGGTTCCAGCTATGGAGCTATAAAAGCACCTGCTGAGGTCCCTACAGACACTCCAGAGCACCCAGGGCTCTTTAGAGTGAAGCAATTTAAACACCAGCCTTTGCTCAAGGCTGCATTCAAAACCCTCAGTCAAGGCCTCGCCAGAGGAACTTTTTGTTTCCTTTTTGTCATTTCACCTGAGGATGAAAACCAGCAAGAAGATAGAGAGGCCTGACAGCTTCCTTCATCTCACTGCAAATGCAGGCAGGAGGAGTGCTTCAGTTTTAATATATTATCGACTACAGCACTGGGCTGAACTTCTTTTCACTTGTTTTTCTCCCCTTCTCCCTTCATTTGAAGTGGAAAATGAGGTCACACCTTATCCCCCGCCGAATGGAAAAGCACTAATAACTTCCCCCATTTACTCTGGGAAAGACTGAATAATCTAATTTCAAATCTCAAGAACAACTGTCAGACTGAGCGAGCTTCTGCTGCTCTCCCCGAAGGACGAGCACCAGCCCTTGAACTCTGTGTGTGGCCTTCATTACGGAGCCTTGGCGTAGGCCCAGATGCTGTCTCCTCCAGACACCTCTTAAAAAATGGATGAGGGCCTGGAGAGCACAGCAGGGCAGCAGGAACTCTGGAATCCTGTCCATTAGCATATTCATTAGGTGTAATCAATAATTAATATGTCACTTGGACGAAACATATGGATGAAGTTATGCCTGTGCTAGGACTGATCTGAAAAGGTCCATGAGCATGGGCCCCACTGCTGGTGGTGCAGGGGGGAGCTCCAGGCGTGGGCAGAGTCCCCTTCCTTTGTGGGGTGAGTGACATGGGGACACAGGACCCCCAAGGGGTGAGCCCTGCTGGTGGTCACAGCTCTTGCACCTGCAGGTACTTAGAGAAAGAGAATCCAAATTCCTCTTCTGGCTGTTGGAGGACATTCCGACTATCCTGGTGCTGGGAAGACTTCACTGCAAACTTTGGCAGCAGAGCCTGAAAGTACCATGAAACAGCATCCAACACATGGAGGGAGAACAGGGTCTGTTCCTTTCAGAGTGCAAACATGAACCTGTTTTATAATTAAATAATAATCACACAACATTATAATTAATGTCATACAATATTATAGTTAAATAATAATCACACATGATTATAATTAATGTCATACAATATTATAATTAAATAATAATAATAATACAAAATCTATTACAGGTTTATTTTTAAATGGCCAATAAAACTGTCAAGTGGCAAGAGTTATAAACACTTATTGGAATAATAAAATTCCCAAACCAGCCTTCCCCCTTCCAAGGACATCAGCTCCCCTGTTCCCATCAGGACAGGGTGCAGGTCCTTCCTTTCCTCCCTCCCTGCATAGCCATGAGCTGTCTACTACCTAGAGGAGCAAAGTTAAAAATAAATGCACTTTTACTGCCTTTTTCATTCTGCATTAAGTTGTCACACCAGGAGGGGAGGGGTAGAGAATAGCAGATTGCAGAGTGTTTTGTAGAAGTGGTTGAACACCCCATTCTCCAGTAGAACAGGGGAGGGAAGAGATGAGATAAAAGTGTCATTGCAGAAATGAGAATTTCCTGCTCTGTATCTGTCGCTTCCTTTGTGTTTGTCTCCATTTCAATCAGATTTAAGTGATGTTCCCCTGAGTTCCCTAATGATATTATTATCACTTCAGACATATTAAAGGACTGTGACGCTCAGCACAACAGTGTAAACTATTTTTCAACAAATGCTGTTTTAAAATGTGACATGAAATGTTAATGTATGAGACGGAGAACCCTACAAAAAGATTATGTAACACACTCAAGTTTTCTTCTAAAAATCCATTTCCACTGAATTATTAGCTTTTCAGAATGAAATATTTCTGAAAGATGATTTAATTTCCCCAAGAGCTATTGGCCTTCGCTTGAAATGAGCTATTGGGTTCTGTCCCTGATGATTAATTTGGGACGTGATGAATAGCATCAGATGCAGAAGTTGTGCTTTACATATATTAATGACATTCAAATTTAAGCATTTTTACCCATTTCAAAAAAATGTTATTACATCTAGAAACTAAGAAGAACACAAGTGCATTATTTAACAACATGATTCATGACAAACATAAACAAATTAGGAGTCCAGTCCTGAAACTGCTAAATGAGGCTGGGCTGTACAATTCCTCTACACTAAAACCTTTATACAGATAAACATTTTAGGCTTGGTTGTTATTTGTCTTTTGCTTTTAGATTATCATACTCTTCATTTCTTATTAGCAAAACACTTTTAAAAGGCTAGAATATAACTCCAGTCATGACTCCAACCCAAATTGGCTGCTGCAATGTGGTAAATTGTCACACATGGCCAGAATCACAGACTGCATCCCAAATTGCTACCTCAACAAACATCTTCAAGCAAGGAAAATTATCATTAGGCCCAAAATTCTTTCATTTTCATTTAGCTGTAACTGACAGTGTTGAACACAGATTTTTTTACCACAACACATTCACTGCCAGGCCACAAACGACTTTTTCCTTAGATAGGAAACACAAGAAACTTGTCTTAAAAAAACTCAGACAAAAAGTAAGAACAATTCACAGACACGGTTTCCCTCTCTATAGCTTCTCCATCACAAATTCTCCCACCTCACTCTCTTGTTCTACCTAATACTCAGGAATTGAATCAGGAATTGATCACGGAATCACAGAACCAGTGAGCTTGGAGAAGACCTTTAGGATCATCATGTCCAATCATCAAGCCAGCACCACCACTAGACCATGTCCTCGAGTTCATGTCTCTGTTGGTGATGGAATTATGGCTTCAAGGCCTGAGTGGACTCATTTTTGTAACCCAAATGGGGCTTCACATGCCCTGGAGACCACAAAATCCCATTCAGCAATTTCTTCCCTGTAACCACAACTCCTCCTTCAACTCGCACAGGTGTTCACAGATCAGTCACACATTCAGTTCTGATCTAACGATGTGGCACAAGCTTCACCACATCCAGGATGTGCTGCCGGCCCTGAGCCCGGGCCCTGCTCCCGCTGCCGCTGTGGCCCCGGCTGCTGGCCGCGCCGCCGGATCCCGGCCGCCACCCTGCTCAGNACGCTGCAGTACCCGGGAGATGCTGTCTCCTGCCACAGGAGCTCTCCTGGCACTGGGCACCCCTGGCCTCTCTGCCCCCTTTTATACCCTCCTGCTCCGGGCGTGGCCCCAGGCGTCACAAGGGGCTCTGGGCACACGCAGCCCTCATGTCACAAAGGGCCCTGCAACGCTGCTGTCCCCACGGGCCACTGCCCAGCACCCCCAGGACAGCGCGGGGGGCTCAGAGCCAGCTGCAAACCGGCTGGGACCGGCTGGGACCGGCTGGGACAGGAGTGTGGAAAGAGTGCGGGGACAGAGCTGTCCCACAGCTGCTCGCAGGGACACAGCAGTGACCGCCAATGGGAGCAGTGCATGGGCCACAGCTTTCAAAAAGTGTGCCTTCACATCATGCACAGGTGTAGAGTTGTAGAAGGCATCACTGCAGGCTGAAATTTAATTCTAAATATATACAAATGCTAAAGAACTGTCTAAAATTTTCCCAAAAAATCCAAGAGCAGCGTTTTGTTGGTGTCTTTTAAGTGTGATAATGGCACACTCAGCAGAGAATTCCCTTCTAAAATCAGGACAGAGGGCCCACTGAAAAATGCAGAGGCTCTTGCACATGTGACATTTGCAACATGAAGTTCAGGATCAAGACCTGTGATGTGAAAATACTGGGCTCATTGGAAAGAAGGGTTTCCTTCCACCATGGTTAAGAATTCCATCCTCTGCCCCTTTATAATGCAGGGTAAACCACAGGAGAACTCCCACAGTTCAGGAGGCAAAGGAAAAACCTGCAGAGTTGAGGTGTTAGAATACAATTTCAAGAATGGCTGAAATGTTGACATAGCTGCAACTGAAAGTGGGAAATGACAAGAGGAAATAATGGTGAATACTCCAATTTGATAGGGTTTAGCTGGGCTAAAAGTAAGGAATTGTTCCCTGTGAGGGTGGGCAGGCCCTGGCACAGGGTGCCCAGAGCAGCTGTGGCTGCCCCTGGATCCCTGGCAGTGTCCAAGGCCAGGTTGGACAGGGCTTGGAGCCACCTGGGCCAGTGGAAGGTGTCTCTGCCCATGGCAGGGGTTGCACTGGATGGGCTTTAATGTCCCTTCTACCCCAAACCATTCTGGGATTCTATGATTCCATAAAACACAAATTTTTAGACTTTTTCCAGGCTTCCAAATGAGTTTTGCCCACACACGTGTTTCTATCTCACTGGCAGTATCAGAGAAGATGTTTGACAGTCCATAGTCTTTACTTAACCCCACAAATTGAGAAATCATGTTGAGTCACTAAATTCAAACAATTACTTGCATTTCTGAGGAAAAGACATATTCAACTTGTGCAAAAAGAGGTTTAATGGTAAACTTACATTTTTTCACGGGTTTTCGTGACCTATTTTACTGTTTTCAGATACATAAATTTAAATGGTTATTCTGATTTTTAAAGTATTTACGTATCTGGCCCTTACCAATGTACACACCAAGTTTATTGAGTGTTCTCTCCATATATAGGCTGATATCCTTTTTATCTGTTATTCCCATTTTCCCATATAGAGCACCTGGGGATTTTTTCCAATCATGCAGGGATTTTAAATTCTGATACCACAGAGTAATTTTGCTTTTTGTGCATGTATTTTTAAAAATACATACTGCAGGCATTTGAAAATATAAATTAGGGAAATGCCCTTGAAGTTCAATTTTAAAGGTATAACTAGGAAAATTATTAAATTAGACCACTGTAATTTAGTTAATAATCCTGCTACATTTTCTTAACATAAACTTGATAGCTGTTTTCAGGTTATATTTTAGTCTCTCTCTCCCCTTGATTAAACATTATGCAGCAATATACAGCAGTGCAAAACTCTGAGTTGTAATGATAATTATAATTCATTAAATATTGATTAAATTAAATCTAGAATTGCTTGGATGTCATTCATTTTCTAAGTACAAAATAAAATCCTGTAACATGCAAATAACTTAGTAGTTGTGTACATAAACTAATAAAATGAAAATATGCATGAAAATATTGTCAGTAAGGAAAGAAGTTTTTCTTAAATTAAAACTGTAATTTGACCAAGATGATTACCCCTGCTCCTGCCCTTGAAAGGCTGCCATTTGACTGCTGTCACCAGCAGCACAATTCAGAATGCAAAACTGCATTCTTATTTCTTTTTAAATCACATAGAAGTTTCATCAGCTCTTTGGAGCTGGTAAGTGCATACCAAACATCTGATTTTTTCAGACAAGGGGNGCAAGGTGTGCCTGAGGGCTGCGAGCACCTCCCACCTTCCCACTCATTAAAATCCCACTCCATTTGCTGGAATTCTCTTCTTCCACTTAATAATAAAAAAAAAAACCTTCTACTTTCAGGTACCAACTCTCACATTTTTAAGCAATAAGGCAGAGTTGTTTGGGTGGAAGGGATCTTGACACTCATCCCATCCCATCCCACCCCCTGCCAGACACCTTCCACCAGCCCAGGTTGCTCCAAGCCCCATCCAGCCTGGCCTTGGACACTTCCAGGGATCCAGGGGCAGCCACAGCTTCTCTGGGCACCCTGTGCCAGGGCCTCCCCACCCTCACAGCCAAGAATTCCTTCTCAGTAATAATCTTCACAATTTCTTGGTGCTATTTGGGTTTCTACACTACTGGCATTTAAAGGGTAGGAGGCACAGCTTCAGTGCCTCACACAGGATCTTCTGCAGGTGTTGTCCTGCTCCATTCCTCATCCGAATCACTTCCATCACTCCGGCCATGTGGACAGCACTGGCATTCCCACAGGATTTACCAAACAGTGAAAGCCTCCCAGCAGGACTCCCAGGAAAGCAGAGCCATCCATACAGAGGCATTTGGGCCAGGCAGGTCCAGGAGGTTGGTGCTGCTTTCTGCTCAGGATTTTTACCCTTATTTGTAAAGGTGCTTATTCAGGGATGTGCAGCACATCCCTTGATGTTTGGGACAGGATCCCTTGAGCATTTGATGCTGCCTTAGCTGCTTCCTGCACCCCTGGGATGCTCAGACATGGCACAAGACCCTGAATTCTCTGAGCCCAGACCATTCACCTTTATGTTTCCTTCCCAGGCAGTTCAAATCCATGTTCCCTGGGCCTCCAGCGAGGGCCATCTGCTCTGCCTGGCATCAGGACAGGTCACTCTTCCCCTGTTCTCCACAGCATTCCAGGAGCCTGCTCTCCAGCCCTACGTGGAAAGGACAAGGTGTCTAAGAACTTTTGGAAAGGAGCTTGATGTATGAAAGCTCTTAGATGTCCCTGAAAGGTTCTGTTGGCTTTTTTCCTTCAGTCAGACTTGGTTATTTTGGCCTTGGTTCAATAGATTTTTGAATTCACTCATAACCTCAAGAAAATGCATCACAAACAACCCAAAATACAGGTTATTTTGGAGTTTGCTTTTTCTCCCTGAGTAAGGATAAGTGTGAGGTTTAAAGGACAAGCAGCTGTTGGGTTTCAAAGGGAGCCAGATGTTCTGGGATGCTTTGCCAGCACCTGGTGTAGGGAGAGTTGGTACCTCAGTAAAAATGCTGTCGAGATTTCATTTCCATGGCAAGTTATCCACAGCTGGGCCATGCCCAGGAATGGTTGCTGGCTTTGTCAGGCTGAGGGAATCGTGAGGAATGGCAGTACTGCAGGAAGGAGGAGGAACCCTGGCAGCAGAGGGACTGGCAGGGCTGAGCAGCAGCAGTAGGGAACACCAGTAGCAGGGAAGGTGAGTAATCCACACACTGGTGTGGAAAGTGAAACAATTTTGTAAGGGACAGAAGCTGGAGAGTGGAAATGACAAGCACACACGCAGTTACAGGGAGCTGCTGAGAGCAAAATGCGCCATAATTTGGCCAAAGAGCAGCTCTGTCCGGTGAGATCTCCTTTCTGGCAGCCTACAGCTCTTGAAACTCAGCAATTTCCTACATTTTCCCTGTGTTTCTTCAAGAGACATGTAAAGAACCATCACTTCTTGTCACCAGCTCTGTGAGTGCAGCAGAGCACAGACTGGCAAGACCCACAAACCTTCCACATCTGGAGACAGACCTGAGCATCCACAATCGATTTTAACACTGTGTTAATAGTCAGTACAGGAGGAGGAATAAGGGGCAGCAAGAAAGAAATGTTTACACGAGGAATTATTTTAACGAACTAAATCGATTGGTCATATCACAAAAATGTCACAGAGATGTGACTCTGTCAAATTTGACATGTGTACCTCGAGTGAGCCAGAGGAGGAGTGAGAGGGAAACAGCAGCAAAGAGGCACCAGAGCAGGTATCTGTGCAATGACTGGAGCAGGACTGCTTTACTTTTTAGACAGAAATGTCTATGAACAAGCAGCAACCTGACCTGTTTTACAGAACAATAGTCTGTAACAGCAGAAAAGGGAGGATTTATTCTCCCCCAGCAATGAAATTTCTGGGAGTTGATGCACCTCAGCACTTATGGGCTGCTGCTTCTTTGGCAAACCAGAGAGCAAAGCCGGCGATGCTCGAAAGTTTGCCGCAGTTAGATCAATAAAAACCCTGAAGGAGATGGGTATCAGTCCTTGAGCACCAGGGTTCACTCGCTTGGAGGAAAAGCAGATAAATAATTACTGACGGTGTCAGCTGCACGATCCTTAAAGTGGCTGAGAAAGAGTGAGAGACTGACAGGAAAGCTGAGTTACACTAGCTAAAATCTAGTACTTGTTTCAAAGAAAAAAAGTTTACAAAAAGACTACAAATCATGATGAAATGCCTCTGATTCATCTAGAAATTCTGGAGTTCATTCCAGAGGTGGTGCCTGAAACGAGCCCCTCTCTCCAATGCCAAGCACAGGCTCTCCCCTAAGTTAAAGATGTTTTGGTTCACACCCGAGAACTGTGGATTTCAGCTCAAAACAGGCTCTCCCTTGCTCTTTGGAAGAGTTGGTGCCTCCCCCAGCCTTGGGATGGCTCTAAGGGAATAAAAGGAAGTTTGGATGTCCATCCCTCCTGGCTGGCAGTGTGGCAGACAGGCATTTTTATGCAGTGTTAAATTTTCACAACCCTGTTGTATTTCTTTCCTCCCTCTGTGAAATGATGACACCCATAAAAACTCGGATTGAAAGATTATCTAGAATTATTACAGAAAAATATAATTTAAGGGAAAAAATGGAGTACTAGCAATGTATAGCAAATCTTGTAGTGAAAACAAGATGATGTTTTCACTGAGTCTGCCAATCAATTTCTTAATATTAATTATTTTTCCACATTCTTATTAATTTTACAGATCATATCTTGGATATAACTACTTAGAAATATTTGGATTTATGTCATAATGTCCTAAAAGCTGTAGCTGGAGTCACTATAACAAAATATACCTTGATGCACAATTAAATTTAATTTTATTGTTCACATATAAATAGCAGATTACTATTGCAAATAAATAGTGGATTTTTAATAAATTCAAGACTGCAGCTTGTCTTTGTTTTTACACATTTTAGTTGCTGGGCAGTTATTTTTTAGTTTAATTATATGCAATGGGAAATAAGATGCCTGACAGAAATGAAACTTCATTAAACCAGGTTATTTTAGTGGGCTGAGCTACAGGGTTTAATTCTTATTTACACTGGGGTCTGTTCATATTACACTGGCAATAGATGTGATAAGCACTATATCAGACCCTCAAATACTGGTGTAAATTAGACACAAACTACAGGCCTGCTTGATGTGGGGGTAAATCATCAATCAAAATTAAATCAGAAACTGAAAATCTCATTTGTGTTAAGAAGTCTTTAGATAATAGAGGCTCAGGGAATGGCTTGTAATCAGGGAAATCATCATGTTCTATATTGGGAAAATGGACAAAAGACAAAAAACTTCAGCAGGCAGGGGGTACTTAAGGAAAGATCTCATCTTTACCAGCCTTGTTTAAGCAAATGAACCAGAAAATTCTGTGAAAGAAATACCGGTGCCATCAGAATGAAAGCAAATATTTTCCATCAAAACCCAAGTTTTAGCTACCAAAACTCTCCTTTAGAACAGCTCACCCCTCTCTCCTGGTGCTGGTGCCCCAAGGCCACCCCCTGCCCACGTGTCCCCAGGGAGAACCAAAGCACCCAGATTTGAGACTGAAATAGAGATTTTGGGGGGGTTAAAGTCACAGAAACTGGCCAGACTGAGAGAGGAAGTCTGGCACAAGTTTTAGCCCACGAAGTGGAAAGGTTTAGGAGCAGCTTAGAGCAAGGCTGGGTTCAATTTCCCCAAGGGCCTTGAAGGTTTGGAGCTGAGTGAGGATGTACCAGAAATGCATCAGTGCACATAATTTAGAGGATTGATCAGTGTGACACACAGATGGAGGAGGCCTCATTGCATGCCAATAAGGAAAGAAAGCCTGCAGATAAATTTGCATACAAGGGATGATATTCCTTTTAATTTCCCTGTTACTTTGAAACTATATGGAAAAATTCTCTATCCAAAGTCTGTCATACTCTTTTAGACACGGTAACCTATTCAAAGGTTATAGCTTACCTTTCACAGAGTTTCTTAGCTGTGCAGCCATTCATTTTTTAGGATTTTTTTCAAGTGATCTTATGAAAAAGATAATAACAAGCTAGATCACAAAATCCTGTCTACTTCTACCTGTCTACAGAACTGTGAAATATTTTCAAATGTATTATCTGGATATGCTCAACCTATTCCAATATTTATTTTAGGATTTTAAATGCTACTAATGGCATAATAAATGCTCCACAATTCTCTGTTACTTCCTTTATTGCCAGACAAGAGGGAAAAATAAAGAGGCCTCAGTGAAGAAATCTCATTTTAAAGGTCACCTTTATTATGGCAGAGATTTTCTCCCCAGGTTATCAATGTTCAAGATCACTGTTTTGATTAAACATCATTCTAACCTGCCACGACTATAAAACAACCTTTCCCCAGCCATCTTTCTGTGGGTAATAGACAGAAATTCCTAAATATAATTAATGGCTAGGTATAACCATCCGTTTTATCCGGGTTTTCCAAAGCCACGGTGCTGTGACACAGAGGTTGATGCATGGGTGCCAGTGATGGTAACTAATCATTTATGTCCTGGGAAAGTGGTGTTTTCTGTTTTTCATTCACTGCAGCCTGAGAGCCTAATGGCAGACAGGTAATCTAACACCCATTAAAAGTGTAAATTATGTAGTCATTTACAGATGGGAAACAGTAGACAAATCTGTTAAGCACTTTGCTGAGACCATCATTTGAAAGCCACAACATTATCAAACCTTTCCACAGCTAGTGCCTTCAAACCCAGCACTGTAAATTTGTTAATGCTGTCAAAGCCAGTTTATTCCACACTGCTTTATCTGTCAGGGGCAAATGTTTGCATTATCACTCCTTCTGAGACATCCCTTTGTGTTGCCCTTGTAGTGGAGAACAGAAATATCAAAGATTTTAGCACTTTTCAAAAGAAGAAAAAAAAAAACATCAGACAGATTTTTCCGTTTTCTCTCCATTAGCAAGTTCATTTTGAATTCTGACAGAGGAAGGCTTAGTGATTTAAATAACATTTCAATCATTAATCACTCAAAATTATGGCTAAGAGAGTTGAGATTCACAGGAGAAGGAATCAGGCTGTAGCTGAAGCAGCTCCACAATTCAGTAAAACACTCATGCGTCACGGGCAACATTTGGGAACTGTTAGTGCTTCCATTTTATAACTGTTTCTCCAAGACATTGTTTGAAATTTATACCTAGATGAATTTAGCAAGGTTTCTAATTCTTATGTAAGCTGGATAAACACAAGAATGTTTAAAATCCAGTTTTTCAAATGATGCTACTTTTTCAGCGACCGTGAAAAACCTGAAGAGGTGGTCATTCCTTCCCGTGTGTCACTGCTAGTTGGAATAAAAATTTGGAATAAAAAAAAAGTTATCTGATTCACCTGGTACAGGGCATTGAGAGACAGGAAGTGATAATTCTGTGCCAAAGCTGTGACTCCAGTCAGCTTGGGCATCTCTAGCCTGGCCACATTTGTCCACGCCAAGATCCCCCAGTTGTTAAGGGGCAGCTCTGCTCCTTCCTCCTCTCTGACCATGCAGGCTATGGCCTAGTTGGTTATAATTTTCTCATTTAACCAACATCCAGCTTTTTCCATCTGCTCAGATTAGCACCTGAGATCACATCCCATGGAGTGGCTAAAGCAAATTCCCACTGTCTGATATTTCCAGCACAAACCTGACAAATACGTTGGCGGTGACTTTGTAACCCTGTTGTCTGCAAGACCATAACAACATTTTACAGTCATCGCCAATATCCATACAAAACTGACCTTATGGGTTCCCAATCTCCACCTGACTTGGGTCCACGTGTGGAATTAATAGTTTAGGTGCTGCTTCTGCATCAGGAGCTTATTCCAGAACCCCTAAGCAATTCCAATGCTGTCACACTAGCTGTGATTTTTGTCTTAGTGATGTGTGAGGTTTTGGGTTTGAGGGTGGGGATTTTCTTACTTTTCACTGAAAGGGAATAGGATCAAGCAAAGGCAGTTTCAGGAGTGACTCTGGACCAGGATACAAATTTCCATGGGCGTACTCACATGAAAGGCTTTCTTTCCCAGCCAAGTGTCTTCTTTTGATCAAGATTTGAATTTTGGTGAAAAATGGTGCCAGTTTGCTTTAGCTCCTTGCTGTTAAGGGCACGAAAGGAATGTGTGCACCCATAAATAAGCAACAGTCACTGCAAGATGTGAGCCTGAGCTGCTGGAAGAGTCACCCAAGGAGGAACCTTGAGATTAGCAGAGGATTTGGGTTGCCACGGGCCTTCCATAAAAAGTGGCTCCTAAGGGACATGACTCTACTGACTCTTGAGAAGATCAGACATCCTCAGTACATTTTAGACAACATCTCAATCACTGTTTTGGACATACTAGGTCATGACAGGAGTTTCCTTCTCAAAATGCTTTCCAAAGGTCTCATTTTATTACAAACCTGATGTTCTTCCCCATTTCTTGCCATTTGAAAGCAACTGATATAAAAACGGTTGCAAACAAGTGACTAAACCTGTGAAGTTCATCCTTGCTGGCTGTCTGATAAACAGGGTCCCTGGAAGATGTACTTCAAAAGCAAAGCAACTCTCCCTCATTAACCTGCACAGAACAGAAGCTATTGCATTAGTGGGCAATTAAACCCCTCAGATATCTTCCTTACCACATTCCAAGCACGTGCCGATATTTAAGCATCTGCCAGACAGCAGGTGGTTTGTAAATCATTATCTTTTCAAATTATGTTGCTAATGGCATGTGTGAAATGACTGAAAAATGACATGTTTCCTCCTCTCTGTCATTAAAATCAAATAAATTGCTGCAGTGCATTCTCTAAAGCTTGAGAAGTATAAAGCACTGGCAAACCTGGGGTTCCCATTTTCCATCCTACTCCATTAATGATGGACAATACTCTGGGATATTTGACTTCTATGACTCCCCTCTACTGGGAATAACTAAAGACAACCAAAGGCATCATCAACGAGTTCCCAAATGGAACAGAGCTTGTTAATTAAGAACAACCATCCAATTCTTCAAACAGTATTGACAGATAGCACAGTCTGGCTATAAAAATACTGAAGAATTCCCGTAAGAATACAGGGGCACTTGGAAAAACAGACACTGTTGTGGGGGAGAAAGGGAGAGAATTTGGGAGTGAAGCTGAGCCCAGGGAGGAAGGAGGGAGGGGGGAAGGGGTGTAAAGATTACACCTACTCAGATTTGATAGAATTTCACCCAGTCAGGTCAGTCTTGCCCATGACAGGAATTGCTGAGTGATCTCTCCCTGTCCTTATGCCAACCCACGAGCCCTCGATTACGTTTTCTTCCCCCTGTCCAGCTGAAGAAGGGGCTGATGGAAGGGCTTTGGGGAGCCACTGGGCATCCAGCCAGGCCCGACCACACCAAGACAAACAAATTCCTTGGGGTTTTCGATAATCCTTCAGTGCAGAGTTCCCAGTGAGTGTTCAGTGAGGAATTCAGTTTCTTTTCTGGAAGCTTAGGGTGTGCAAGCTTAGAATCACAGAATGGTCTGTGTTGGAAAGTACCTTAAAAACCCTCTCATTCTGATTCTCTGCCATGGGCAGGGACACCTTCACTGGCCCTTCACTTGTTCTGGATCCTGTGCAACAGCTGAAACTTCTGAGGATAAAACACTTTCCCACATCCTCGGCTTGGCTGCTGAGCGTGGCAGTGCTTGTTCCACTTTTCCAAACCAGTCTCCTACCACAGCTGCTGGGTGATGTGGACACTTGAATGGACACATGCAGCACTGTCCTGTTCCTCTTCACCCAGAAGAAAACCATTTATCACAGAATCACAGAACGGCCTGGGTTGGAAGGGACCTCAAAGATCACCTTAGTCCAACCATGGCATAGATGTCCTGGATGAAACCAGCTGTTAACTCAGAGGGAAAGGTCAATCTGTGCCTTACCCTGTGAGCATGGTGCTTGGAAATGTGTTTATGCCCTAAATAAACAGACAAAGGGAGAAACCTACAGCCCTACAGAACCACCTCACTGGGACATAACCTGAAAACAAGGAAAGTTTAAATATGTGTCCTTTCAGGATCTCCCCCTGTTACAAATGGCTGGCAGAAAGGATGCAGGCTTCATAAAATCAGGCAGACAGAGTTAAGAATTTGGAGAGCTGACTTGATTTTGGGCTGGAAAAGTTTTCTGAAATAAATTAGGCAAGGCAGTTAATCTTCTTTCCTTTTTCCCATGCTAATTTTATATCATTTCTATTAAATGAACAGTTGTTTCCAAAATCCATACTGTTTCTGGATCCTGAGCATTCTAGGTGATTGGAGACTTCCAGATATTTTACATCAAGATAAGTGCCAGTTAAAATGATGGATGAGCAATGGGAAAGGTTCATAAGTATTGGAGGAGAGCTGTGATGTTCCTTAGCTCCGTAGCCTTCTGGCACAGCCAGTAAAGACAAAGCAATAGGAGAGATTTACTGTAGGAAGGAGCTGTAAACAAGGCAGCAGTCAGTGAAAAACCCTGCTGCAGTGCAGACACAAAGTACCACACTACTCAGGGACATTCCTGTTTTGCCCCCTAAAACAAACATATAAAAATCACAGCCCATTCCAACTGCATTTTTTTTTGTTGTTGTTTTAGAGAGGATTGGTGCATTGAGAAAGCCTTGCAGTCCCCAAGGACTCCACACAGATCTCACACTGGGAATCAAAGCACCGTGGCACCACCACTGATTACCTTTATATTTTGTCTGTGTCCATCCTTTATTGCCTTTCCCATATTACTTGGTACCACCAAAAGATCTGGGCCATTTACTGTAATCAAAAGTTCCCCACAAATCTCTGTGGTTCATATTTAGTCTGGATGAAGCACCTCATCCAGACCTCCAGTGATCCCACTGAACAGAGCCCACCCCCTGAAAGGCAAAGAGCAGCAAACCCACAAAATTGGTACCATAAATCACGCAGAATGGGCTTGCTCCAAAATATTTCCAGCTTCAGTAATTAAGGGAGCATTAGCAAGCTTGCTGAAGTCTTCAGTGAGTTTTAGTCCTGTGAGCAGTTCTCAGGTCTCCTGCATCCCTGTGTATATTGAATTATTTACCTGCAAGACACAGAGCAGCTCAATATCACAAGTGAACCATTTAAGAGGTTTCTGCAATGCTTGGATTGAAATGTTCTGACTATAAACTCAAGTTAATTGTTAGTAAAATCTCCTGAACTGTTTTCTTCAGGATTTTATGGTGAGGGAGGTTGGATGGCCAGCTCAGGGTTTGCTGCATAACCAAAAAAAGATTCTGAAAATTGCAGATTTGGGTTATTTCTAAGTAGCCTTCCCCACAAGGGCTCAGGTGGGTGTGGTGATGGACAGTGTAGGGGATGGTCAGCAGTACATGCCAATCTGGCTCCAAGAATGGAGAAAATCCATGTTAAGCACATGCATATGATCCAGCAGAATCAACAGGGACCACAGTCATTTCAAATAAACTAAAAAAAAAAAAAAACCAACAAAAAAAACCACCCTAAAAAAATGCTCAAAAAAAATAAACTCAGACTAAAAAAAAAAAAGAATTGGAAATGTGAGTGTAAGATTCAGGAGAAAATTGAAAATAAAAGTCCTTTTGTAGGTCAGCAATATACGGAATATTTGCATGTTAGTTACAGCCTATTCAGAGAGTCTGCTCTGCATTTCTGCTGTGAGCAAAATTAATTTCCTATTAAGGGTTGTAATTTATTTTTTATTACATTAAGGAGCTGTCCTTCACAGTTAATGACAAATACAAATACACAGTTTGGAATATACATCTCAGACAAAATATTTCAAATTATTGAGTCGTTTTCAGTCCAGGAAGACTCTCTAAAAATAAATTTTGTTTGCAGAGGAGAGTCACTTCAGCAGACAAAAAGCTAAAGGCCATATTTTTAGTGGCATTTACCCAAGTAAAGATGTGGAGAGATTTGAGGGCAGGAACCTGTTAAGATTTTCTAAATTTGCATCGTTATTCATGGAAGTACTTGTGGAATATTCTCCTCTGTCATGTTTGGATATGTGATTCCAACTCCTCATTTGCTCAGGCTTTCTGAACCAGGCACCTGCTGTGAGGAAGGCTCATAAAGCAGTTTAAAAGGTATTTACAGAGAATAAAATGCATAAATGCTATAACAAGTACACCGGGATTGTTATTTAATCTGAAATCCCTTTTGGCATGAAAATTTTACAAATGCTCTCAAATTCCTGCAGATGTAAGAGGGACGGTGATTATTAAGATTTTCCTATTCACCACTACAGCAAGTGAGAGTCCCTGCTCGTTGTGTCGAGCACAGGGATTAATTTGGTTCAATTAATGACCGTGTTGTAATTGTCTCAGCCTACAACCTTCCCTCCTCTCCAACTGAAATTCTCAAACCTAAAAGAGCACAGGAATAATTCACCAATGGCCGGATCCACCCCAAAGTCAAATGGTTTTCTGAAGCAAGTGGCAGAAAAGGTGCAAGAAGAAGGGAGTTCTTTGCAGGGCATTAAATCCCATTCTACAGGAGCACCAAAATTCATCCTAGGCACAGATTTATTAAGATGTGCATGACCCAGATGAAACTGAAAGACTAAAACGATACTTTTTTTTCTGAATCAGGGCAGAGTTTGATCCTTCTACCACAGAAGGTAACAAGTTTCAGCAATAAAACATGACTTAGAAGAGACCAAATTCTTCATTATCAACAAGGAGAAAGAGACCTGGTTGATAAATTGAAGGGCACCTTAGTGTGGGTTTGTTTTTTTAATTTTCATAGAATTGTTTAGATTGGAAAAGACCCCTTAAGATCATCGAGTCCCACCAGCACTGCCAAGGCCACCACTAACCCATGTCCCCAGGTGCCACATCCACATGTTTTTTAAATCCATGGATGGGGATTCCACCACTGCCCTGGGCAGCTGTGCCAGGGATGGGCAGCTCCTTCCATGACAAAATTTTCCCCAATATCCACCCTGAGCCTCCCCTGGCCCAGCCTGAGGCCGTTCCCTCTCCTCCTGTCCCTGTTCCCTGGGAGCAGAGCCCGACCCCCCCCGGCTGCCCCCTCCTGTCAGGGACGTGTGCAGAGCCACCAGGGCCCCCTGAGCCTCCTTTTCTCCAGGCTGAGCCCCTTCCCCAGCACCCTCAGCCTCTCCTGGGGCTCCAGACCCTTTCCCAGCTCCCTCAGCCTCTCCTCACCAGACTTGTGCCTTGAGCCTGCAGTAGTTTCTCTCTCATGCTCCTAAAACTGTCTTTAGAGCTGTTTTAGCAGGTTAATAACTGCTAAAAGCACCTTCATATAGCTCCATTTTTTCCAATTAGCTAAATTTTCACTTATGCAATGAATTCACCCACCTTGAAGACATCCAATCTCAGTTCTCTTTCTTCTATCTAAAGCCAGTGAAGAATTTCACCTTCTTCCCTCTGAGGAGGGGCCACATCCAGTTTCTTCTCCAATCTGCAGGCTTCTGAAATTGAAGTGCACTAGGTAAGAACTGCTTGACCACTTTATTCAGAGGAAAAAATTCATTGGATTGGATTCATTGCAACAATCAGCTTTTCCCCAGCCTGCTTCAGGACAGTTACAGCATCCTCACGTGGTACCCTCATCGAGCTCACTGGGGTTTAAGGTGATGGCAGCAATCATCTGAGAAAGAAAGCAAATCACAGGATAATGTATAAAGTCTTGGAGAATGATTAGATCTCAACACCAAACTTATCTTAGAGAAATTCAAACTCTGTAATAAAAAAAATTTAAATATTGTATATAAATAAACTAAGATTTATAGTCAGAACTGAACTGGAAGGCAAGTGTGCAACCTCACTTTGAAATTGAACTTCATTTTGCAAATGGAAGTGGTGAAGAATAACTTTTATGTGCCTGATCTTGATCATCTTTAATGTTGCTGCATTAATTGCAGGTGGGTTAATGGAGTAATTATTTTATTTATAATTAAAATCACTATTAGGGAGTGATAGTGAAAGACTACATAAATAATTTCACCATGCAAAGAGAAAACTGAGGAGCAGTTCAACAATTGTGATGCAGTTCATAAACAGAATTAGGGGTTGTTTTTGCAGATTTGCCTACTTTGTCTGAAATAACACCTTCTGAGGGGTGGGGCACAGAGAGAAGGAGACAGATTTTAAACTTTCACTTTTTAATGGAAAGCCAGCTGGTCTCAAAATCACCAGTGGCTGGAAGAAAAGGTTATACAAGTGAATGGGAGCCTAATTATGTACCACAGGTAGTAAATGTAATGTTATGTTTCAATGATTTTATGGATAAGGAACTCATTTGTGTGCTATTTCCAATAGGAGTTTTATGACTAACGCTAATAAATAAAAGAAAATATGTTCTGATTTTTAACAAAATGCAGTTATCCCAGCAGTTTATCTCAGTCTTATATCCAGGGACAGGGCTGTGGCCCAGCTTAAAAAGCAAGTTAAGTTCTATTACCTCTGCTCACCTCTGCATAAATACAGACTGTATTCTTTAATTGCTTACCACCACTGTCATCCCTTCCCATAAAGTTAATTGGCAATAAACTTTCCACGATGATAGTAAGATTATTA
>VYXC01010850.1:476221-512761 GCA_013397175.1 Platysteira castanea | reverse complement strand
GGAAAGACATGGTTTTGGGAGAGCAACCATGGGGGAAGAAACAGGGTAGGAATTTGCAAAAACATAAACTGGGGATAATAGGAATTGGACAAACCCAAAAAGGAGTTGATGCTATATATATTCTACAATTTCCCCATCTCCCACACTGAGGAGGTACTTCTTGGGGTTATTCTTTTTAATTGCAGTTTGATGAATAAACACGTCTTCCTTGATGTCCTCCTGGGTGATAAAGCTGCAGTGCTGCTTCATGTTAAACCATTTCATAGTTCCCAAAACTTTAGTTGCGATGACTTTTCCTTTTATGGATCTCTGTTTGTGTTGTTTATGCTGGTTTTGAGAGGCCGCTGCTCCGCTGCCCCCACCACCTTGATCGGCTCCCGCACCGCTGTTGCTGCCAGCCCCGATGTGCTTTTGCTTTCGCCCTCGCTCCCACCCGCGTGCTTTGCTACAGCTCCCAGCGCCGCTCTTGTGCCGCTGCTTTCAGCTCCGGCCACTGCCCCGCCACTGCCGCCACCGCCGCCGTCCTCCTCTAGGCACATCTCCCGCGGCCACTGTCTGCCTGCTCGGTCGATGCCTCTCTCACCCTGTGGGCGGCTGCACGTGCCGCCGCCACTTGGCACTGTGGCCCTGCCGCCGCCATCGCGCCCAGAGCCCCGCCTGGAGCCGCTGCCTTTTGTGGTGCCATGGCAACCACCGCTTTTCGCCGACCGCGGCAGGGACAGTTTCGCGTGCTGGCCTGTCTGCCCACAGGGGCTGCTTCGCTGCAGCGCGTGGCTTATGGGGCTCGCGGCACCACGGTCGTGTCCACGGTTGCATGGGAGTGAGCTCCGGGATAGGGGCGGAGTCCGCAGTAGGACGCGGGCTGCTGAGGGGGCTGGGTGCACCCAGCACCGACACCTCTGCCGCTGCCGCAAGGGGCGGATGGGGAGGCCTCGTGGGTGCAGTCATGCGATCTGGGAATCGCGGCGTGGGTTCGCGGTGGCGGCCATCTTTTGCCGCAGGGGAGGGGGAGCGGGAGAAGCAGTTAACTTGGCGGGGACGCCGCTGATGGTCCTCAAGAGCCTCAGTAATCATGTAATATTCACAGAAATATTCTTCCATTGGTATATGTTTCGATTGTGACATTAACTCTGTCCAAACATCCTCCCAAAAGTCTTTCATAAGAATTAAGTCCCAAGAAACACAGAAAAAATTTTTAAACATCCAGTCAAGAAAATGTTTAAGTTCTTTTTGAGCCTGAGTAAAGCTAAAATTCACGTATTGTCATTCAAAAATTTTTTTGATTTTGAAACAGACTTCCCTTTGTGGCTTAGATAGCCATGACTCTTTCCACAATTCCTCCATAGTCTGAGAGGGAACAGCAAAACAAAGGCAAGAAGAGAGACCCAGGGAATTTTGATCTACTCACTGGATTTCTGGGGATCTTCAGAATTTTTTTGCTCTTCCTCTATTAGCTGTCTCCAGGGGTGAGCACTAGCTTGCCCGCATTCTCCACCATTTGTTGCAGTCCGATGCAACCTTCCTGAAGACAGTCTTGCCCGTGGAAAGAAGAAGGAAGGGTCTTTGCATAGATTTTTCAGAGATGTTTATTTCTGCCTTGCATGGCATCCAGCCTGGGTGCAAAGACTAGATTCATGGGAAAACTTTTACCTAAAATAAAGGAGTTTTGGGGCGGAGGGAACAGGAATGGCCAATAGGAAAACAGGACTTGGGTACATTAGCATCAGAGAGCAGGGCATGCTCCCACTCCCAGGGTCCCATTCTCCCAGGGAGAGGGGGGCCCCATGGGGGTGGGGACCCCCACAAGTGAGAACCCTGACATGCAGAGTTTCATGTGTATTTTCAAAAGCAAGAATATTTATTTAATGAGTGTGGTATACTTAATTAGGTGTTTCTACTTGGCAGAGTTTCAGTGACATTTAGGTAAGCAAGAGTGAATTTCATTTTCATCTTAAGTTAGAAGGTAGAGTGCAAGATAAGCAAATTCATCAGTCATTCTCAAGATAGCAGGAGTCAACCTCAGCACCTTCCTGGGAATTAATACATTGACATATTCTTTACTTGATCCTCAAAGTGAAAATGCAACAATCAAAAAATGGAGTAGATCTGTAGAATCCTTCATTATATTATGGGGAGCTCCTTGCTCAGAAGGCTCATCTGATTCTTGAGACATTTAAATAACTGTTTTATTTATAGCTATACAAATGAATCATTGACAATAAGGCAGAAAACGTCAGCATGGCTTGAATGGATGTGTGAGGTAGCATTGTTCTCTGTGGTTTCCTGACTGATCCTTTCCGTCAATGAGTGTTATGGGAACGGATTTGTAGAAGTCAATGATCTCTTCCACAGAATGAAATTTCTGGGGAGGGGGAGGAAGATTGTAATCAGTGTCTGAAAATGAAATTGCGAGATGGTTTAATCTATAACATTAGAAGACTTGCAAATAACAGTATTAAAAAATAGGTAATATTTTGCATGGAATTAGGTGGAAGGAATTCTAAAAGGGAAAGCACCATATTTTGATCTTTCTGTTTCTTTTTTTGTGTCTGTGTCTTGTGCAGGACAAAGCAACTAGCTCCTTAGGGCAAAAGGAAGCATGTCTAAGCCCTGATAATGCAGTATTACCTATAAAAGCTTGTAATGCCAGATGTGATCATAGATCTTGAAATGATGAATCAGCTATAAATTCTTACCAACTTTTTCCTTCCACAAGCTACACTTACATGATATTTTGCACTGCAAGTTTCAATGTGCCTTATTAAAATGTACACTTTATTTTCCAAGTCAGTTTATTGAGACAGTTGCTATAGAATCCCTTTGCAGTATGTAACAAGAAGCATCTTTTTTTCTCTTGTCCAAATAAATGACATCCTCCAAGCAACTCCTGAAGTGATAAAGGTTTGGTTCAAGGTTGCTGATCTGATCAAAGAGCAACAGAAAGCTCTCCAAGGTGTTTGTTCTCATCTGTCCTACTGGAAGCATCCCATTCCAGTGGTTAGCAGTCCTTCAGTTTAAATAATTCTCTTCCCTGTGTGTAACTTCTAAACTCTCATCACACCACAAAGCTCTCATCAGTGTTTTTCTCTTGAGTTGTTTTTTGGGCTCATTGGTATTAGACCACCAGAACTGCACACAGTAATGAAAGCTGACGTTAATACTTATCACATATTTATATAATGTTTACTCTAAGCATGGATCTTCATTGTACACCTGATGGTATCTCATGGTAGTGTCTATCACCCCTACCTGGTTCATACCTAGTTTATAACAACAGAATCTGATTAAATGTGTGAGTTGATGAAACTGTTCTTATATTAAGATGAAAATTATTTGATCTCAATACCAGTATGGTAGTTTTTTAAAGTTTTGTTTTGGTAATTTTTACTCGTATGCATTTGTTCACTTTGCTGTTTTGTCTTTGCTTATGTTCAAAGTCGTTGCTGATGAAAACTGAGGGAAAACTGTGGTCTGTATTTCATGCTGTATGAAAGTAATCCTTACTTTTTCTATTCTTAATTAACTTTTTAGCAGCACCAGTTCTTTTCCTGTTTTCTAATGTTTTCTGTTGGTTGGGAAGTTAAAAGGTCAGCCAATCTCTGCTGTCCTAGGAATTTCCTATCTGCAGGTCTCCAGACTGTTCTGGGGAGATGGGAATAGGGTGTTAAGGATTGCTTGTGAGAGGTGTAGTTCTGAATTGTGTTGGGAAGGTGGTATAACTCTGGGCTATGTTGCACATCCTGAATGAGACCATTCATCCCTGAGCTATCATTTAAGCTGTGGACAAGATGCTTATGTTGTAAGCATCTCTTTCAGTTGAAGGTACTGGCTGTTTGTTGTGCCTCTTTTCCTGGCAGTAACTTCTGACACAACAACTGTCAGTGGGAGGCATTATGGAAGTGCTCCCTAATCTGCTTGGACAGGCCAGGGCAGTCTGGTGGCTGCTGAAGGTAGGTGGAGCTAATCCATTTGGCTCACATGGAAATTAATCCAGTGAAATGGTGTGACTGGTATGATAGTTTGAAGATGAAAGGTAGCTGCAAATGCAGTGCTGAGAATGGAGAAAGTGTCTGTGGCTGGAACAGGAAGACCCAGAGATACACATTGGGCTGTGCTCTAAACTTCTTTGTAAAACAGGCACCAATATGAAGAGGAGCCTACTTCTGCCTTTCACTGTTAGTTACTGCATGAGGAGTTGAGACTGATTCTACAGAGATGCTAAAATCATGTATTTTGTGTGTGGCAGATCTAATTTTGAAAAGGAGATAAAAAAAGTTTAAATTTTGTGTCATGATCAGCTTTAAATGTGAGCAAGGCTTTCATCATCTAAATGTGAGCAAGTATTTCATCATCTTCAAAAGAACCATGCACATGAAAAAAGGCAGTGTTACAGGGATCTCTGGATCTTTAATGATGAAATTGTCTGGAGCAGAGGAAGGCAACAACCAAGTAAAGGGTGCTCAGGGTAGCAGTTTGAATGTAAATTCCTAAATTCCATGTATGCCTCATTTGGGGATCTGATCTTTAGAGCTTTATGTAACTTGGCCTTTAGAAAGCTCAATATAGTATATTAAATATGTATGTAGGTGTGAACATCTGTGGCTAAATAGCTAGCAAAAGATGTACCTCCACTAAGAGAGTGATTTTCTTTTTTTTTACCCTTCTCCTTCTATTTATTATATTAGAGTTTGATACTAATTTAGCTGCATGGAACTTCAGTTACTTTTACCATAAAAATCTCATGATCAACCCCTTTTTTCCCCCCTTACGGCCTTATAGGGCTACATGAGAGTTTATGATAGAAGCACTCATGAGAGTTAAATTAAATACATTAAAAGAAACCAAACCCTGTTAATTTAAAATCTTATTTGGTGATACAATATGTTAACAACTTGTATGCTGTTTAGTAAAAATGAAAAGTTGCAATATGACAGGGAAAACTTTGAATAATTATGTGTAAGGAAAAACATGTTTTTAATGGATGAAAATAGACTAATTCAAAAGTGAAAACACACTGCAGAGACTCTGTTAAGACCAAACGTCTGAATAACATCACCAACTGGGGAGAAATGTAATAGGTGTGCATGTGTTCGTTGGCATTTAGGTTTCTTTCTCTTTGGCTGGTGAAGAGGGAATATTCAGCTAATCTAGATAGAGCAGCTAGGTCTGGCTGCACTGCAAAATGTGGTGTAACAAAGGGTATTCCTGCAGAGTAACAATGCAGAGTGCTCTGGAAAGCATTTTAACAGGTACTGGAAAATTAGAGGCAGCAATTTGCTGTAATTCACAGCCTTACAAAGTGTTTTCATCTTCTTTGGAAAAAAAAAAACTTAGATGACCTGCAAAAATTGAGGTGGAAGTTTTCAGGAAAGAGCCTTTTTGAGGAATCCTTTGAGACTGCTTGAGGTGGAGGAAGCTCTTCCGAGCAATGATTGTTCATTACTGCACATGTGTTTTGTGCCCAGTTCTATTTTCATGTCTACTGCTGAGAATAATACATAGGAGTGGAAGATTGCCATGTTTGTGATTCCCTGGTACAACATTTAGTTGACTAGCAAAGCAATTCTGATTTTTTTCTGTCATGCTTGATCTGTGGGAAGATTTGAGTTAAAGAGAAAGAATTCTCAAAGAAGGCACCATAAGGTAAGGAGTCATGATTACAGATTTGGCCTCATAGTTGTTAACTGGATGCTTGGAATCCTCATTTTGGAGTTGTTACTTTGCAAATTGGCTTGTCGGTCCAGAACCACTGTTTAAGATACTTAGTGTCTGTCCAGAAGTTGGAACAAACAACAAAGTCATATATTTTGGTATTTCCTGAGATGGGAGGGATTGTGTTCTCCTTCCTTTTAGTTCAGTAAAAATTGTTCATGTACTGTTCAAGTAATTTTCCAGTTACCTTAATTGTTAAAGCTGTTCACATAATGAAAATTGAATTCTGTGTTTTTATTCTGTAGTGTAGAATACACATATACTACATTATGCTGTAGCATGCCTTATTTCTGTCGTTGTTTCTGTTCTGAGCCCATTTGTATTAGAGCCATTAAAGGAAGACTAAACAATGTAAGAACCGTGGAAAACTAAACTTGCTTTCTCCAGAATCGTACTAAAATTCCAGGATATCATCTGGAAGGTTCAGCTGAGAAATGCAGCCAGTGCTTTACAGTAGACTGATGGTCACTACAGCAGCACCAGGTTGACGGTACCTGCAGTACAGTTCTTGATTTGTGCTGCCATTCAGCTTCCAAAACTGTTTCACTGTGCTTGAATAATGAAGGATCTTTCCCCCCCTTTATCATTAAACCAATGTCCCTGAAGATCAACTTGTCAGTAAACCTTGTTCATTGAAAACTTGAATCCTATCCCATGTTTTCTAATAAAAATTCTAATATAAATTTTGGACCCATCAAATGTCTTAAATTGGCCTGGGTAATTTGTGATTTCAGGCTCTTTAAAGTCTATCTACACAAAAGGTAAGTTCTGAAAAGTGTTGACGTTCATGGAAAGGATATAATTGAAGATTCAGCTACAGAGTCTTTGCTGCTTCACTGGAGTTGGATTTGTGTCAGTGATTTACGTAGTTTATAACCCATAGGAGGTTGTTGCTTTGCTTTTTTGCTCTGCAGCTGAGCATTAAGTTTTAGGGTTTTTTGTTTGTTTTTGTTTGTTGTTGTTCTAGATTTTTTTCTTTGCTTCTTTGTTTTGTTTTATTTTGCAATTATCACATTATTATAGAGTTGACTTGCGGTTTTAATGTTTCATTTTTTTCTTGTGTGAAAGACTTGCAGATACAGTGTTTATTATTTAACCATATATGTAGAATAAGAATTAGACTCTTATCATGACTATAATTGAATTTAATTATGTAAAGAAGCATTGCTAGTCTAAAGGGATTTTCTAATTGAAGTTTACCATATCCGAAAGACTGATTGCTGAGGACCCACATGATATAATTGCTTCTAATATCCATGAAAACTGTTGTCCTATTGCCTCATAGCAGCAGGTCCTGCTGTCAGATATGTGGAGTTGTATATATTTGAAACTGCCTGCTTAAGTTGCTTAAGTTATCACAAGTTTAAAAATATGCTAATATAATATGTATACCTGAAAAGGTAGAACTTCTCTTTCCCTTTTACTTTGCAGGTGTTACTTACAGTAGATAGAAGCATTGTAAGTACTTAGGAAATTTTTACGTTGATTTAAATCTTAATTTGAGCATGGTATGCAAAATTTGGTTTTAAATTATTATGTTGAAGCTTCTTGAAACTTTAGACACTTGAAATGAGGGTATTGTAAAAGAAACTGTAAGGAAACACCAAGTTTGTTATGTGGGAGAGTTTGTAACTCATATTTGCTATTAAGAACTTGTGAAGTCCAACATAAAAGCTATAGACCATAACAACAGATGGAATTTTACTTACATTCTCTCCTCTGAGCCCTGTTCCCAGCGCGTATTGTTGGCTTTCTTCCAGAAAACGTACTTTAATGTTGTATACTCTCCTTCCATAATAAACAACCAGAACGTATGGTTCAGCTTTTGACTTCTTTGAACAATCTCTAACCAAGAATGTCTCATCCTATATGATAAATTATGGATTGTATGGTTAGTTCACAACAAAACTTGTAAGCCATTGTGGACAGTTTACAGAAATTTTCCCCCCAGAGTTTACATCCCAGATTTTGAGATAAATGGTACTTACAATGTTTTTCTGTAACAATATCTTTTCTGCTTTATGGCGATCATATTCTCCAACGTACCATTCGCATTTGTTTAAGTCCTTAATTTTAAGATAGCATAATCAGTGTGTAGAAATTAACAATAACTGACAGAAGCAAAACCAGATTCTAATCTAATCTGCCTTTAAAGCACATTCAGCACAGTATATAATGGTAGTACATCTATATTGAGAAGTCCTCTTAGGAACTATTAATCAAATTAGACATTTAAATTCTTATCCATGGTTTCAAGAGCTCATACTGGACTTTCTCAAGGCTGCTGAATACCCACAGCTTTCAGAGAGGGCCAGGGGTGGTGTCATAGTGTCAATCCTGTTTCCTAAAAACATGTCTTTTTATGAAGCAAAGCTGGTCTTTACCTTTTCAGTGGGTTGGGTAAGAGATTGCATTTCCTGTTCTACAAGCAAATATTTTGATTTATTTTTGCGTGCTGCATATGATGTAGGAGGTGGTGGCTTCTTTACTGTCAAATTATCTACACTTAATGTGGAACCTGTAAAAGTAAATGCAGAAGGAAAAAAAATTGCATTCTTTAAAGTTATAATTTAATTTTACACTATGTTTTACTAAGTAATTTTGAGAATAGTACTTTTAGTTTAGATGTAGAGTATTGTGATATTAACCTTTAAAATTAAGAGCTGTCAGTTATGAGTGGTCTTGTGCTAATGCAGCATCAATTATTTCAGATTAATGCCCCCAGAGATTTAACACATTAGTTTTCTGATGGTTTTTAAGTGACTCAATCTGACAGGCTATTGTGCACATAGCAAAATAATAAACTGTTAATAAAACAGCAAATGCTAAATAAAATACTAAGTATGGAACAAGGATAATGGTTCATTCTGTTCAATTTTCATCTTTTGAGCCCCTTTTGTGTTGGATCCCAGCTGCTGTTACAGTGAATCATATTAAAGCCCCTCATTATTCCATTGCCAGCTAGCATTGTTTTTACCAAGCTGTTGAAACCTCAAAGGATTCAGAAGTTCTGCCATGCTGATGAATTTCAGTCTCCTCTGCAGCTTGTTTCAGTGAACAAATTCAGAACCAAAGCGTGAGGTTGCTCTTGCATTGAGGAGAAGGTGTTGGTCTTTGGCTTCATACAGGGGCCTGGAAGAGCTGAAACCCTTCTCCCAAAACAAATGTGATTTGCTGTCTGTAGGTGCCCTTTATTAGCTAGACCAGGCCTCTACAGGGCTGAGGAAGGGCAGGGGTTGGTTCAGGAACACAAGAAGTCACGTAATAAGGGAGGCTCAGGCTGACTCTGATCAGGATGCAGCAGAAACAGCCTGAGAAAAGCAAGGGCTTCCTTTCAATGTAAAGATCAAATATAATTTTCAGATATGTGACATGGGGAAAAATTGTTAATTGAAGATAAAAAACATCATATCCTGTTGTATAAAAGAAAACAGTTTTGTTTGTTTCATGCAATGCTGGTGGGAGAAATGACCCAGTGTCCATTTCAAGTAAATGAGAAGAATGTGGTTATCATTGACTTCCATCTTCTCTTTCTGGTTACTGTCACCAGAGGCAGTGCTGTTTGTCAGGGTGGTATTTCATTGTGCTTTATCAGTTCATTGTTATATCAGTATGTAGCACATGACAATATTAAATTTTACTTGGAAGACTTTCTTTTGCAGAGGAGAAATGGTTTTCATTGCATTTTACTGTTCCATTCATATATGTACCATGTTCTGGTTTATAACTGCATTACATTTGTTTTTAAAACAAGATCCACTGATAGCAGTAGACAAACAGCCATGATCTTCAGCTGGCAATTAGTCTGTTCAGTAATGAAACCACTGTTCAAAGGGCATGGGACCAGACTTTGGTTTCTGCAATCACTTTCAATTGTCAAAATGTGATATATTGTTACTGTTCAGCTTATTGGATCATGACTTTAGCATTTTTAGTGGCTATCCTCAGCATTTTTTTTTTAAGAGAACCCCACTGCTAGGGCCATAGTTTCTTTGTGACCTGTGCTGTGTATGTTTTGCAGATTTTTTTTCTGGCTTGTCTTAAGCTGTGGGACAAGAAGGGTAAAATTCTCTTGCAATGCTTATGTACTAAGTCTGGCTGAGATGTAGCTAACAACAGCTTGTCAAGAAATAATATTTAATAAAATTAATATTCTTAAAATATTTTTTAAAGCCAAATATAGACTTTAAAGGCAATTGTAGGGTAGCAGGGGAAAGGCTACTTCTTTGTTCTCTCCCTGTTGCTTCAGGAGGGCAAGGAATTGACAGAGGAAAAAGGATACTCTGCTGTCCCAGAGAGCCTGAATTAGCAAGAGCCCTGGTAGGGGTGGTAGGAAGTGTCTGAAGTGGCAGCAGAAAACAGAGACCTAGATGAGCTGTACAGATTATGTAAAGAATGGTCTTTAGTAGGTATCCAGAGGAGAGTGTGTGGAATTGCACCCCAGGACAAGAAGGAAGCAGCTCAATGGAGGGAGCCCACCAGAATGTGGGAGCGGGGGCCTATGAAACAAAGCTGGAGGAGGTGAGCTTGGTTAACCTGGCAGTGACCAAAGTTAATTTGAATCCTACTTGATCTGAACAAATAATCCAGTCCATATGTTCTTCCTGGTGGTATTCGCTTTACCATAAGTTTGTATTCTGCACTCATGGTTCTTGGCACAGCTTAGGCGTTTGTTTTTTTGATTAAAAAAGGGCATTTGCAGAGGCAGTTACAGGAGAGTAAAAGTATGCTATGTAGTTAAGGACAGTAGGAAATGTATTGAAAATCCTCTGCAGACATGCAAGCGTAGGAACCTGAATCTACTTCTTACTCTTATTTTTCCATGTTTAGTTTGGCTTTCAAAGCAATCTCTGGTTCTTACCTGATCTGCAAATATTTTTAGAGCTCCATGTAGATTGAGGGCTAGGAAAAAGCAATGAATCAAAGTAATGTCAGAAAAATATTTCTTTTAGTGGCAGTGTAAGAGTCAAATTAGAGAGCAATGCATAGTGTGCTTCCCCAGAACACCCCTTCCTTTTACTGGTGGTAGCTTTGGGCCTTCCTGGGTTTTGGGTGGTAATTTTATATTCAGTGTCTTTTGACAGATTTCTCTTCCCTTATTTTCATGAGCCACTTTTTCTAGTTGTATACATTTTTTTTTTTTACTCTCCATAAGAGTTCCACCTTTTAACTGCATGTGTAGTGAAGCACAGTTTGCTTTTGTTCCCTGCTAATTTCAGCTGATGTTCCCAGTGCCTCTGTAGGCAGACCCAAGGAGCAGTTCTTCCCTGCCTGTTCTGATTTTCTAGACTGCTCCTGAGTGGCCAGTTAGTATTTTGTTGTGTTACACTGGGAAGAACATTGACCAAACAACGTCATTAACAGAAGCACATGAAGAAACAGAATACAATATGGTCATATTTACTCCATACAATAATTTTATCTTGGAGAAATACCATTATTGTAAACAACACCACAGAGAGATTCTGTATTTGTCTTTGAAAGATGTTAAATCATTTGTATACTTCCTATGCCGTCTCCTATATTCTTAGGTTTTGTTGCATATTTCAGGAGAAAATACATTAAGGACATTTAGAAAAGAAAGATTTGTGTAGGTTTGACAAGCAAAATAGGACTAACTGGAAGATTTCTATAGAAAAATAATTGGCCTTTGAAAAGCCAGGTGTGTATCCTTTGTAAATAAAAATAGAAAATCAGGGGGCGAGGAAATGCTGATGCTGGAGATAGCAGAGCTTCTTTATACAGTATATTTAACACCCTATCACAGAAACAGCAGCAGAAATGTAATACAGCAGCACGCTGTTAAAGATAAAAATTGGCTGTGCAATTACAATAGCTTGAAAGCAATTCCCAAAGATGGTTCTTGTCATACATCAGGGCAAAACATAATACATCACTGCATAGCATCAGAAAGTGGTATCATCTTGCTGTTACTGCATAGTGAAGTATAATTTTCTAGAGCAGGATATTTAGTCCTCGAAGCATCCAGTACAAACTCATAAAATTCTTATATTCCTACCTGGCTTCAGGAGGATGCTGTTGTACTTGAAAGGATACTTCAGGTTTCTTCCTCAAACTTGTAACTATTAGTAAAAAGGATAAGAACTTATTATTTCCTCTTCTGTGTAACGGACAGTATCTAGCAGCTACTGTGAAATAAATTAAGTACATTCATACATGAGGGTGAGGCAGTTCAATAGAAAACCTTAAAGAGCTGTAATTCGGCTTGAATGAGGCAGCTAATGATTTCAGTGGGAAACATTTCTGCTAGTACTGAATGTTACATGGGGGACGTTACAGTGATTGCTGATGCCAAATATGGCTTACCATAATAGTAAATAATGTAGAATGCTGAACTTGAAGTATGTGGAGAGTTCATAAATCCTTTTTATAGGACAGGATAGGCATTGAATTTATTAATGCAGTCGATACTATTTCTTGCTGAAAATCAGGAGATAGTGCCTTAATCCACAAAAGGAAATGCCAGAGGAAATGATGAACTCATTAACACAAAGTGTAAACAGCATAAAAACCATGTAACCAGTATCTATCTTCAAAGTACTTTGGAGTAACATTGTTTCTCATGGACCTTCATGTACGTGGACACAGCGAGTGGTTTAAGCCGTTTCTTCAAAGCTGTATGTACCTCCAAGGAATTGACATGTTTTTAAATCATGAGAGCTTTTGATTTTTTTTTTTTTTGCTTTAAAAGCCTAAAGCTTTTAAAAAACTTTGTTTCAAAATTCTCACCTTCAAATAATGGTAGAGCAGCAAGATTGAGAGAAGGGTGATGTCCTCTGTGCAGATCTCCTTTGGATATCCTTCTCTCAGTTTTTTAGGTACAACACTCTTATTTTCCCCAAAAACCGTAAGACATTTGCTTAGGACAAATGTGATACCCTGGCTCCCCAAATAGCTGTAGCTAAGGCCAAGTTAAGTTTCATTTTTTCTGCTGCTCATGAGCAGCTGTTGAAGTCTCTCTCTCTCCATTCTCAGTAGATGTATACCTAGGGGATGTCTCTTGCTTCAGTTAGAATTTTAATGATAGACTATTTTAGTTTTGGAATATAAAGAAAAGACAACAAATTATTATCACATCATTGAATACTGACCTTGCTCTCTTCCAGGTGCCTATATAAAATGATAACATAGTAAATATTTTTCTTTGGATTCGTAACTTGAATTTACCCCAACAGACCCAACTATCCACCAGTTTTAAAATAATTTATAGACATTCAATCATTAATACCTGATCGCTTTGCCAAAAACTTGGGCTGAATATTGAGCTCAGTCTACTAGTAACATTGAGAATTGAACTTTTTAGGGGTGTAAGTGAATATATGGTTTACTGCAAAGATCACCATTTCATGATGACTATTGTGTATCAATTTAACTTACAATATGGTTTTACTTTCTAGATCTTGTATTAAATCAAGAGATTGATTATGGTCGACTGGAGAGATACTATCCAAAGATTAAAATCAGTCACTTCTTTTCAGGCTTCTTAACTTATAGTACAATGATTCTTACTGTCATGGCAGATATTTCATTCAAAATCACTGTGTGAAGAGTCTTAATCCACCATATTATGTTAAAAATAAGAATGATAGGTTTCTACAGACCAGAGTTTGACTCCTAAATTTTCTGTATTTTTTTTTTTATTTCTGTATTATTTTGATTCACAGAACAAAATGGTGGGAATAGCAATTATTTTGTTTGTTAATTTGATGCATCTAAGACTATAATACATAAATATTAAAGAGAATAATAGTTTATTCTTTGTAGATGTTGCACTTTGAGCCTTCCTTATAAGTTACTTCCCCGATAATGTTTACCTATTACTTAGTAATTTCAAGTCGCATTCAGGCTGGACAAGACCTAGGCAGTTCCTAACCCAAGCTCCCGCTTAAAGCACAGAGAACTGTGAGATGAGACCTGGCCACTCAGAGTTTTGACCAGCTGGGTCTTGCAAAACTCCCAGAATGCAGATTTCACAGCCTCTCTGGGAAACCTCTTCCAATACCCTCATAATTAATTTTATTCCCTATTTCTGGTTGAAACCTTCATCATTTCAAAATGGTTGCCTCATGTACTTCCACTGTGCACTCTGTAGAGCACCATGCTCTGCCTTCTTGACAAACGTCTCTCAGACACTGACTGGCAGCTATTGGGTTCCCCCAGGGCTGTCCCCTCTCTAGGGAAAGGGAGCCCAGCCCTACCACCCTCATTTCACAGGGCAGGCACTGCATGCCCTGGTGGTCCTGGTGACCCTATGCTGACCTTCTCCTCTCTGTCAGCTTCAGCCTTGAGCTGTACTCCAGGTGCTGTCTAATAAGTGAGGAATAAAAGGGAACAGTCCCTTCCCTTGATCTCTTGGCAATGCTTCTGTTGACACAGCTTGATGTGCTGTTGGCCTTTATGGCCATCAAGGCCATCGCTAGTGGCTTGTGTTCAGCCTCAGTCCCCAGGTCCTTCTGAGCTGAGCAGAGGGTTTAGTTCATTCTTGGGCAGGATTTTGCCTTTGTCCTCTCCAATTTCAAGAGGCTCCTCAGTACCCTTTCCCCCAGCCTGTCTGCGTTATGGTGAAGGGCAGTCCTTCTCTCAAACCTATTGACCTGCTCTTCGGTGTCTGGAACCCTGATAAGGGCACCCTGATAAGTCTGTCCTCCTCCTCCAGGTCACACTGAAACTGTTTAGGTAATCATATCTATACGAGTGGGAAGTGATCAAAATTAAATTCTATCCTTTCCATGTCATGAGACACACAATATTTCTCCTTAAGATGTAGCCAAACTAAGAGCCTGTTAAGAGCTGAGGTATTTGTGCAGCTGTACAGTGTCCAGCCAGAAATATTAATTACAGCTGTAAGATATTTCTTTTTTGTGGGAGTGTTTCTGGTTTGTAATGAATCAGTATCCAGGAAAAGACAAAGATTTTTTTGTTAAAATATTATCTTTCTTGCCAATATATCATTTTTTTAGCATTAAATGTTAATTACAATATTGCTATCAAACCATGTTTTTGAAACCATCTTTCAAACTAAAGGAATTTCTAACCCTGAGAGAAGTGAGGTTTGGGACAGTCTCCCAGTCAGCACTGTGGAGGAAGAAAACTCAATGTATTTAAAAGTTAGATCTAGAATAGTCTATAGATTTGTGCTACAACCTGCTGTGGAAGGAAACACTTGTGATTAACTATCATAGATTCCTTTCTTCTGTTCCTTTTAATGAGAAAAAAAAAATAAAATCAATTCAGTAGGAACACATTAGTGCAGGAACTAAAACATTCAGTAAGAAGCACAAAATGCTATAAATTGTAAGCTCTCTCCAAATTTTCCAAACATCCTTTAACACTCTGCATGATTGTAGGGACTGTATCTCTTAATAAGTTTTATAGGAAACCACTTGTCATAACTAAACTCCTTTATTGCTAAAACCATTTCCTCTGCTTTACTTCATTGGTCTGAGTAGAAAGCCAGTGGGGAAGGAGAGGGAGAAGGGAGCCAGGGGATAACAGGTGCTGTTAAAACTGGATTTAAAATTGGTCCATTTTTGTTTTATATTGAAATGGGTCATCTTATATTTGAAATATTTGTATTACATTAATGCTATTACACTCCTCTATTGACCTTTTAATTTCAGTTTTTTGGTTGTAAAAATGTATATGTAATCTGCTTGTCTGAAGGAGAGTGTCTCCTGCTGCTCCCTCTTCACAGGCACCCACATCAGGCAGTTGTGAGAGGTGCTTTTATGTGGATAGTTGGACAGGTGGCTTTGCACTCTACCAATGTTTTTATTTCTGCAAACATATTCAGGAAATTACCCCATTCAAAAAGTAGCAGTATTGAAATTGCAACATACATTAAAGATGGACACTTTTATGACCCAAAGCTAATATAATTCTTATAGGTTTTTTTACCTAATAGGCTAAAATACTATTACAAGAGAGGGTGTGTAGCCATGGAATGTGTTTGGCTTTTATCGTCCTAATATATACAAAGATGAATACTTACTTTATTTGATTCCTTAACAGATGAATGTCTGGAAAAGGAAGAATAATATGCAAAACACTTAATTATGATAAAATAAAAGTCACTTTGAATACTTAAATACTTTGATTACATCATCACTGAAAACTAACAGCCCTTGACAAGGGAAGGATTTTGTTACTGCTAAAGAAGTTCAGAGGCTGGTAATTCTTTTACATGAATTATTTTGAGGAGAAGTGTCTTGGACTTCCTTATAAAAAGAATAGCATCCACTGAATTCATTACGGTAAAAGACAACTTTGTTAAGGATTTATACTGAGAGGAGGGGACAAAGAGGAGTATCAACTTCAACACTTTTCATCTCATGCCAAAAGGTCTTATTAAACATTTTAGAGTCAGCTATAAATGGAAGTAAGTTCCTTGAAGACTGAAGAGTTTCAAAAATGAAACACTCACAGAGGCAAAATGGAAAGTGCAGAGGAAAGGAGATGTGAACCAGGGAAAGATGAGTGGAGAATGTTCCTCATGGTCCTGATTATGTAGACGTTAAGGTATTTTTCTGCCTTCTCCTGATATGCCTGATAACAGGAATATCATCCTTTCCTGGGAAGGAAATATTCTCCCTCCAAAAATAGACAAGGTATTGACTCTGACATCTTTTGTTAGATATTCTGGCTATGATGAAGGCTTATGCTTTTTAGCAGCATGTATCTCATAATAAAAGAGACAGGGGACCAGATTTTACCAGTTATTTAGCAACAGAAGGTGTGAATAAGCATCTAGTAGTTTTTGGGAGGCTCTGAGACGTAGTTCCTGTTTAGCCTATCTCCTGGACTGAAAAAATATGACAGTGAGATATTTTGCTAAATCAGTCAGAATACAAAAGATCTGGTATAGGAAGCCCTCGGAGCTATTTTTCAACAGTGACAAGGGCTCTCTTTCTCATGGCTGTGTTTAAAATATCAATCAGCACGGAGGCCTGAGGGAATGATCTGTTAGGGGAAAGTTTCAGGAAAGCTAGGAGAAAGGAGAGGAACTATTTTGTGTTTGGATATTTGCTTTTGTGTTAGCTTCTGCAATTTTTTAGCTTGGTCTCCAGGGCCATTGCTTAATGTGTGAAAGCCCATATTCAGCACACTGGGTGCATGGTAAAGTTCAGTGACATAAAAGGTGTGGTTGCAGGGCTGGCCTCCACCTCCAAGGGACATGCCCCTTGCATGGCCTGCTTACCACTGGCATGTAAAAGTTTAAATCAAAGCTTCCAAGATACATTCCAGGATCCTGCACTTCTGTTTCTTTTATGAAGCTATTTATAGAGTTTATAAATAATGACGTGTTAAATTTTATAAGCCTTCCAAATCTTGTTGGAAAACAGGACTTGCCTTCCTAAATCACATCTGTGGTTGGGCAACTTTGCTTACAGTCTAGCAACGGACTGTAAGCTGTAGTGCCATACTCCTTCCCTCTGCAGCTCATATGTATGTTTTCTCTTTATAAAGCTGTAACTGGACTGAAGATGGATGGGGAATATTTTGAGTGAAGTGCTTGTGTGGGACATTTGTTGAGTGCCTTCCCCAGATCATGCATGGTCTTATTCTGTGCCATTTCTGTCTCACTCATGTGATAAAAACCCCTAGTACAACAGACATGACATGTATTTATATTACAGAATTTGGCTTTATAATAGGACCTTTCAAATCCAAGTGCTCTGCATACTGATGTCTGCTGGCACCATGGATTATAGCATTTCTCACAAAGCTTTCAATCTATGTGCTGCCCTACGAAGGGAGGGGATCAGTCATGGGATTTGGAACTTTGCAGCTCTATGTCAGGTCTTGCATCTGAATATGAATCTACTTCATATTAATAAAATGTCTTAGTAACCAACAGCATTTGGAACCTACTCCATGAAAAAACTTAAGCACTATTCAGGAAGAAATCCACCCCAACAACTCATAATAGGAGCTCATTCATTAAGTATATACTTAATTTTACACAAAAGATTATTTCCTTGGTTTATAAGTTCATTTTCCCCCCAAGGGATTTCTAGTGACCTCTGTAAAATGAAGCAAAATTCCATCCTGATGAGCTGAAATTGAAGTCATTTAAGGAAGGGTGGACGAGACTGACACAGCTTCTGGCTGCTATAGGTTTTTGTCAAGAATCATTTGAACATCCTACCCTGTGGCCCCTGGATCTGTGTCTTTCCTCTTCCCAGCATGTGTCCAACACTGTCCCCCATTATCAATGTGCATTTTGATCACACAGCAAGAGCACATGCACGTCTGGTTATGTGGCAGTGAGCAGGATATGTATGTGCTCATCTGACCAGGTACATGTTGTGTGGAAAAAGCAACCAGACCCATAACCTGGCATAAGCAAGTGCTGGGTGGTTTGTGCTTCAGAAAGCTCATCCTCACTGCCGTGTCAGGATGCTGAATGACCATGGGCATTATGTGACTAAGGAGTATGAGATGTAAAGGGCAAGAAGTGATTTGTAGTCTGGATTCATTGGTCTCCTGGGCTGAAGCCAGACTTCTGGCTACAGATGAGTCATTTCTTTTGCTGAATGTAATGTCCTTGGGATGTGGAATGTATTTCTGTATCTCTGGTGCAGTCAGTGTATTTCCCCATCACTTGATTCACTAACTCTGCTAAGTAAATAACATTTTTCTACTTAAAAGTGGTTGCAAGACTGCTAAATGTTATTAAGGAAAAAAATAGGACAAACCTTCAACAAAGTGTTCATCAAAGTTCTGTCTACTTTTCTACTCTTTCTTTACCATTAATTGATCAGTTATTTTTCTTTAAAAAATGCCAGTGTCACATTACACTAAATACTACTTCTCTCAATTATTCACAGCTGTCTAAAGAATGACTTTCCTAAGTAAAAGCAGAGGTGTGATGGAAGTAAAATTTTGTGGTTTGAGCAGGGAGAGTGTTTTGATTCTCAGGGAATGACAATGAGGAATGCACTGTACCTTGTGACTTTTGCTGATATTGGAAAGGTGGGATCTTGGCTGAGCGCGTTCATCTTGTAAAAGACCTGGCTGCTTATTCTTGGCTCTGGAGGAAGGGGCTGATACTGCTTTGGCAGCATCTTCAGAGGCCTAGAAAAGTCAAAGAACTTGAAGAGTTATTAGGGAATAAAGGAGGTGCAGGGACTGTGTTGTAAGTGCAAATTCTAGAAGTCAGAGACTGGAATTTTCGGAGAGTATTTCAATGTACTTGTGCTGAGCCAAGCTCAGGTCCAGAAGCTCTTCAGGGCCCTTCAACAGCAATAGTAATATTGGATAATATTCTACATTTTCAAGACATTACTGCAGCATGTTGTGTGCCACTTAATACTGCTTTTGTGTGCCTCATCAGTGTGTGCCAAGTGCAGCTCTGCAGTGTGGATATTTCTGGGTGGGTATGGCTGTGTACATGGTCTAGCCAGGGACCACACTGCAGTTTCAGATACACAGGAAAAAATGTTCTTCCTCCCAGAAAACTCACAGATAGCCTGGGACTGGTATTTTCTGGCAGATGTGGGCATGCCCTGTCCATGCTCTGAGACCAGGCACTCACAGCCCAGCTCCAGCTGGAAGCTGTAGCATGGAGAGGTTGGCTGGACAAAACTGGAGGTGCATCCAGGGTGCCTGGCAGAACTGCTTTCAGTGGTGAGCTCCTGGGGAGGCAGCCTTGAGTGTTTGCAGACTGCATACCCAAATTAAGTCAGGTGAGAGAATTAAGAACCATTCTGGCCACCATAATACAAACAGAAGCAAATAGTGAAATTCTCTAGAATAATGGATTGAGAATGGTCTTATTCCTGCACTATTACAGTTCTGAATTTGTGAAATTATACTGCCCTGTTATGCTATTTCATATGTTTTAGAGTAAAATCTGAACATGTAATGCTCACAGCCTCTCAAAATTCTTTATAGCTTTTAGGGCAGTCAGTGTAGGCATGGAGGAATAAACTTGTCATTCCTAGATGACCTTTAAGAAGTTTTTTTTGTAATCATAGTAGTTATTATTTGAGATTGAAAAAATCAAGAAATGATTAATTTTTTTTTTGTGGGCATATAATAGAAAAATATATTTGTGGAAGAGAGCTTGGTCTATCTTCTGTGGGAGTAAGTGGAAATATTCCAGTTGATTTCTATATATGATTTAGATGTGTAGCAAAAAGCACTAGCAAATTGATTTAAGTGAGAATGAAGTCAATATTATCACAGTGAACAGAGCCTAAGGCACCAATCAAATTTATGGAATTTTTTTCTTTCTCAGCAATTTATATCTGGGTTGAACCAGATTCAATATTTCTAGGCTTTTGATTTGTCCGTAGGCACAACCAGGTAGGTTTTGAAGATTCAGGCCTGAGCTCCTGCTATGAACACTTAGAGCTCGTGTTTTGTTCTCCCGAATTCCATATCAGAACCTGTAAGTCCAAAGAGAGCCAGCAGTGAAAGGATGCTGGCTCTCTTCCAGTCACCTCATTACCATGAGCAGTACAGATGGATGGGAGTGCTCATTAGCACTGAGTTCCCCCGAGATAACAGGTATATGATCTCTGATGTGATCTTACCGTGGGGGAGGCGTAGGCTCCTGGAAAAGAGAGAAAACAAAGTATCTGTAAGCTTTTTTTCCCTTTGGTTTACTAGAGAGAAATGTGAAGAATTTAGATTTAGTAGACATGCCTGTGTCAAGAGTCAAAGGGTTTATGTGCTCTACAGCACAAAGCATCATGCTTTAACATGCCATTTTAAAATCACTGAGGAATAAAAGACATCCTCATGAACTGTGAATGCAGGTGAGAGAGATAATGTAGGACTGAAGATAAGTGTTCTCTTATCCTTTAGTTAGTGCTAGCAAAATGGCAGCCTGCTTTTAAAAATCTATTAAATGGCAAAATAACCTCTAAAAATTTAAATTGATGAGAAATTCTGCTCACCTGGTATCCATGTATTTTCATTCTTCCTCCTAAAAATAATTATTAATAATTCTTAGTAGAGCGCTAGCCATATAATTCACAAATGAAGTTACAGTTTTATTCTGGTATTATTGTTATTATTATGGGCAGTCCAGCTCCGTTCCTTGCTCTCCCCTGGCTCTACCTTCAGAACTCTGCTCTGGTTTTCAGAATGAAACATTTGAGGGTGATATTTATTCTGGTATTATAAATTTAAATATTCTTCAGAGACTTTATATACATATATATGCTTATCAAGTTAGAGATGAATTTTTTGTCTGTTTTTATTTTTGTATGGAAATTTATAAGAATACTGAAAACCTATGAAAGCAAATATATTTTTTAAAATATGCCAAAATATGTCTGATTATTGAAATTAACATCTTGCTAATAAAGAAAAAAATCTTACTTTATTTTCACTATATTTTGATATTGAAAATACCTTCCTAAATTCTACATGCTGAAATCCTAACTAATGCAAAGGAGATGCAAAGGAGGTCTCAAGTTCCCCTTCAAGTAAAGCATAGCAAATTGCTCTGAATAAAATAATGATTCCTTAAACGTTTAGCGTTTCTAGAAAATACGGCTGACTAAAAGTCTTTTGTGCTATTCATGCCACCTTGTGGCAAGGCCACTTAATAGCATGGGACTTGAGAAAAAGTATATATTTAAAAACTGTGTAGTTATTATCTAAAAATAATAGTGTCCTCTATAAGCACTGTTCACTCAAGAAGTACTAAAAATATGTATCAGTTGCATTTTCAAACTCCAGAATTTAATTTACCTTCCTTCACTGGCTTTGGTTCATCTTAACTTCAGCACGCATCACATGGAGACATGTAAATCCAACCTACTAAATCCTGGTGGAATTCGAAGCTTTAGATAAACTGGCAAACTGTCCTTGCCTATGATTTCTGCAGATTTTGAAGCTGGCTTACTCGAATTTATCTCAATTCAGCTTTTTTCCAGGCTACGTGGGGATTTGCTCACAAGAATCAATCTAACCTTTCATTTTCAAGCTATATTGTGCTTACTTTCTCATCATCTGTAGGAATTATTTGTCTCTATGTTTTGCATAATAATATGAAATAAGAGGCAAAAAAAGCAAAAGCTGTTTTACATGGAATTCTTTGAGTTATTTTTCTGGCTGATCAAATTATAATACTTTCTGAAAATCAGCTATTACAGCACACATGAAAGGATCCTATTTTCTTGGC
Source organism: Platysteira castanea (assembly GCA_013397175.1). Lineage (NCBI taxonomy): Eukaryota > Metazoa > Chordata > Aves > Passeriformes > Platysteira > Platysteira castanea. The sequence goes on along the minus strand of VYXC01010850.1, from coordinate 490,887 downwards.
TTGGCAACTGCAGTCCTTTTGACCATATTACCTTATGGTTCAAAGATTTGAAAATAGTAAGATAAAAAATACCATTTCTTTTCAAAGCTGATCGGATATTTAATCCTTCAGTAGTTGACTTCATGATGTACTGCTGCATCCAAAGTAAATTAAATATTAAAAAAATGTATAGAAACGTACTTTAAAAAATCTTATAATTCAGTAAAACTGTCAATCAGAGGATTTAAGATTTGGATACTTCATTAAGTTCTTGAAGAGTAAGATAATCTGTCTCTGATTTCACCACAAGAAACAAAACAGAACAAAAATTGAAGGTACGTTTTTGACTCAGAATTAAAGGATTTTGAAGCAAATTTAGGGTTAATGGTAAAGCAGCAGACAAAAAATATATGCTAGGTGATGTACCACACAATTAACATATTCTAGTAGGTGATTGTCAGACAGCCTTTGTAAATATTTACCCTAGGATGTAAACCCTTAGTGGGAATTGCTAAAGTTGGCATTACTATTAAAAAATAGTTATTAGATTATTCTTTATGATATATATTTATGCAAAAAGTCTGAGAAGGATAGGGAGTGAAAAAGCATGACATTATTAGAAGTAAAGCATAGCAGGGATCTTGCAGCCTTCTGGTGGAAGAGTTCAGGAGACAGGATTCTCCCTGCCCCTTATGTCCTTATAATACAGTGAAAAGGAAAATCTGATTTTTAAACCCTAGGGCTTTTTTTCCCTCCCCCTGTAGGAACAGGGAGCTCCTGAGATAAAACATACCTCCTTCTGTAAATAATTACTTCAAAGTTAGATAGTTGAAACAGTACTGCAAAATTTCCAGGATGATTTTTTTTTGAAAGCAGCTGCTCTTCTGAAAACCATGTCTATTCTATCATGTGTAATCTCTGCCTATGTACAAATGCAAATATGGAAGTAGCAATTACTATTTCTGTTTGCAGAGATGGGTAGATTTTTTTTCTTTAATACCTCTTACATTTGGCACTCTTCTCCCCTCTGGATCAAACGTGTGAATCTGTTAATAAAGCAAAATAAAGATGTGATGTTAGCCATCATTCTTGAAGCTGTGGCAGTAAAAAAGTGCTCCTGACTGGATGCTTCTAAGGCTTAGTAGAAGCCCAGCAGTCAACGAGTGAAAGCAAGAGGCGAGGGCATCTGTGCAAAGTGAAACAGGAACGGCTCGCAGGAACTTGGGCGGCTTGGTGCAAATGAGTGTGATATGGATAAGACTTTAAATAGACTGCACTTTGGGGGATATTACAGAAAAGGGGAAATCTGTTTGTGAATACAGTTTAGTGTCTTTACTTACAGCTGAGTGTTGAAGGGGCTGAGATGGGTTCTCGCTCGTTGGGGAAGTGGTACCTGAAGGCCTTAAGCAACGTTTATCTGCAAAAGAGGAAGAAAAATCAAGCCTGAGTAATTTGGTAATATGATGTTTGAAGAAGGGGTTTTAGTGTTCAAAATGTGTTTTCCAGGTCAAGTCTTGCCATTTTAATGGTATTTTAATTTTTTTTAAAATTATTTTCAGAGCTTAACCACCATTTTAGCAGCTGTATTGAGGACATAGCATGACCCTGGTAATAGCTTTATGGTAAACCTCCTCACTGTGGTTAGAAAAAAAAAGGCTTCATAAGCTGGTAAACAGTTAAGGCAGACATTTGACCTTAACTGAGGTTGGATTACTGAACTTGTTTTTCATTTGAACCTTTGCTGTTGCCAAAGCTGTCGTGTTGTTCTGGTTTTGTGAGGGTTGCAGGGGTTTTATTCTCTAGAGAGTATTTTAATTTTTACTTTAGCTTTTAATAAAAACTGGAGCCCTGGCCATCCAAAAGAAATGCACAGGTTGTATGCTAGCATGTGTTTTTCAGTCATTAATTTTATGTCTCAAGGGCACTGGTATTTATCTAGAAAAGATGACAAAAATGTTAGCATGGAATTTTACCCTTTTGAAATACATTTCCAGTCCTTTCCTCACTCTTTCCACACTCCATACCTCACAAGACTTGTACCTTGTCACATTATTATAGTTACTGGACATAATAGGCAAAAAGCAGCTTTTTGTTTAATATGTTTTAACTGAAATCACAAAACAAAAAATATATCTTTTGGCTATTTCAGAACGGTCTTACATAAACAACAACAGATGCTGATTGCTAACTGAAAGTTTTTACTACTAACCAAGATAAAAACCCTATCTGGAATTCAGATTTCTAAGTAAAATGGACATTTTAGTCTTGGAATACAATGTAGAATATCTAGTTGCTCAGACTGATTGTAATCCTTTCACACACTGATAAATCTACTCACTTTAAAAGCCATCAATTTGTTTAGATATCAAACAAACTCCCACAAAAAATCAGTAGAAAATGTCTTTGCTGACTTTGATGTAAACTGGAGCAAGCTTTCATAGATATATTGATCCTGTCTTTTCAGATATTTTTGGTTTATGGTTCCAGTCTTTCTCATCTAGGACTCCCCTCCCCCAGTTTTTTTTTAACGATTTAAAACCTCCAGAGTATTTATAATGGGTTGGAGAAATGCACAGCTATGATGAGCTTTCACTTCCATAAACAGGATAATAATTGGCTCTGTATGTTTAGGCATTAAATGTGATTTAGAATGGCTTTAGTAAACCAAAAGGTGATTAATGCAGCTACCTTACAAGGTTAAGAATGCTTGAGAAATACTCTCAAAAAGTAATTGCTTATTACTGCTATTTAAAGCATCAGAGAACACTATTAGAAGGAATACTACATAATCATCTGGAGGAAAGTTTAGTGTGTTCTTTAATATGTTTTCCATCGTAAAGGTTTCTAGGCTTAAATAGCAGTGAGCTTTTCTGAAATGAAAAAGAAAACCCCCTTTTTGCGGGTTTGATCAGCCAGTTTTTTGCACATTCCATGTGGAATGGGATAATAGAATTCATCCTGTGAAGGTAATATTAAAATTAAAAAAGTAGTGTGTAATTATTAATTTAGCATAATCTAATGAAAATCAGGGTAACTGTTGAATATGAAGAAGCAGATAAGCTCTTCTCGTTTCTTCCTACCAGTGTTATTTTCCAGTCGAACCACTGAATTGAAAAAAAATATCTGGAGCGAAAACTCCAAGTCTATACTGTTCCTGTATAACTCTAGGTTTTGCTCAGTTTCCACAGACAGAAAATATTACCTGCATATTCAGATTCTTGTAGAGGTTTGGCAGGAAGGATTCTCAAAGAATGAATGGCCTCCAGCATGGAAGAACTTACAGTCTCGTACTCATCTTCTTCGTCTTCAGATAACTTGGAGGAAAACTGTAAGTCACTCTTGCCCTTCATTGTCAAGTATTTGCTCTGGACAGAAGAAGAGATATACAGATAACAAAAATAATTTTAAGTTCAAGATTAATTTCAGTGTGGAAATGTATGATTGCCATAACCAGACCTTTTGGTGGATGGGAAATTTTCTCATGGAAATGGAAGGGTTGGAAGGTAGCTGAGGAAGTGGTTTGAGGACCTAAATTTTTAATTTAGATTCATAAAATAGCCATTTGGGAGACAGTTTAAATGTATCTCTGAATTTTGCCTCTCTGCTCTTGAAAATATAATGAGAGTGTGTAATTATATGATCACTGCAGACTTTTGAAACTGTGTATTTTATTATAATGTTATTCATGTGGTATTTGTATTGTACTGACTGTTTACATATGTTACTTGCAAGAATATATCAACTAGCTCATCAAAAATGTCACACTTCAAAATAAAAACATACAGTGTTTTGGGGAATTTGTGCTAGCAAATGTGCAATCCAAGGGAATGTGATAGCGAGTACATATTGAACAGTGGAGTCTGTGGAAATATGGTGCTGAGAGTGACTCAGGATGTCTCTGGATGTGTCTGTACACTTGTATAGGTTTGTTCAAGATTATGTTCTGGAGTGCTGCTCCACCCTTCATCCTCACTGGTTGCTCACTGGAACGTAACTGCTGGCTTCCTTCAGCACAGAGCTGAGATTGCTGCCAAGGGAACTCAGCTGAGGATACCCCATGCCTCTGGAAGTAATATTTTGTTACCAACAATGTAGGTGCATCCATGAACTTGGATCTTCCTTGATGTTTGTTTTATTCTAAAATTTATTTTATTCTCAAATTTCTTCCCTGATGTTTCTTTTATTTTCATTAGTAATGGGAATCAATAACTTCCTGACATATCTTCTTCTACCAGTTAACTGCCCTTTCAGTTCCTGCTTTTTCTCGAGTGCTAAAATTTAAACCAATTTGTTTTACTCTCCAAGGACACTAAAAATATTGATTACTACCCTCTTTATTTCAACCTTTATTATGCTAATACCTATAATTATATTTTCTTTTAGTCTTCTCACTAAGCAAATATGCTTCTTTAAAGCTTTCCTGAGTTAAGTTCCAACTTAAAAGATTTTGAAGCTCATATCCCCTGTGTTACTTTTCTGTGAACTCTCTCCAGGTTGTACACATCTTTGTTACAACTTGAGGCAGACCTCCAAGAAGTGTTCTTTACAGTACATTGCAGGGCGAGGTTTGTCTTTATGGCAGCACATAAAAATGTCACCACACCCTAGACAGACCCCTGCAGGGTACCTGGGTTTTGAGGCTCTTCTCTGCACAGCTCTTTCCAGTTCAATAGCAGACTTCTGTCAGCTAGGCTGAGAGTGGCTATTTTTTCAAGCAGTTTTGCAAACACTTCATGCATTTTCATCTAGACAGGTTTCTAGGTCTCTACTTATGAGACTCCTCTGGTAAATATCAGAGGCCTAACAAAAATCAAGATATAGCACATTTACTGTTTTCTTTCTCATTATTGTAGTCATATATCCTTTGAAAAGGAAATTACTTTTAGTTTGAGGAGTTGATGAGATGTTCTTCAGGTTCACATTAACAATTACTTACATAATCAGACTATTTTTTCCAAAAGATGCTTTAAGATTGACTTTGTTTAATAATCTCCCTAGACACCAAATAAATCCTAGAATTTTCTTTCTTTCTTGGAAGAAATGGTGGTTACCACTTTTGTTTTCCATCATTTTAGGAATTCAAGACTCTTTGGAGAATTCCAAAAGGTAATCAATTAATGTCTCAGAAATTTCTTAAATAATTCCTTAAGTGTCTTAGCATAAGTAAATATTCTCCTGACCATTCTTTCCCCATTCTGCTTTGTGCTGTTGCTGCCTTCTATTTGCTATTAATCCCATATAGCATCTCATTGTTATTAATCTCTCTGTGAAGTCTAAAGCAGTCAAAGTATTGATTACATCAGACTTCTTTAGTCATCCTTTATTTGTCCAGCTTGCTTATTAAACATAGACCTGTGCTTTATTTTGACCTTTCTGTGATTCAAAAGGTATTTACACTCTTTTCTTATACACCTGAACTGAAACTCAAGCCCAGCTTTCAGATACAAATGGAAAGACATTGAAGTGTGTACTGTTTGCTTTTTAGCTTCCATTTGCATCACTTACATATTTTACCTTGAGGTTTATGACTGACATACTTGTTCAGCTTGACTCCTGTTATTTTCACCTGATCTTATGATAAAGGTGTATTTTAGATTCAGCCCATAAATGGAGAATTGGTGAGTGAGTCACTTCTCCAGTCTAGATGCCACTAAAACAAAGTAAAGTTCTCATCTATATTTCACAATTCTCATGCCTTATTTTGAATTAAAAAACAGTGGTGACTGCATTTATTGTTAGTATTATAGCCAAGATGATATTAATACACATCAGGAAGTGGAAGAAAAGTAAAATTTTAGGAAGAACATGTACTTACAGAATGATAGGTGTTAGCAGGAATAGTTCTGTTTTCTGTGTGAAATGGAGAAAAACTGTCAGCAGGTCCCATTCTGTAGTAAACTACACAGTAGCTAATAACTTATATAAAGGAATAAAAATCTGCCAGCCATAGATTTTAGAGTATTTATTTACAGCATTTTAGAGATATTGAAAAAAGGACATGAAGCGGGTCCACCCATGAGCTTGTGGACCTGTACAATGTGTGAGGAAGTAGCTGTGTGGAAATGGGATGCACGACCCTGAGCATGTCTAAGCCCGCCCACCAAAAACACCCAAAGAAGGATGTGCTTGAACTCCTCTCTCTAACCTGAGTTTTGCTTCTTGGTGCAAAACTGTGATAGCTGTGGGACTTCTGGTCTGGAAGTCCCTCTGTTTTGCTCTTTTAGTAGCAGAAGGAAATCCCCGAACTAAGAACACTCCAGCTATCAGGCTATAAACTGGTTTTGGTGGTGCCTGTCTGCCCATGAAGTTGTCTCATGGTATAGCCAGGAGAGCATGAGCTGCAGGGCCAAAGACCTGGTGAACAGAGACTCCCAAGTTCTGCACTTAACCTGATTTACACATTTAATCCAGTGACCCTTTAATGCAAAACAGCCATGGTATGACCTTGCCCAGTATGTGCTCTTGTACTGGGCTGTTTCAATCCTTTCTTAGGCTGCCTGTAACCTCACAGATCTTGCATCTCTGACTATGTAATTGCCTGATTTCAAAAGTAGAGCATAAAAGTCCTATCAAGACCAACAAATAACAAATAATTACAGCATGCTGTAATGCTTAGAAGAAAGGGATAATTATGCACTGAAACACTTTTATGCTAAGGAGAGAGTTAAAACCAAAACAACTTCTTGTCCAGGGGTTGTACCCGAGGGCTGAAGCGTATTAAGGACAGCCAGCATCCCACAGCCCTCCCTTACAGCTGTGTTTTGGAAGAAGCAAGTTTCTGCCTAAACACCCTCTTTGCATTTGTCACTCTTGTTCTGTGAGCCTGGTATTGCATATTTTTGTATACCCCAGCAGATGGCATTGAAGGTGCATTTATTTGATATATGTGGTACTTTAATCTCTGTTTGGAGGATCATTCATGGGGGACAGGGAAGGAGACTTATTTGTGCAAGCTACTTGTCTGATTTTCTGTTTAGTTATATTGGTTCAAATCAGAAGTAAGCTCAGTTAAAGGTGATACCAGGATAGTAATAAAAAAAGGCAGTGTCTTAATTTGCAGCCTTTGTTCTTCTGTTCATAAAAAAGTGGTTGTTTTATCCTCAACAATGAAAAATGAATGGCAGTGGTAAAAGTCAATGCTATTACCCATGCATTTCATGTCTTAATGCTAAAAGGGGACTGTTTGACACAAGCCTTTGGGGTGATGTATTGCTATCCAATATCAGTTTACAATTTGAAGTCCAGGTCAGTTTATCATCTCTTCTGTTATGCATGAATCACTGGAGTTGGGATGAACTCCAGCCTTCGCTCTACTTTTCTTCTAAGACCTCCTTTGCACTGGACCAGTGAAGGGAGCAGCACCAGTGCTGCTTTTCTGTGGGTGTGCCCTCTACCTAAGGTCACTGCCCAAATATTTGCTCTGTGCTAGCCGAGGAGTGCAAACCAGTAAGAAACCACTCTTCCTGATACTTAAGAATATAATTTTCATAATGAAGATGAATATTTCACTCCATTAGCCTTGCTGTACATATCAGGCCTTCAGAATGAGAAGTGCCGCACACTGTCCAGGTGTTGGAAGAGGTACTGTTGCAGAGGCTAAACACCTAAGAGGAGACTGTTTCTGCTGTTTTCTATCTATCTATCTATCTATCTATCTATCTATCTATCTATCTATCTATCTATCTAATCTCCATGGAACATCCAATTTATTATAGAATCATGGGCTAGTTTGTTTGGAAAGGGCCTCTAAAGGTCATCTAGCTCAAACCACCTGCAATGAAGAGGGACATCCTCAAATTTTCTGGCTTTTACTGCACTGGCTGTTGAACAAGTATGAAAGAGGACAGAATCTTTGTGCCAGGTAGTTGCAATCAGCTGGAGCTTCTTGCATCATTTTTTTTCACTACAAGCTAAGGATTTAGAGCTGGCACAGGCTACAGTGTCCTCAAGCTATAGGGACTGATCACATTTTATTCGGTCTGAAAATTTTTTGTTGCTTTGCTGCCTTGACTGTGAAATTAATAAATAGGGACTATCACTTATAATAATAGAAAGCTGTTATATTTCTATGGCATTCTTGTAGGTGTGTTTCTGCCAGTTGACAGAGAATGCCTGATATCAAAGGACAAAATGGAACAAATTATCTTCTCTTTAATTTGCAAGGGAATAAAACTGTGTGCATTTTGTGGCAACCTTGACTGCTTTTCATGGTGACCTAAAAAAGTTCTGTTTAAAAGGGTGACAGGTTAGGAATTTGTACATGAAAACCCAACATCAAAAAAAATAGCCCTTTAAGTGGGAAAGCAGAAGGTAAATCTGTTTCCATTGGCTTCTCTGAATCTATGGATGCACAGTGTTTTTTTCAGTCATGGTGCTTCAGCCAGTGGCAGAAAGTGATAAAGAATTGTGGGCTGTATTTTAATAAACCTTGTGATCCTGACAGGGTACGTGTGGGGGTTCCCCGCCCTGTGGAGCCCCCCCCTGCCCCTGGGAGGATGGGACCCTGGGGGTGGGAGCATGCCCATGGCACACAGGTTTCTCCCTGCTGCTCTATGTACCCAAGTCTGTTCCCCTATTGGCCACTCCGAATGTTCCCTCCACCCCAAGGATCCTTTACTTTACATTGGAGTTTTCTCATGAGCCTTTTTCTTTGCTCCCAGACTGGGATGCGTGCAGGGCAAAAAATAAACATCTTTGAAAATCTATGCAAAGACCCTTCCCTATTCTTTCCCACTGGCACATCTGTCTTCAGGAAGGTTAAACGGACTGCAACAGGTATGGCCTAACCACTTCAGTAGAAAAAGACCTGTAGCTGGAAATGCTGCAAGGAAGAACTGCATAGTCATTTTCAGAGTCACTTTTGTACTGTCTTGCCCAAAGTTATGACGCAAAACCTTGTCCTGTTCAAGTAGACAGGCATCTTCCTCAAGGCTATAGAGGGGCTACAAAAACAAGCAGAAACTTCCTGAACAATATAGGTTTAATTAGAGTACCAAGTACAAGATTAGGCAGGTTTCACTTCAGAGATGTGAAAAAGGCATGTGAATAAATACCAGTTATGGTGGGCATTTGTGCAGAGACTAAAAGATTTGCAGATCTAGATGATAGATCGCTGGGTTTGATTTTTCCCAGAACAGCTTTTTCCAGCCCTAAATCTAAATCTTCTATATTATATGGATATTGAATGCATTTAAGCAAACTTCACATAACACTATAAACATATGGTACAACAAATAAATTTATCTGGCCAGTTGCGCCACTTTTTAGTTAGATAATTTTGTGTGTTTTGCATTAAATGTTTCAGCTCAGCTACAGTCATGAACTACAGTGTCATTTACCAGCAATTTAAGTAAGTGCAGTGTTTTACTTTTGAAATTAATGTAATTTAAACAAATGCTTGCTATTGACCATAATCTGTCATGGAAACAGATTTAGAAATCCTATGTCATTGTCTTGTTGTTTTGGAACAGCAAACAGCAAAAAAGGAGAGACCTTCAAAGGTAGCAGCAGAAGGAAAAAGAAAGTTCCCTCAATTTCTTTCTGGAAGCCATCAGCCAAAGTAATGTTTTCAGTCTGCATCAAGAGAATAATTTATTCATGGCTTTTTGCAGTGTATACCATCAAAAAACCAAAAATTTTTTGGGACACACTGGAAGTGAACACCGTTTTGTTTTCTGCATTATTGGGTATCCCCTTAGTGGGGATCCATTACCTTTCATTTTTTCTTACAATTCATTTTAATTTTTATGATATTAAAATGTTCAGATCTGTCACAGACTATTACTAGCTCTGAGTAAGAAGTAGGCTAAAGAGACATGCTATAGTACTTCCTTTTTCAGCAGTGAGAGAATTTTACCTTTTGGATGTATATTCAGATTCATTACTTCATGTATGTTTGGGCAAGATCTAGATACAGAAAAAAAGAAAAAAAAAATCCACTTAATTAAATATTAGAAATCGGCATTTTTCCATGAAACTTCTTGAAGTGTCCAATTTAAATTAATGAGTGAAAGCTGCAAGGATAATAACATTTGAGAAATGACTTGGCAGATTTTGAAATTCAAAAATCTTGTGTCAAACCTTTAATTTTTGTTCACTTACAGCTCCAAGTTTGCTGCTGAGAGCTCTACTCATTTTGCAAACTTCAATTTTAGACATAAATATTGTAACAGCCTTATTGATGCTTTAGCATATTCAGTGTATTGCTGGAGGGATGAGTTTCCTTAGGGAGATTGGAGCTAAAACTCTCTTTGCACATGCAGCTGTGCCACTCCACACGGCTCCCCTCCCATTCTGCCAAATCAGTATAACACTTCCGCTAGTCCAGGTGTGGTATTCTTCCATCCTGGTATTACTCTCCCACAGAGAATATATGAGATGTATTGTGTGTGGAAGAACCAAATAAACCTTACTCTGGTGTTGGTTCACTCACCATGACTCTCTTTACCCACTGGACCATAGCTCTGTATCAGCCTGTCCAGCAACATTTGTGGATCATTGCAGTAGCACTACTTAGTACTCAGAAGCAACATGAAAAGCTATTTTGTAATGAAGATTTGGCCAGGGATCACATTAAGCCTGCATTAATGCACACTCATTTTATCTACATCTAAGCATCCACCCTTGGAATTGCCTAAAGTTTGGGAAATACCAACACAAACCTCTGAGTTTCAACTAGCCCACTCTTACAACTACAAAATAATTTAGGTTAGCAGCAGCTTTTGAGCACAGGGTGAAGCTGAGTGGTTTCCTGTTCAGTGAGCAGACTGTAAACCACACAAGAGTGTAGCAGAGTAGAGTGTGTGATAATAGCATGGACTTATAAAAAAACCCCCCTTTTATTTATATTACTTATCAGTGATTTAAAAAATAATTTATTTACTCACTTATTTTTTGGCAAAGCTGTTTTCCTGCTGTTTGAATCTGCTGGATGATATTCTACTGTTTTCCTGTTGGCTCTGACAGAATTGAACAAAGTTTACTGTTAGAGAGCAACAATGAGTGGGGAAGAAATGCAAGTGCAAGCAGAGCTCCAAAACTAATTTTCAAAACTTTTCAGTGCACATATGTAAATGATTACCTTATTCTCTACCTCAAACATTTTCATTCTCTGAATATTTTCCAGATTTTTCTGTTTTCAGCTATTCGGAAAAAAGAACAACGGTTTTCCTGACGAGGGAATGAAAAGCTGGAAACTGAATTCCTGTGGCCACTGTTTTGGTTACATTAGAATAGGGTACTTATTAAATTCAACTGAATAGGAATTCAAACCCGGGGGCACCTATCCAAGATCTCTGTTACTAGTTGCTAAACATCAGCGGTGTAGCTACCAAAACAACACAGCTCAGTCCTTTTGGCCTCTCTACTTCTGATTGCTCTTGAGCCTCTCTTAGAAACAGAGCTCCTTATTTTACTCAGGTGAAATAATACTGATCTATAAATCCTTGAAACAAAAACTGACATGATTTCTACTTTTACCTTTTGACTACCAGACATTTCAGTGTTTTCAGCAAAAGGAGTTAGGATTATCTCACAAATAATTCATACAGATGAAAAGATGGTCATGTCCTTTTGGATCTAGTCATACCCAAACTAATTTAAATTCATAGATCCTATAACCAGTGTTACCAAATCAGGTTTCGGTTTTTCTTTCCAAACATGCCCCAAAACCTATTTGAAACAAACAACCAAACAACCAAACAAAAACCACCCACCCACACACACTTTAATCAATATTTAAATGCGCACGTTGCTAATGAATTTTTCTAACTGTCATGTTAGACAGTTTATTATGGAAATACTAAAGGGCACAAATGCAAAGATGCAAATTTTAGAAGAATGGCAAGTTATGTTTATTTTCAGCTGTGGATTTAGCAGGAGGGGTATGCTTGAGAGCAGTTGCTATAGCTATAGAGAATTTTGGTTAAATGGTTAAATCTGTATTGCAGTGATATGTCTCTGGAGCGTGTGGAATATGAACAGGTAACTGATTTCCTTCATCTCAATGCTCTTTATCATTCATGTATAATTTTTTTGTCTTTTAAAAGAACAATTTCATTCCTTGCAAAACTCTATCTCCAATTACCCCAAGGCAGTCTGCATTACAAATGCAAAAGGCTGTTGCATGAGTATTATACATAACAGTGAACATAATTTTTGTGTGTTTGAATTTGCTTCATTCCTCCCTGCCCCTTCCTGTGGCAAATTTCCCAACATGCACCTGCAGAGTGACCTTCTGCAGGTTCTCCTTTGCCTGCAGCAGGGAACTATTTTAGTCTGTTCAGGTAGTTTTTGTCTCTGTGTGAGATGCCGCACTGAGGTTTTACTGACACCTCTATGAGTCCATCAGAACTACACACACGTTCTGGTAACTAGTAGCATAAATGGCTCAGGATTTGTCATGAAACTTATCATGGCTGAGAACATGAGGATATTTAGCACCTTTTGAATGTTCTAGGTTAATAGAATCCTGACCTTGCTTAAAAAGAAGTCCTTTTCACCATTTTTGCCTTAAAATACAGCTATGCTATTTTTAAAATCCCCCATGTCTAATTGAAGCATTTTTCCTTCACAGAATTTTCTTCATTCTCTGGTCAATACTACAGCAACATTATTTCTTCCTGCAAAAAGGTGAGGTTTTTCTTTTTAAATGCACTTTAAGACACTTTCACCACTTTTTACTTAAGCATATTGTAGAATTTCATTTAGCTGGCTATGCTATAACTTTTCCTGCTTATGATACTCATATCTGACTGACCAGATACAAAATCCTAAGTTGTGTGTTTGTGATAGTACAGGCTAGTGGCACAGACAGAGCAGAAATACCCATTCCTCTCAAGATTCAAGTCACATTATGTATGGCAAGAACTTATACCGGGGAGAAAAAGTGAGGGTAGACTTCATTTTAAGTGATGATTGACTCATATTTAAATGCAGACGAAATGTAATGGAGCACCTACAAAAATAGAAATTGCATTTACAATAAAGTCAGCTGAATTCATCTTGATGGGTTCTGTTGTGATAAGTTATGATTAATTTATGATGAATTGGTTGTATAAAAGTGTCTGTTTCAAAGATCTTAAAATTTCCAAGAGTAATGAAATTATTAGGGAAATTTAAAGACACTCCATTTGAAAGTTTACTTATTTCACAGCATTTAGGGGGATTGTTACCAGGGTAAATTTTACTTGCTAGGAATAACAGTTGGCTAAGTACAGATGATTAAAAGAGACAAAAGTCCATTTCTTCTTATCTTGATTGTCTCTTTTCTTCTGTTTCAACAGTGAAACAACAAGAAGAAAATTAGGGATCATATTTACTAGGTCTCCTCTGACTGCAATACTTTGCACGTAACACTTCAATACTGCCTGATGTTTTGTTCAATCAGTTACTACTACATTGCAAAGGCAATGTAGTATTCATGCCAAATCCTTCTTCATGACAGACTGTAAATTGCCTAATCTGGCCCAAAATATCCAGAAGCAATTTCTTATTGCTTAAACATTATTTTGGTTATTTGATTTTGTTTTTACTTATTTTCACCGTTATTTGCATATTTATTTGGTTTTGCAGAAATATTTGAGAGATCCTATCATATATATTTGGTTTTGCAGATATGTTTAAGAGCTTCTATCATCGAACAGTCTTCCTGCAACAGATGAGTCACAATTGTAAAATTAGTCCCAGTCCAAAGGATGCATAAACCAAGAGAAAATAGGTGGATGCAACTGAAAAATGATGATAAAACAACAAGCTGAAAGCAGAAGGAGTTTTTCTAGAAGGATAGGAATAAAATATGGAGCTTGGAACTCTGCTGAGTGTAGACCTCTGAAGGGGGTCAATCCCTAGTTTGAAAAGTAGGCACCTGTCAGGCCTGTGAGGAGAGAAAACCATATTTGTATTTCATTTTTGCATTTTAATTCCTGCTATTGAAAGAGGTCAGTATTATATTTTATGGGTTACTTAATACAACAAAAGGCTCATACTATTTAACACTGATTATATCAATCCCTGGCTTAAAGCTATTTTCTGAATAAATTGTTGCCAGGGTGCTTGCAAAGGGATGCTCTCATTCAGAAACCACCCTCTTTCCTGAAACAGCTGCTAAAGGTGGTATGTGCACTGCACGTGTCAGTGTGATTGGACTTTGGGGAACTTGGCAATCACAAGGTCCTTCAGTTACGTGGTGGTTTGAAAGTGCGTTGTACTGTTCATTTTGTGTTCTGGTTGCATCTGTGACTGTAGATGCTTAATAGCAGGGTGTGGTGATTTGGGCCAAATTCGCAGAAATGTCCATAAGGAAAATCTCCTCGAAGGAAGGCAGGTTATAGCTGCCCCTCCCCCACCAGGTTCGGGAAAAAAAGAAGATTTTCCTTGGAGGAATGTGAAAGAGAAAATAAAAACTATTTCTTTAACAAACACACAGGAAAATAATAATAAAGCTAAATAATAAAACCTCTCGCTGTGGAGAGAAACTTGGGAAGATTTTAAAGTCCTGTTGTCGGTGTGGTCTCTCTCCTCCTCCTCTGAGCTAAGGCAACCTGGGGCCCCTCCGGGCCTAAGGTGGAAATTTTCCCAGTGAGTTCTGGTGTTCTGATGTTGAAACAGTCCAGAAGAGAAGAAGAGAAAAGCCGAAGTCCCAGAAAAAACACTCTCCATCTCTCTCCGAAGAAACAGAGCCGAAAAAA
>VYXC01010850.1:283556-465875 GCA_013397175.1 Platysteira castanea | reverse complement strand
ATTCACAGCTCTTATCCTAGCCTATACTGATCCAGAAATAAACTATGCCTTTTACTACATACTACATTTATTTATTCCCTGAGTGGAACTCAGCCTTAATTGTACTTGAGCGAAACCTTTCCTAGATCTAACCACCATGCTGCTGTTGTCAGCCCACATCCTAATTCTGTGGGGTATATCTGACAGCATTTAAAGCTATCTCATAAATGTATGCCTTTAGCCTCAACCCCAATCCTGAACCTTAAAGGTAGCTCAGAGGCTCAGAGGCAGAGACTCATCATCTACTGCCAGGACCCTGAGACCACTAATAGTCCTTAAAGGCTCTGACCAGCCAACCCTGGGGCCACTGGCCCAGCCCAATGCCCTGGCCCAGGATCCCCATTTCAGTCCAAAAGGGCTGTCAAACCCTACCCAATGAATTCAGAGAAATTCCAGACTCCAGCTCAGCCACAGCCATGTCCATGTCTGTCCATGGACCCTGTTGATTGATACCCCAATCTACAAAGGACTTCCCAGCATGATTTTGATCCTGCCCAGCAACCACAGTGCTGTGTCCAACCCTTACTACTCCCATCTGATAAGGCCAGAGCCCTGACCAGCAAACTGACTTCCCAGGATAGCCTTGCCCCTGCCTCACTGCAACAAGTTTGTCTGATCTGGACCCTGGGATGAATCTTGCTATTACTGCCTGGGAAAGCCCTTGCTCTGATAGTCCTATCATCCCTGGACTCCTGGCTCTACATCTCTTGGGATAGTTTTTATCCAAGCTCTACCAGTCCGATCAAATCCACCATCATATTAAATTCACTTCATGCTCATTTAATTCCCTCACCTCTGCCCCAGACACTACTGTGTCTCAACAAACCGTACCCATATGTAAAGCCACCTTTGGTAAAGTGCGTTTGCTGTCCCTATGGGTCTCACTGTCTTTCATCAACACAACCATCTTCTCACTGCTTACTCTCCAAGAACTTTACACTAACTCTGAGTCTAATACTAATTATAGTACAGCCTCAAACCAACAGAGGTTCTTTGTCCAAGCAGCAGCAGCATTCAATTAACCTCAAATGCCTTTCAAGTATTATTTACAAATACCTGTAATAAACAAGCTCTGGTTATTTTAGTTTCAAACTTCAGTCCCAGATCTGATTGTGTCCCAAATTTAAACAGTGCTTCATAACCCCATCCCCACACCTTGCCCATCAACGCCTGGATTCACCCTTCTCTTGATTGTTTTCAACTCAGCCTCCAGTTCTTCCCACACAGCTACAGTGGCCTGGCAGAGATTTGTGGATACTTGGCTGTACTGAAAACATTTTTCCAGGCTACTGATAAAGGGAAGGGGTAAAGTTCACCTTGCCCAGCTTATTGGATTCCTTTGAGTTATTAGCTCCTTGTGACCCATATAATGTTTTTAATAATTTGTCCTGAAAATTCTTTGATTTCTAAAAATAGAATTAGAGTGATAGTGCATATAATAAGAGAAGCAGAAAAAAAAATCAGGAAATTCCAATTCTTTGCCAAAAAACTTAAGGATTGATGCCTACTAAAGCTCTGCTCTGCCAGCCATGGCTCTTATCTTGCTTTCCCAGAAGCCAGAGATGGCATATGCACCTTAAAAACTTTTAAGTGCTCATGTGTGAATTAAAAGGTGAAAATCTAAGAGCACAGTTTCTGAAATATAAATGTTTAACATGTAAAGGAAAGCAGATGGGAAGGAAACCGTGAGTGTGTTCAGATCAAAACCATAGGAGCATCAGATGCTCTACCAGTTGCTGGAACGTTGACCTTAATAAAGCTGTGACAACTCACACAAGCTGAGCTCTGCACCACAGGGCAGGGAGAGTCATAATGGCTTTGAACTGTCTCTTTTCCACTTCTCCCTAATGCAGACTACACTTATGTCAGATGTACATAAATTGGTCAGAATGAAGAAGTAGAATGAAAAAGAATATTGCATTGGGGAGAATAAAAAAACGGAAATAAGAGTTACAAGCATGTCTTGGCTCTGATACAGTAAAATAAAACTAATATTTAGTACAAATGTATTATAATTTTTGCCTACTCCCCCAGTCACAGACCATCTAGAAAAGCATTTTCCAACATCTCATAGAGAGGCATTACTTTAAAACTTTCACCATAAACTGGAAAATCCAACATATTTTGATAATAACAGATGGTTATGAAGTGAGTATGGAGCTGTATGTCACTCCTGGGGCTTTATGGCTATTCAGAAGCCACTTGAATTATACGCTCATGGTTAATAACACCAGCAGAGCCACTCCAGTTAATTACAGCATTATAGTTACTCTATGGTTCTCTATTATAACTTAAGTTGCAGTAAGAAAAGGGCAAGAATATAATCCCTCCAAAGACATTGTACTGCCCTTGTTAAAAAGACTGAAAAAGCTTCATAGCTGCAGACAAAATGTAAACCCCAGTATGGAACAAGAGATACTCTTTAATGTCTCTTGCACAGAGCAGCTGAATTGACAGTAATTCCAGCCTGGCCAGATAGCAAACATTATGCTACTTCTCAGTGTGGGCTAATAAAATGCAATGTTGCCTCTTGCCTAGAGAAGGGAGGGAGGAAATGTGAGGTGTAATGAGTACGCAGAAAGGACTCTCAGGAAGCTTCAAGCTGTTTCCAGTTTAATTTAGCTTTTGCGCCTGATTTCATCTCTTTCTCTACATTCTTGTCTGTTTTCATTTCATTTTGAAGGAGAGGAAACATATAAACAAAGCCAAATACACTAGAATGCTTTGTTTATGAAATAATTCAGACACAGCGAAATAAAGCTATTTCACCAACAAAATCTTAAGGCTTTTTAAAGAGACCTTTTTGTCATCAAGGCTGTAAATTATTGACTTAGTTTTTTCATTAAAAGGGCAAATCTTTCAAAGTAGGCTTCATTTCAGATGAAATAAACCCCATGACTAAAAATGGAATTGATAGCCCCCAAAAAGCCTTAAGTTCTTAAAGTTCTTAAGTATCTTAAAGTTAATAAGACATTTTTCCAGTCCTCTTGGCTCAATACACCCTGTAGACAATGGACCAGCAGGGGTTTTCCTATTGTGTCTCTTGCCCACCTCTAGATCCTATCTTTAGACTCCAAACTCAGGAGATGGAGAACGGCAGAACCACATTATCTGTGGATCAGGGATAAGACTGGGGTGGAGGGGGGTGCATATGTGTCTGTGGATTAATCTTGGAAATACTATTTACATGTGTATCAGTGGGATTTTTTTTTAAGCAGTTTTATGAAATCTGTGCTTTATCCCAGGGTGAACCAAGCTTCCCCTGGATACAGTGTCCCTATGATGAGGAGCTTGTTCTCATCTGCCTTGCCACACTTGCAGGGTGGCAAAAGCTGCAGTTTTGCTCTTGCCTCTCCCTTCACATGTCAAGCTGCGTGCTTGAAGTATTTTAGTTATTTCCGAAAAAAGTCTAGGAAGTAATGCCATCTTTCCATGTAGTAGCACTGGCCTTTTTCCAGCTTGAACATCGTACTTGGCTAGGATATGGAGTCATTCCTCAATATACTGTATAAATATTTCAGAGGCCTTGATTGATAATAGGAAAGTTCTGCCTAGATCTGCTAATGAAGTCTTATTTTCAGCACCTTACCAAACTACAGGAGGTATATGTCTGGTCCTTTGGAAAGGAAAACCTGTGAAAAATGTAAATAATTCACAAATTCTAAAATGTCTCCTTCATCTAAATAATATTTTATAGTGTCGCTGTATTTAAAATTGCAAATTAGTGTTATAGGTGACTTCCAATTTATTAAAATGTATACATTAGTAAAACTGATGATGAAAAACTCTGGATCATAAAATCTAGCATATGTTGAAGCTGGCATCTTAATTCTAGCTCTAGTACCAGCTGTGGAATCTATGCCTTTGAAGTACTCACAGCTGGAGTTGAAGCTTGTCTCTGCAGACAAAGAAATACACTCTCTTAAAACACTGCCTTTAAATTTGCTGTAGCTTAGCTGGAACTTGACTTGAAGGGTTGTTTCTCAATGCAGAGAGACATCTCTGTATCTGCTTTAGAGGCAGGTGATACCACATCCTCAGTCTCAGATGTAGTTAAAACCCACTCCCACAGCAAAAGTAAGCCACTAGCTTTAAAACACAGGTTGAAATTCAGTTTATAGCTATGTTACACTTAGGCACAAAGACTCTGGCTTAAATTTGAGCTCCTTTCCCATGCAAAATGGCATTTAATCAATTGCAATATTTCTAATGTATCTGTAGCCCTCCTATTTGAATACCTGTGCCTGCAGCTCAGCAGGATTTTTTCCAGAACAAGCAGAAAATAAGATCTCTGGGTTCAAGCTCCTTGGTTTAGCACAGCAGGGCATTCTCTGCTGAGCTGCCCCTACCTGCAAGCACTTCAAAGGAGCAGTCACAGCAGGGGCTGTGGCTGAAACCAAAAGCAGTGGTTTGATCTAGCATGGGAGATTTCACTAGTCTTCAGCCTCGAGGGCAACCTGTTCATTTAAAAAATGTATTTTAAAGTGATATATTGCATGGCTGTTATTAGACCTTGAAGAGAGTAATCGTAGCTGTGTGTTCCTTCCCTCTGGTCAGCTTTGTGAGAAAATGAAATGAAAAAACAGAAAGGAGGATGAGTGCACCGTTCCAGAAACTCTGTGTTAACCCCATTTCTGTACTGCACTCCAAGAGCAAGAGTATGTGGAAGGGCGAACCACAAAGGTTGTTTGTGCTCTTTGATGTTATTTTGTGATGTACAGAGAGAGTTCCATTTGTGATATTATTTTCATTTGTGGTCTTAGTTAAAAATATCAGGAATAATGGGTTTTGTCTTTGCTTTTTGTACCAGGTGACTGCAGCAAGGTTTTGAGAGATTTTGGGAATATCTTTTGCTTGAGCATGAAAGAGAATTTTGACTGTAACATAGTTTAAGTCCATGGATTTAAAGCTGTTATTTGAATAGATTTCCATGTTAGAGGGAATAAATGGCTTTATTTTTCTTATGGTAGGAGAGCAACCATGTGCATCTCTTATTTTATATTATTTTGCTGACTATAACTGTGATATGATAAATGCTAAGTGACTTTGTACATATGGGATTTTTCCGCAAAAGTTATACTGGCCAGGTCCACAGGCGTGCGTTCTGCTGCCAGCTGAAGGAACTACAGTAGTTCATTCAGTGATTAATGAATTTCTGTATTTATAGAATGTGTGTCATGGTCCAAATTAACACATGAACATTCTTTTGGACTTTCTTAAGCATTCAAAATTATAGACCTACACTGAGTGAGTCCTGCCACTGATCAGTCATGGAATCATAGAATATCCTATGTTGGAAGGGACCCACGAAGATCACAGTTTAAAAAACAAGGGTAGGCTTGGGTGGAGAGCTGTCTATCTATGTATTTGACACCTATAAAAGCTATAGCAAAGTATATATAGACCTGTAAGGACCTCAGAAACGATTCTTGATTTTCTAATTAGTGTTTGCCACTTCCTCTTTGTAGGTCCAGGGCCCAATGAAAGTCTAACTTCCTTAAAAATGAAGTGTGTTTTTGTGATAGCTCAGAAAATGGGTATTAATGAAGTCTTCTCATTTAGCTAAGCCTGAGCATTCCCTTTCCCCACTTGAAGAAGAAAAAAATCTGCAAGTGCAGCATAGGTATCATTTTTCAGACAGAATGACTTGCTATTGGGTGTTATACACAAGCCTTGTGTTTTGCTGTAAAGAGCTGATTGGCATTACCTGCCAAAACACAATTTTGTACTAGGTTATTATGTCAGTGCTCCTACACACACACAAATTCCACTTCATGCATCAAACCTGCCTCCATGTCCTTAATTTAGTAACTAGAGGGACTTCAGTGAAGGTGAATCTGCTAGAGCTAGGTTTGAACTGGGAGCCTTTCCTGCTCGTGGAGGTAAATCCTCCAAGGTTGCTTTCAGTGAGCAGTGAGCTACTGTTGGTATGTTACTCTCAGCAGTAAGCTGACTAGTTTAAGCTGAGTTAGCTGTTTCTTTTACAGGTCATGGTAGCTGTAGGATGTTTCTGCAGTGACATTTTCTTGGTGTCTGGGGTGTCTAAAAATAACTACAAGAGAAAATGAAGTAGAGGCCGAGCTTTTCTACAGAAAAAAGAATGTTTTCACAGATCCTTATAATTCTCATTGGGGTGGTAGGCAGAATCCGCAGGTCCCCTGCTCTCTGTGGAAATGTGAAGTGACCCTGACTGGTGGATCCAAGTCTGAACAAAAGATCACCATACCTTGAAAGAACCTCACTAATCCCACCCCCTCCCCAAACTATGACCTCTTGCTGCTGCCAGAAATAACATTTTCTGAAGTATGGCTTCTGTTGTAGCCTCTGTGACATGCAAAACCTGAGGGTTCTACAAACTTTCAGACAGGAAATTACATGGCCTCCTTTATGTTCCCTGAATTTGAGTTCTTCCCTGAAGACAACATATGAAAAAAGTGAAATGTGGTTGTGCCCTTGGACGAAAACTACACATTAGCAAAATTCAGTACTTGAAGTAAAATTACTGTTCCCTGAACTGCACAGTCCTTGCACCAATCACAGGGTGCATTGCTCCATCCAGTCCCACTCTGGGAATGTCAGGGACATTAAACTAAGTACAGGATGTGATAACATCCCTTCTAACGTGATGTTAGAAGAATGGGAAAAGAATAGGAAAAGGAGCTACAGCATAATAGAATGTGCATATACATATATGATTCATCCTCATAGACAAGATGCATGTGAGTTAGACACATGGTCAGTAAAGAGCATTGAAAACTGGCTGAATATCCAGGCCTGAAGGGTTGTGATCAGTGTCACAAATTCCAGCTGGAGGCCAGTCACTAGTGGTGTACCACAGGGGTTGATGCTGGGGCCAGTGGTGTTTAATATCTTCGTTAGTGACCCATGTGACAGTGCACCCTCAGCAAGCTTTCAGGAGATGGAAAACTCGGAGGAGTTTTGGATACAGCACTCAGTTGTACTGTCATTCAGAGGGACCTCAACTGGATGGAGAAATGGGCAGAGAGGGAACTCACAAAGCACAAGAAAGGGAAATGCAGACTCTCGCATATGGGAAGGAACAGCTCCTTTCACCAATCCATGCTGAGTCTGGAAACCAGCTTGGCAGAGAAGGACCCAGGAGTCCTGGTGGACACCAAGCTGAGCATGAGGCAGCAAAGAGGGCCAGATGCATCCTCAGTATTGCCAGCAGGGCTGAGGATGGTGAGTCTGCACTGGTGAAGCCCCATCTTGAGTATGGAACTTGGGGCTAAGCAGTAAAAGAAAGAGATGGACTTGCTGGAGTAAGTCCAGTGAAGGACCATGAAGATGATTAAGGACCAGAGTATCTTTCATGCAAAGAGAGCCTGAGAGAGCTGGTACTGTTTCCTCTGGAAAAGGGAAGGCTTGGGAGGGATCTTATCAGTGTTCATAAATACCTGACAGGAAGGAGTAACGAGCCAAGCTTTTCTCAGTAGTGTGCAGTGACAGAACAAGAGGCAATGGACACAGACCAAAATACAGGAAATTCTGTTTAAACGCAAGAAAAAACTTTCTTGCTCTGAGGGTGGTCAAACACTGGCACAGTTTTCTCAGAGTCTCTATCCATGAAGATATTCAGAATTCAACTGGACAGACAACCTTTTCTAGGTGATCCTGCTTGAGCAGGGAGACAGGATGAGGCAACCTTCAGAGGTACTTTCCAACCTCAACTATTCTATGATTTGTTCACTTATATATTGCATCAAATTAAAGCTTTCCAACTGTCAAAAATACATTTTTATGTTAGTAATCAAAGGATCTGTTACAGGAATTAAATTGTGTTTAAAGGAAGGCCCTATGTGGCTCCCATTATTTGGGAGCACTGAAGGAAACATGGAAAATCCCATGGGGAAGAGGCAATGTGGAAAGGCAGTCAAAGCGTAGAGCAGGAGAAATATAAAGGAGAAAGAAGGTAAAACATTAAACTCTGAGACACAAGGATCTAAAACAAAAGAGTGATTTGGGGCATTATTACCCTCTGTCAATTTTAGTAATTGCTCTCAATTACCTAAGACATGTTTTGAAATAAAGCACACATTCCTGGCAGCATATGAATTGCTCTGTTCCTTATAAATGAATTGATTTGCAGCAAAGGGAATACATTTCAGTGCTGAATATTTCCTTTCTCTGTGTGTGCCGTTGAGTCCTGATGCAACTCATACACTCCCAGGCAGCTGGGATGAGTCAATGTGCTTTAGATGTTTGCTACAGAGAAGAGGGTGGGGATGGCTAAGTACAGCAAATGGACAGTAATTTTGTGATGCTACCCAAAAGCAAAGCTGCCCTAGAATGAAGATAAAGGCATTACATCGATGGTACAATGTTGCAGCAGCAGTGTAAGTGGTGTAAGTGAGGTAACCTGAGCAGTTCAGGTACTCATTATGGGTAAAAGGCAAGATGCCTAACAGGAGAAGAAGGATGGGTCACCTTGGTAGACAATTAGGTTTCCTTTGGGGAAAGTATCTCAACAGAAAACACAAAAGTCCCTTTCAGTCTTTGCCTTTCAGTTCTGTCTTAATATTTTTGCAAGAAGCAGACATAAATTTGGAGAAGTATGCAAGAAAAAAAAACACATGCAGAAAGTGAAAAGTTGTTGAATCGATCTCCCAGATGAGTTGTTCACTTTGAATGCTTACACAAGATAAGTATTTTTAGGGATAATATGACACAATAATAATTTTAAAGTCCATTTATTACCCATGGAAAAAATCCATTGGCTCCAGATTATTTAAAACATGTTCTCAGAGCTATCCACTAATATATGACTCTGGAACTGCTTTGAAAAACTTTGTGTTCAAGGGCCTCAGTTGAAAAGAAACACAGGAGGCAGTGTTTCACAGTGAAGGACATTTGAGTGGAGTTTGGAAAGCTTGCTTTCCTTGCTAGGACATGCTACTGAATTCCAGATGACCTTGGGTTTGGCCATGCATTCAGCGTATTTTAACTAGCTTCAAAATCAAGCCTCACTTTGTTGACTTGCTAGAGGTTCCTACAAGCTGACTCTAGAGTGCTCTAGTTTTTCCCAGGTACTGGAAGATCCTTAGTTGCTTGTGGGTAATTTGTTTGTGAATTCACTTCCTCCCATGGATCCTCTCAGCACTGGCATGATTTGCACGGGGCTGATAGCTCTTTAGCCTTCTTTAAAAACCTGAAATTCCCTCTTAGAAAATCAGATCAGTTTTATATACTTGGTGTTTAGTGGTTTGTACTTGGTTTATATAGAGGCAAGTGTAGTGGAATTAAAGTCACCCTTCAGAAATCATCCTGGAGGGGTGATTTCAGAACTAGGAGATAAAGTAGAACATGGCAGTTTCAGAAAGGACAAAAGTAGAAGGCAGTAACAGATTAGAAGATGTGGAAAGACTGTTAGACTGCCATTTAAGCTTTTAGCATGAGTGAAGCATAAAATTAGCATCAATAATTGGATGCAAAAAGAACTGAGTATGGAGTACTAAAGAGAGATTGGCTGACATTCAGGTACAGTACTTACTCCTTGCTCATGATTCCTGAGTCAGGGAAATGCATATCTTCAAAAGAGTCTGTGATGAAAAAATAAATACACTGTTTATTTAGAGACTTAAATCGAGATGTATTAATTTTCAGTATTTTTTGTTTTTTTTTTCATAATAATTTTTGCTAAACTAGATAAGAACTTATCTTGAATTATCCTCTATTCTAAGGAGAAAATGCTTCAATTTTAGTAGGTGTTAATCTGTTTGAAGATGTGACGATGACTATGAGCAGCATCAGAAAGTGCTTGGCGTGATCATGTTTTTAAAAGTGGCCTTAATGAAATCTCCATTTGTACGTGGACAAATTTTCATTTCTTACACACACTGTTCTACCACTACCATCTGTGCAGTCAGTAATGGAATTTGTACATACAGATCTGTGTTTATTTGAGAATTTGGGAAGTGAAATTTAAATTTAAAAAACCAAGCATAAATTTTGAAAAGTATCTCTGAAAACCAAACCTAAACATTATGGGTCTGTGAAACTCCTTGGTTACAAAAGAGGGAATTAAAATATGTATGTATTCACATATATTCACACACACACACACACAGAGTTTTTAAAAGTTTGGATTTACCATCTTGTTGAAGAAATCTAGAATTCTAAAACCTGTTTCAGAGGTTGTCAGGTCTTGTATTGCCAAGACTTTTAAGCTGATGACTCAATCAATTTTCCAATTGTCTGCTTGTATCTGCCTGATATTTCCTAATAGAAGCCTCAGTAGTCACATAATTTAGACATAAAAATGGAATTTATAACTTTACCATTTTCTCTGTCTCTGTCACTGTCCACTGCCATTACTTTCTCTCAGCTCTATAACTGCAGTGAGAGTGAAAAACAGTCTTATTGTCTGGTCTCCTAATGTGCAGCAACTTGTCAAATGGCAGGGACTTGCAACTGTATGTACATCAACTGTTTCTGAGCTTTTTATTATTCTCACCCATTTTACATTTTATTTTTAAATTGGCCATAAATTCACAGACAAAAATTCTTAAGCTTTCTATTTACCCATGAGTGTGCACATTCAGTTTAGTTTAAAATACCTTGACCCAGTTTTAGCTATTGCTGAATGGTATTGGAAGTGAACCAAACTGGTTTATTTTTCTACATTTAATTTTCTTCTTCTGTTATTCTGTACGAATTGTATTTATTCTGTGTTTGTGGTATTCTTGTTAGATTTCTAGAGCAGGTGCTCTTTCTCTGAAATCACAATAATGGGCTTGTGATAGTGGAAATTGCCAGTGATGGCTTGTGAATTACAGAAAGCAGTGTTGGTAGAAGTAGATGGACATCTGAGAAAAAGAGTTCCTTAACTACTTTTTAAAATTAAGAAAGGATTAAAATTTTGGAAGATATGCAAGAAACAGCACTTTGCTCTAAACAGCTTCTTTTTAAAAAGTTCATCAGAGTGATGACTTCTCTTATAACATACCACAAGAATAAAGCTATTTTTCCTGCCTAAATATTGGACATTTTGCTTCAAACATCTGAAAAGTCCTTAATATTCTGAAGAAAGCTGCCTGAAAATTGGCTATCAAATGTGAGATACCTTATGATGCAGTTTGGCCAACATTTTCTTTGGGTCTTTGCACTTGTTAAACTTATTTCAAAGTATTCAAAGATGGCATAAACCAAATTGTAACTTGTAATAACTCACAGTATTGCAAATGAGTGAGTTGTTACGAATTTAATAATTACATAGTTATGTAATAATCTAATTTTTGGAAAATTTATAGACATTTTGATGTAGATTGGATCTTAAAATACAAGCTCTAAGTTAGAGGGGGAACAAAAGAGAAAACTCACATAAAAAAAAACCCTTAACTTTTTAAAAGTTTGCTTTGAGAGTATTAAAGGACTGAAGTTGTCAGTAGTGGGGATGCAAAATGTAGTAGAGAGAAAACTTTGGATACATTTGCAGATTCAACTGAGAACCCTATCCAGCAGAATCACAGAAATACCTCCTTATTTCTTGTAACTTAACCTAGCTGGAAATCACTCAGAATGCAGGAGTAACACTGTACTAAGTTCCTCATGTTGGGTGTTGTGATAAGCCACGTTTCTGGCGGCTTACGCCTACTGAATTTGGGTGGCTGCCTTTACTGTGGGCGTGGGGGCCTTTGGAAATAAGAGCCTTGGAATAAATACAACTAGTAAAATACCAGCCATGTCTGTTATTGACTAAGAAAAGGGTTTGCAATCATTTAGACTAGCAAACTTGGCCCAGAGTGTAAATGTAGATGTTCCATGGACGAAAGGAGGAGTCAGTGACAACAAATCGTAACTGTGTGTCTGCTTTTCATCAGCAACACAAAATCTTTTGCAGACAACAAAAATGCTGGGGCTTCATGATGTGCTTTACACTGCCATTCTCCCTCTGCCCATCAAACACAGGGATATGCAGCACACTGTGCAGGAGTCAAGGAGATTGGCTGTTTCTTTTGGCTAAACCCCTGTGGTACAGAGACCCCTTGCCAAACGAACTGAAGCAGGGCACATGGCAATCATGCCCCTGTCCTTAAAAGACCATCTTAGTCGAAATAACAACAAAAAATTTCCAGTCTCCAATAAACTAAGCTCAGAAGGGGTGCTTCTAAGCAACTTAAAAAGAAGCAAGAAAAATAAAAGGCCCCAAGCTACCAAGAGTTTGTAAAAAGCATAACTAAGGATAATGAGAAAATGAGAGTTAGCTTTTATGTGCTGTCTAAAAAAATGACTTGTCAACATATGAAGCACAGTTAAAAATCCAGTCAAGTACTATTTGCCAAGAACAATAAGAAATGATCAAAACCTTTCAATTATTGTTACTTAAATGAAATTTCAAAATGAAAGTCAGGGACAAGTGAAGATGTGTAGCTTTGCTTTTGGTTTAGCTCTGTTGCACAAAAGGCAGCAGATTTCCTGGGGCTTTTACTTTCAGAAGAGGGATGTGCAATGCAAACAAATTTCAGGCCCCTACAGGAAATTTCATGAGTTGTTTGTCCAAACATCAGACTGGAGCAAATCAGAGGGACCTGCATTATCCTTGGGGTGACCCAGTATACTAAAATGCTGAGCATTTTAAAACGCTTCATTTTATAACCAAGAAGGTTCCTGTCTGTTCATTTGTATAGTTAGTGCAAGTTTGTTCTATTAATAACTTGCTAGACAGTACATCCTAGTTAGTGCTTTAAGATCTTTTTGCCATTGTTATTTGACTAAGAAGAAAATATACAAGTTCCTCAGGACATTTAAATTTTCTTTAAAAACCCCAAACAAACCCCAAACAAACCCAAACCCAACAGGAAATAACCAAAACAAAACCTACATGGAGTTGTTGCAGAAAAAAAAATGGCATTTTCTTCAAATCAAGTGTGTCTTAACAAGCAAGTAATTTGCTGCTGAAAATGGGACATAAAGTTCTCAAATCATTTAGACACCTTTGAAAACTGGATTTGAAAATCCTACTGACAGCATAGCCAGATTCCTTGTCAAGTACTATAGAAGGAGAACTGAAGAATTTGGTTTTCAGTTCTGCAAATAATAACTCAACCTATAAATAGCTCAAAATGTCTGCCAGGAGCCAGATCTTCATGCAGAGACTGTGGCACTACAAAGGCATCATGTAACTTTTCACTGGTTCTCCTTGCTCGTTTGGTCGTCTGTATTCTCACATTAAAGTTTAATGAAATGGGTAGAAGTTGCCATAGACACTACTATATTCGTGGTTCAGAAACTCAGTTGTGAGATTACAGTTATGGTGTGGGAATTCTTGGGAAGCCTAATTTTTATGCTGCTCAATCTCCGTTTGAAGTGCTTTACAGCACCAGGCCAATTGTATTTGGTACAATAGGGAATGGTGGTAGAAATTGAAACAGTCATTTCACCAGCAAGTGAAAAGCAGTTGTCAAAAGACATTGTCAAAAATTTTTTCAGACTGTCTTTACAGCAACAACAAACAGTTACATGTAGGAGGAAGTACTTATTTATCTGATTAAAATGAATACAATCTGGTTTCACTAATTCGTTTCTGGCAATAATTAGCATGTTGCTCAATTTATTTTAATAGCACATTAATTTGATTCCCAGTCGTGCCAGAAATGCAACCAGAAGCTTCACAGTAACAAAATAATCTCTAATAGGAGCTGCCAAAGCTCTCTGTAAAGATGGTTATTAAGGAAACTATTTGCATCAGTTTATCAAGTGTAACTTTGTAATGAAGCTCTAATACATAACTTTACCCAGAAACATAAATTAGCAATGCAGAAAGAACATGTAGTGGAATTGGGCAAAAAAAGTACAGTTGCTTTATAGGGGGTCTACAGATTTTCTTAATAGAGAAGAAAACATTTAAACAAGGCAGGCACAAGGTTTTGCTCTACGCCACCACCCAAGGTGTCAGGCTATTTCTAGGACCCTCATCCCATGAAATTCAAGGCTTCAAGACACAATAGGCATCTGTTGGAGCAAAATCAGATTGTGGAACACAAGTTAACCCCTCGGATAAAACTCTTCAGCAGAAACCTTTTGAAAGCAGAAGAGCATAGGAAGATCAAGGGCAACTCACAGAGGTATTCCTTCACGGTGTGTGGGTTTGGAGCTAGCACAATGCCCAGGTGGTGTCCCCTGTAAAGCAGATTTTCCAGCCTTGCTAAATGCTCCACAAAGCTGTCTGAAGGTCAGAGGCACTGGCAGGTTGAAATGGTACAAGTGGACAAATATTCTGGTGGGTTTTGGTGAGTTTCCTGTGGACGGCCACGACAGCCCGGGCACCAATCAGCTCTGTGAGGCTGGTAGATATTCAGCCTTTCCGCTCTAACAATATACCTCAAAGTGCAGTAAGACAGACAAGATGCTCTCTCATGCTCACCTACCTTAACCCATATTTAGCAGCTCTGTCTCTGTTGCAATAGTAATTTCAAGCATTGACACAGAGAAAAAAATTTTTGTTTTGATAGGCTGCTGCTTAATTTTAATGGGGAAAAATATATCTCCTGATTTTAAATCTTCTCATCTTCTAAAGCTTTTCAAAGAGCTTACACATTATTTCAAGGTATGTTTAACTATTTTCATTATCTATTTCTCAGAAAAAAATCAATAATTTGGGAACAATGTGCTTGTTCTTACACCATGGTTTCAAGGGATTTCAGTAAATCTTTGTACCTATATATAGGACTACTGCAGAGAACATGAATGTTTTTCCTTGTATTTTAAAACATAAGACCTATACATAAATAGAAAATATATATGAGGTTTCTAGAAAGATATACTTTAGTAAATATTATTTTTCTACTAAAACAGCTTTTTGTAAAAAATGTCATTGTTGCTGTGGGAGGAAATTGTATATCCTGAAAACATCCATCCATTGTATACAGAAATGGTGTCCCAGCACAAAAGCATTGATAGCATTTTAGAGAGCCCAGAATTTAGCATGCATGGGGCACTAACAATATAGCCCCAATAAATCTTGTTAATAGAATTTCCAAAACAAATACTTCTGTTGTAAGCTGACTCCCCCTCCAGTAGTTTTTCTGCAGGCTTGTTGTGTTTCTCAGGAAAAGAAGGGTATTTTATTTGACAATCTGCTTTCCATGCAGGAAATCAGTCAAAAATGGAATAGATATTTCCAATTGAAAGCATGCTGTATTTTTATTTGGGATTTTTAATGCAAACATTTGAAGCCATAATATTGACAGTACTCTGTGCATAAATATCACCAAGTATGTTGCATGGAACCATGTTACATAATGGCAGATGAACACATTTATGATTATTACCTGTAAAACTGCAGAGGGCCAGTTTAGCACTGAACTCAACATCAGTCCCACTGTTCTCATGAATTGTTTTAGAGATCAAAGATGCACACTATGGCTTCCATTGTAAAACATCCCTAAAAATTCAGTTTTCTTCTTTCTTTTATTGCTGTGTTATGGGCAGTCCTTGCTATCCTGCTGAGGAGGAGTAACTTCAGGAATTCTTAGGAAGAGTTTTGATGGAGTGGTGATACTAGTATTGTCTGTTGCAGGATGGAACTTTGCAGTGTATATCGCACAAGTGCCTCCACAGCTGCTCATCATCTCTTGCTTTCTGTTCAGGTCAGGGTTTCATCTGACTGAACCAGTAATAACGTGACTTTTGGTTTTGTTCCAGAAGTCTGTTCTTGCTCATGTTTTACAGAACAGAAAGTTCTGGACCTCTGAGGCAGTTTCTGAGGGACAATGTTTTTGTGCTATGTTTATGACTCTATGACTACGGTATTTTTTGCTGAGACTTGCTTGCTTTGATAAAAAGTTGTCGATAAAAATAATTTCAGTTTATCTACATCTACTTCAAAACTCTGTTATCACTGGGACCCACTAATAGTTCAACTGAAGAAAAAGTGGGGGGAAAAAATCAGCCATTTTGAAACAGGTTGTTTTGAAATTTTTGAAATTAAACATTTGTTAGACTAAATTCAGAAAGTTCATAAAGGTACCATTTATAAAAGAACTCTCTGATTCCAAGGGAACAAACCTTCCTTAATGACTTTGTGGATCATGCAAAATGTTTGTGACAAATATGTGTCTTTTTTATGGCTGAACACTAAGGTACATGCTACTGCTGTGGAGTGACCAGTCTCACAATTTCTATGTGTAACCACCATTCCAGCAACAGGCATTTACAAAAGCTAAAACCTGTAAGCAGTGACTTCCTATTTCAATGAGGGGAACTTGAAAAACCTTACTTCCCTAGAAAATTTCTCAGAGTCTCAAAATGGTTAGCTTTTAAATTCCCTCAAAGTCTCTTCAGAAAAAGTTGCTTT
The DNA here is from genome assembly GCA_013397175.1 of Platysteira castanea. Lineage (NCBI taxonomy): Eukaryota > Metazoa > Chordata > Aves > Passeriformes > Platysteira > Platysteira castanea. The sequence goes on along the minus strand of VYXC01010850.1, from coordinate 449,521 downwards.
AGCTTTATAATTAACATCAATAGTACTTTGCCTTTAGTAAATGGTACATTACTGCTTTAATACCCAAGCTGTTCACTTTGAGAAAATGTCTCATTTACAGTGGAGGGACTCAGTGGCTGTGTCTTTGTGCCTCTGAAAGTGCAGTATCCCAGGACAGATGTAACCACAGCATGGTTCACCTCCTGCAAGCTTTCCATCTGCATGGCTGCCTTGATAGAGCTGCAGGCTGCCTTTGGGACAGGCTTAATGCACATGAACACGCTGGGCAGCCTTGGACCTGCAAGCTCTCTTGTACTGGGGAGGAGGCTTCCTGTCCCAGGCAAAGCCACTCTTGTAAGCCTCCCATACTGAAGAGCTGAGGCTTAATAGGGCCAGTAGAAGTGCCCTTTTGTGAATTAGATAGACAAAGAGTATTTTTCTCTATGAGGCAGAGAGAAGAATGGGTCGTACTTTGCCTTTTCTGGGTTGGAGAGTAGTGACTTTTCTGTGTTGCAGGACGCTCTCCTTTCTGTTTATTCCCTTTTGTTCTAGGATGAAGAATTAAACACCCTACATTCACATCTCCTATTTACTTCAATTCATTTTTACATCTTCTATTTTTTCTTTTTAGTCAATTATCTTTTTAGTCATGACAGCATGGGAATATCCCTTACATTCTTAAATACTACAGGTAGCCACCAGCACAGGATGAAGTGCCAGAATCACCAAATTTGTTTTCTAACAATACAGTTATGATGGGAAAGTAAACACAAAAAGACAGCTTTTACAAAACAATTTGAATGATGAATAAACTCATCTTTGAGATAAGGAGAATAAAAACTTTCTGCTTTTCCAGTTTCAGTGAAAGGCTATAAAAATATTTAAGAGTATGAGTGTTTAGCAGGAACCTTCTGTCTTACCTGAGTTCATCCAAACTCTATGCTGAGGAAAGGAATTAGTAAATGTCAGGGCAAGACCTATTATTTATACACTGTTTATGCTTAAGCCCTACAGATGACATCCTGTCAGACAGACATTGTTCTTGTGTTTTGGTCAATGAAAAAAACCCACAACCTTTGCCCATCCTTTTTTTCCCAAGTTATGTTTTGATTATAGATAGTTTTATGGATAAATGCTATTCATAATGAAATTTCTAGTATATGTGGAACGTGTATATTCTGCATCTCTTCCCTGAAGCAATAATAAGGTTCTGGTAGCTTTACAGAATTTTAATTAAACCTTTCTAGGAAGGTTATTTTTCAGTCGCTGATAGACTGTTCTCACCATTCTCTTGCTTGTAATACTGCCTTGAAAAGCAAAGTATGCCCCCCTATTTACAAGGCATTTTGCTGACTTCTGAATTTTCTTTTTATACATTCCTCAGTGTCACTTACAAGGCCAAATCCTCCTGTATGTAATACTAATATAAATAAGGCTGGTGTATCTGATGGGGAAACTCTGTGCACAATGTGCCTCTGCAATTTTTTGAATGGAGATCATACCCATATTAAAATTTCTATGTGTTATCAAGGTCACAGACTCTACAGTAATAGATCATCTCTGTCAATATAAATGAGGTTAGAACATATATTTTTAATCCAAATGTCTTCTTCTTCAAAGCTAAATTAAAAGACCATAATTCCGGGAAAGTCTTATGGGAGCCTTTGCTTAATTACTGATCAGGCGAGGTTGCAGTACAGTATTATTTTTCTTGGCAAAATAAATTTTGCTATTTCTAGACCAGGACATTATACTTTGATCAAATTTATCAATATTTTAGGTCTCCTTTCTTATTGCAGTCATCCCCTTTTCTCCAAGTCAATTAGAAATGTGATATTTGCATATAGCAAAAGTGTCTGTCTGTGAGGTACAAAAATTGACTGAAACAAATCATAGAGGTTTTGACTGGTAATAAATCAAGTTTTCATTAATACTATGCTCATTACGCTCATTTGCATGGGTTTTGTTTTACTTTATTTTGTTTTTCCAGAGACACAGGCTTTGCAATCTGCATACTGTGCTGTGAGGAAGTGTGACTTAATTCAGATGAAAGTTTTTAGCACTGTTTAAGAAATAAAAACCTATCAGGCCTGTTGAACAATGAAAATCATATCTATTAATATTTTATTCCAATTCAGCTTCCTATGGAATATACTCATTAAAACCAGCACAAATCATTATGAGCTTAGCTACTTTCAACTTAGGTAGCTTTTTGTACTCAGCTTGTGGGTTTAAATAGCAAAGTTATCAAATATGGGTTTGGGTAAAAGTTGCTGACCATGCCTTTGTGGAAGAAGAGTGTTCTGGTTAGTTTGTGTAAATTGCAAGAATATCTCTCTAATCAAGTTTGAGGCTGGGGAAAAGTTCAATGGTACATTTCAAGTAAACCCAAATATACCTTTGTGAAATATTTTGAAATTACTGAACAACATGAGCCTGCTTTCGGAGCAGAATTCACCCTATCACAGGGCTGCCTGGTGTTAATGTGGGATTGTCAAAAGGATCAGCAAAGCACTACTGGTTCCTCTGCCTCAAAAAATACTCAAACACCTACGTTATTTTGGCCTCTTCCAATTCAGCTGATATGATGAGATAATATTCAGTGTCTTATGTCCAGTTGGTACATGAAGGAGCAACTGAGCTGCTGAGGCAGTTGTTTTCCTGTCTCTTTTCTTTCATTCGTGCTTCAGAGTCACAATCACACTCCCCAGACATACATATCCTTTCAATTTGCATAAAATAGAGTCAACTTGGACTCCAAATTCCACAGATGAGAAGCATGATTTCTTTTTAATTTTTTTTGTTGGTTTGTTGTTGTTGTTGTTGTTGTTTTGTTTCTTATGCCAGCTCTGAAATGTTTTCATATGGAGGGTTTTCAAGCAGTTAAAATTAGCCCACCTGTATGTTGAGTATCTCAGTATCAAGTACTGAAGACAAACACAATTTCAAACAGTATTTCACCAATATAGCACTGATTTAACACTGTCCATCATGGAAGCACAGCTCTAATCCTGCATTAACCTGTGCAGTGCAGAGGATCACACTGATGGTATCTGGCTAAGGAGGAGGACTGGGCTTCTGATGTGACATGCAGTTGGAAAAAAGGGTTAAGTAGGACTTGCTGCCTGTCCAAAAGCCACTGTCCACCCCTGGCACAACAAGACCTTCAGCCCTAAGCTCAAAGCTCAGCAGGAAGCACAAGTCAGGAACCAAGCCAAGACAAGATACTGTGGACAAGATAATCACTTATCTTTTCCTTGGTGAACTGTAATGCTTGATGAGCTGAGCTGACCTGTCTAGTTGAGAACTCTGTATCTCTCATTGGGTTCCTGCACACATCCTCAGTTCAGCTGTTTTCACGGTAGCACTTAGCTGATGCTCTGTTCAGAAAGAAAAGTCAATGTCTGAGACTGATTTCTGGTTGCTGCTTTTTTATTGCATGACTACCCTTTAATTTTAGAATATTAAAAAAAAAAATTAACATATCCCACACCTGTGTCTGATCCAAGACTGAGAACTTAAAAATTTTACTTTGAATTGGACAAGTTCAAATGTGAATTAACCACTTTTAGAAAGAGAGAAGTCAGCAAAAACTCACACTGAGCTAAAAAACTTGAAGACCTCTGCATATGCTCATCCTTTTTTAAGGTACGCTTTTTTGAATTTAACCTTTTTGTGGTTGGCCATATTTCCTGGAACAGGTTACTAGAACTAGGCTTTCACTTGATAAAACTACTTGGTGAACAGATGTTCACTATAGAGCTTTGCAAGTAGACTCTCATTTACATACAAAATAGAGAGTAGAACACATCACTGGATGTGCAGTACATGAAAGATATTAAAGATATATGGTAAACTACATCTAACTATGTGTTTTAACCTCTGAGAGATTATTCAAAAATTCAAATTTAGAAGAGCTTTCTGGAAGCTGCACTGTCTGTACTCAGTTAAGAAATGCTGTAATTTCTGTGTGGGCAAACTTATTCAGATTCTCTTTTGGCCAATTTAATTTCTTATTTAGAATAAAACAAAAATAAAACATTAAGATGCCTTGCTAAGTACATTCAGTGAGTGGGATTTGCTCAGAAAGAGTTTATTCTTTCTTTTCTGTTCGCTTTGTCCCTCATCTTTTTGCTTCATGTTCGACTTCTGCTTTGAAGAGCGAGTATTTATTCGATGGCTTTCCTATGGCATAATTGCTGTGGTATCTGAGCTAATAAGCGTTATCTAATAAATCTTCACAGCCCCCTTGGGAGGTGAAGGCATGCTAGTATCAAAATTTGACTGATGAGGCACTGAGGGATTCAGGTAAAAACTTCCATTAATTTTGGGTGTCCACTAAGTGTAAGTCACATCTCCCTGTTTCTAGACTGCTGTGAAGCTGGGACTTGGACATTGGCGGATCCTGGAGTACTCTGGAAGGAGGGGACTTTTCAGAGTCACAGCTGGCAAGATTCTTCTAGAAGTCACATCTTGCAGCTCAGGTTGTCTAAGCACCTATAGATCTGTGAGACTTCTTAGTTTGCAGAAAACTTCAAAATACTGAGATTTTTTCCAGTAGAAAAAGTATATATAATATAAATGTCATTTTTCTATTATAGGCTTTCTTTAAACTTTGAAGGCTGGAATACTGGATTTCTACAAAAATGATGAAAATTATTTTCACATGGTTAAAATGCATTTAAAGGTGTTTTTACTTGGTCAAAATATTATGATAATCCTTAGTATTCACCTTAGAAATAACTGAGTCATTTGGGCCAAGGCAGGAAAACATTAAAATGTTTTTTATGTTTTTCTTGGTTTTCTCTGAGTTTCTAAGTGCAATAGGAATATAAAAATTATAAGAAATAGATTAGTAATAGCACATACAGAAATCTGATCACCAGATTTTAGTAGCACCAGGAAAAGGAAGACTGTCTTAGTAAAACTGCTCTATTTAGGCAATTAATCATATTTACATATATATATATATATGTAGGTATTGTGTTTCACCTTTTGCTTACACTGACTGGCCAAATGCTAAATGCAATATTTAAGATTTTTACATTAATTTTAATTAATTTAACTTAATTAATCAGGTCAAAGACTAGTAGTCTATGAGAACTTGTTTGATATTGTTTTATATTAGAGATTATCAGGCATAATACACAAGACCAAGGACTCTGGTACTTGGAAAATGAGTTTACTACATGTAACAATTAAGTGATTTTTCTGGAGTGAAAAGGACATGGGTAAAGTAGAATTACTCTTCTTAAGTTATAAAATTGTTACAATGAGTGTTTATGCTATCCTCACTGGAGAGGCGATTTCCTTTCCTACATCAGTTTAAATTATTAATTAATTAATTTATAAAGTATACTGATTGGGAGGCTTGGAGGGTGATACTTCTCCATGTATTACCCTTCCCCATAGCTAGGCTCTCTTGCTTCTGAGAGACATAAGAATCTTTGCCCCATTCTGCATCAAAAAGTGTGTCATGGCAAAACCACTTATTTTCAATTCTTTACAGGCATTTTGAAAAATCCCAAAGCATGAAATTTGTAATCCTTATCTTAATGCAGAACTACAGAGCTTGTGGGGGATGCGTATGCAAGTCCTGGTCTCCCTGAGGCTCAGAAATAAAAGACATGACTGATACTAATCCAATTCAAGGAGTTCAAACCCAGGAAGATTCTCCAGTCTTATTCTTCCTTTCAAACCATGATCACAAGCCAAGGAATTTCTTCCAAAAGATGAATTAATTCTGTTCTGGAGAAATGTATCTAATCTCACTTTACAAGTTCAAGGTGTTAGTAAAGCTAAGTTGTTGAAGTACTTAATCGATGTAATTTCTCTGAAATTTCATCTTTTGTGAAATTTCAGCTACTTTGAAGTTGAGTTGCCTAATTTCCATTTCTAGTCATTGGATCTTGTTATGCCATTGTCAGCAAGGTTCAAAGGCCTCCCACTATTTCATGTATTCATGATCAAGCACTTATTTTACAAGATGAGCTCTTTAAGACTCATATAGTGGGGTTTATTTGGCCTATCCCTTATTTCATTATTTTGGTGCTCCTTTGAACTGCCTTTGCATTTTCACATCCTTTATCTGTGGACAACAGAGAAGATACAACACTGCTTTCACTGGTCCTACTAACACTGGATGTGGGTCCATAGCTGTTCATTGACAGATCCTCTAAATTAGCCTGTCACTGTTGGCAGACTCTATTATGTACTGTTATTGCTACATACAATCATTCTCATGTTAACTTCTCTATAATGTTCCTATGATACGCAGAGGAAATATCCCTCTAGGGCTCTAGTTCTATACAATGTACTCATTATTTTGCAAGCAAATATACAGGTGAACTTTGTATATTTATTATTTCTCTGCTGTTGCTTTACTAATATTTGCATTATATATTTAATGTGCTAAAGTGTATCTCTAAATTATTTTAATCACCAGTATACAATTCTGCCCTGTATACTACAGAAAAGGTCACTTTTCTAACATAGGAATACAAAAGCTAAAAACACCTATCATCATACTAAATGAGATCAAAAATGTTTAGCAAACCAAATGAGAACTAGTTTTTCAGTGTAAACCAGACAAGGAAGTGTGTCAGTGTCTTTTTATGCTAAGATCACATGTGTGGTTTCAGCTTTTTATTTTGATATTCACATTCCTTTTATACATTTAGTCTTTCAAGGCACTTCTGGGCAGTTACTAAAGCAGTTTTCATCTTGGCACATGCTTCTCATTGTATACATGGTCCATCCTGCTGACTAGGTGTAATCCATTAGTATCCTCCAACAAAAGCCAATTCTTCACAAATAATCAGCAATTTCTGAACCTCACGAGGTGACTGATGAGACAAATTTATTGAAAATGTTTTTTAGGACTTTGATGCTTTGAACTGAATGATTGTGTCCACTATTGTGTTTATGAATGTGTGTACTTCAAAAAACACCTAAAATGATTTCTAAAAGTGCCTGTAATGAAATAGTGATAGAAAGGAGCAGATGTTTTAAGAGAGAGGGTTGTATGAAGATTTCTCTGAAATAGTTTTATGAGAGAGGGTTGTATGAAGATTTCTCTGCAGTGAGAACTGACTCTCAGCCGTGAACAGTATTGCTGGAGGAAGGATGATCACAAGGTACCTTTCAGTAAAAACTTTGAGCCAATACTGCTATGTTTATGCAAGGGACTGATTTGGATAATAACAATTTTTTTTCAGTATATTTTTTTACAAACAGTAATTCTGGGCACTCAAATAATCCTTTTTATGTGGCTGGAAGTTTTAAAACAACAGATACATCTGTTTCACATAATGTAATATATTTTATTGGGATTCTCAACTGGAATCTAATTCAAAGCATACTGAAGTCATCAAAAAGTAAACTCCTTAACTGTGTGCGACAATAAGGCATTATGGTGTTAAGTACTGTGAGAAAAACAACATCTTATAGACAAATAGACTGTGATTCTCAATTTCTTAGAAGTTATTGCTTGTGATTATTAATTTATGGTGTGACTATGTTTTCTTTAATGAAAAGAAGCATAGCAAAGCCTCACATTTCTTATTCATTTTTACATGTTAATTTTCTGTCTTTAAAAATCCCTTTCCACAACTCCCTAAATAATCACTAAGGGTACATTATATCAGGAAAATAAAATAAGAAGCAATGTTTATCTTGTCTTCAAGAGAAATACTTTTACTGAAATTCAGATAAGCTTTCTTCTTAAAAAGTATTGTTCATATTTGTCTAGACCTTTCTTCCTCATTCTGGCTTATGGGGACTATGCCAATTTAGATTTGGCTTCTATACTGCATATAAACAAACTTTTATATAATTGAGACTGGCAGAAATATTTGTCACATTTTATTCTGATTTTATACATTTTATTCCAAACATTCTGTTATGATGATTGAAATGCTAGCATTGCACTCACTTCTGCCAATTCTCATGGGTGAGTCTTGTAATACATTATATTTGTCTCCAACAGGCCATAGCCCCCAAATCACATGGTCATGTGAGATTCAGCTTTCCTTTAAATGGGAATTATGTTTCTAACCCTCAGAGGAAAAGCTTGACTATACAAAGCCTATACTTTTAAAAATATTCAAACACTCCTGGAATAAATAATGAGAGTGGTTTCACCCTGCCCCCTGCCCCATCCAAAATAGTTCTAAGTACTTCAGCTCTTGAACGGCCTCATTTAGCAATGTTGCTTTGAATGTCCAGATTTGAAGACCAGTGAGGTTGCCTACATAGGTACTGACCCCTACTGCATCCTCCCATCTGGGGCTTTGTAGGTGTCAAGAAAATGAGGGGTGGTGTGGGCACTTGAGCACAGAGCTGGAGCTGAGGAGCTGAGGTTAGAGTGGGGTTGCTCTTAGTGTTTTTAAAATAGAAGGACAGAGATAAGCAGAAATAAAGGTTTGGAGAGAAAAAAGGAGGATGAAGAATGGATCTAGGCAGAGCTGGAAACTGAAAACTTGGTAAGTTTGAAACTGTTCAGTTTTACCCCTACTAAAATTAGCCAGCCTTGACATTTTGTTGCTTTTGCTTTGAATCAGGCTGCATTTACAGGCACCTCTACATTATTTAAATGCAACCTATTTCACAGTGTTTTCAAAACAACTGTTCCTAAGGTGTTGTCAGAAAATAATGAGGATCTTTTGAGCCAGCCTTACAGTCTTGCATTCCTTTGGCTGAGGAGTGTCTGTTCTGGAATAACTTCTTGTTGGCAACCTGATTTAAGGCGGACAACTAATTGAAAATTTGATAGAGAACAAATTGAAAGAGTTATAGATGAAAAAGCTAATATTTTAAATACCATGATATGCCTTCACCCACAAAGCTGCCAAATAACTCAAGTTTATATGAAATGAATAGTAAGGATAGAAGCAACCTATATCCCCCACCCAGAAGAGGCAGAAGTATCTAGAAAGATTATATGGAAATAAACATTTTCAACTTTAGCATTCTTATTAGTTGTACATGAGTGGGACTCAGACTGACCAAGAATTACTTGCACATTCAGTCTACTTGAATATCACAGGGAAAATTAAATTCTTTTGAACATTATTCTGTAAAAGATCTGGAGTCCTGGAGTTTGTGGTCCTGGTCTCAGATCACTCTTCATACAGTCACATCTTTGTGTTTGCATGAAATTTCATTGACTTTGAGTGCAATGCTGTACCATGACTGAAAAGCTGTAGGCATATCATATTATCTTACAAACTGTGGGCTATATGGTAACAATTTGTTTTTCCTGATAGCAGCTCATTCAGCAGAAAAGTTAAGTACCTGTTTAATTACTAATGTGAAGCAGGTAACTTGTTGCTTGTGAAACAGGAAGATGGATGCCAAACTGGGCATAAAAAAACCTGTAAGGAGGTGTCTATTTGTCTTCCTTGTTTGGAAGAAAAATCTGGAAAGTTTCTTTACCACAGAATACATGGTTTTGGTGAGAAGATTTGAAAAAAATGCTCACTTTTCTACAGAAAATAGAGGATTATTACTTTATAATTCTAGGGAATCCTCAGTTTCACCGTGAATTTTTTATCATAATGTCCGCAAGATTTAACTTTTCCTAACTTTTCTCTGTCATTGACAGTTCTTTCCAAAATATGGCCCAAGGTGAAAGTGGGTGTATTTGTGTTGCTATTATTATCTGCTTGCTTTTTGAGTGATAAAGTCTGGTTTTNAATGTCCGCAAGATTTAACTTTTCATAACTTTTCTCTGTCATTGACAGTTCTTTCCAAAATATGGCCCAAGGTGAAAGTGGGTGTATTTGTGTTGCTATTATTATCTGCTTGCTTTTTGAGTGATAAAGTCTGGTTTTCCTCAGAAATTCAAAAGAAAAGAATTACAATGCTCAACTTCTTCTTTCCCATTAAATTATTTCCCAACAAAGGTCCTTCAGTAAATCTTGTTGCAGGGTAGTGGGGAGCAAGAATGTTTTCTAGAATCTTATCTGAAAATAAGAAATTGAAATGCAGAATATAAGGAGAAGGTGAACAAAATGTATATTTGATGAAAATAAACAGGAACAGCTTGTATAACAAAGTCTGGGAAGAAATTCTCCATACTAGGAGTGAAAGTAACAGGGAGAGAAGACTAAACAAAATTGTCACAGAAACAAGTGTGTATGAGAATATACATTTGACTAAATTTAGTCAAATGCTAAAGTTAGAAGGTTATATAAATGTTAAAGTTAGAAGGTTATATAAATCGATGAAAAGAACTTGTGTAACAGTTTCAAAGAAGAAAGCAGCTGGAGGGAGAAGCTGTCTTCTTTTAAATTGGGAGAAAAAATCCTGTTTCACAAGAATCAGTTACCTGCTTCTGAGGGAAAAATAAACCAGAGAAGTGCTATGAAGTGCTTAGGAGCTGGGGACACACAGAGTTGGAGACCCAAATTCATCCTCTAAGGCAGAAGAAGTAAAGCCATATATTGCACTCCATAGGAGGGAGGCCACCAGTCTTTACCATTTTTTTACTCTTTAAACTTACCTGGAGACCTGCTGGAAGCAGAGGAATAAAAGAATTTGTCACAGAGAAAAATGAGGGCTTTTTGGCACTGCAGTAAATGTGTCTCAATATCAACAAAAAACTCTGATAAATGCCTTTAAAAAAACTATATATCATATTTGGCATAATATTAAGCGATTTTGAAATGTGCAAATTTTATTATTATTAGTAGTAGTAGTAGTAGTAATAGTAGTAGTATTTATTTATTGGAGAATCCTAGAATCACAGAATGATTTAGTTTAGAAGGGATTTTAAAGATCATCTGGTATACTAAGGTAAAAAAGGTGTTTAAAAATCCAGTTTCTTTATAGAAAGCTCAAAATGAGTAAAAGAATAGTGTACTTTAAAAAGCAGGAAATAAATTCAATACTTATTAGTACTAAGCTAATAAATTTCAAAAAAGCTTAGCTGAGTGAGGATGTGGCCCTGCCCTGAACTTATGATTGCAGAACTTATGAGATAAAATTTTCCAAATAGAAAAAAAGGCACATGTATAATCACTTAAAGGTTGAATCTATTTAGGTGGAATGTTTTTTATTTTTATTTGGGAGGTATTTGGAGAGAAGCAAAGCCAAGCAAGAGCACAGAAAGAAAATATGAAGATGCCAAAACTTGCTGTGACTATAAAAACACAAGCCTTGAGGGAATTTGTGGAAGAGTACTGACTAAAAGTGCCTTGTAGCTGTGAGACATTATTATTGCGTTGTCACTGAAAGGCTTAGTAAAAAACATGTTTGTACCAAAGATCCCAAATTCGGTTATTTTTGTCAAAATCCAAGCTAAAAGAAGAGAATACTGAATTAAGTGATCTGAAATTTGTTTATTTATGTAAATTTAAAAAATTATGCACATATTTATTTATTTACTTTAATTTTTTTTTTTATTATTTTTAGTTAGTATATGTCCACCTTAGTTAAACAATGATTAACTGTTTAGAGTGGTTTTTTTTTCAAGAAATCACTCTGGAATCTGATACCACCAGAGTGCCGAGTATCCCTTTCTTCGTGTTGGTTTCCCCTCAGCTGCCCTCAAGAAAGGACTAGCTTTCCCCCTTTTCCAGGTGTTCTTGACTCAGAGTGCACGTGCTGGGTCAAAGAAAATGAAGCAACTTTTCTACTTGCCCAGATAAAACTTTTTAAAGCATTAAAACTGTGTACACTTGTAATAATTTTGAATAAAGCAATTAAACAGTTGCACATCCTGTAACGAAAAGGGTGTGAGGTTGGAAAACCTCCTATCCTCCTGATCCTTATAGCTGGGTAAATGAAGACATAAAATAGTTAAGGGATTTTACTCAGGGTCTAGTCTGGGAGTGTGAAGTATCAATGCTTTGGGAGAAGTCACTTTTGCAGGGCCATTTGTGTGACATTTAAAAGCAATAATTGCTTTTAAAAATGTATGAAGAACTCTCCAACAAACATGTTTTCTCCTTTGCTTCCCTTTGAAACTTGTTATTCATCCGTTTTTTTCTCCTTTTGATGTCAAATCAGAATTTAGGTTGGCATTATAATCATGAAACATCTGGAAATCGTAAATCCAGAAGGAAGACCCTTGATCTGAGTAATTAGGAGACCATGAAATTCCTCAACATTGTGTTTTTTCACTTTGGCTTTCATATCTGGGAAAAAAAGTACTTTTATTTTCTTACACCCTAGTGACGCAATGTTCTTATGAGGAAATTCCTTCCTACCATCACTTTTTTGCAGAAAACACACTTTATAGTAGTGGAAACTGATTCCAGTTTTTCAGAAACTATGTTTGCTGCTTAATCACTGACTTTAGTGTTAGAAGACTGGGTTCTTAGAGTGCACATCTCTGATTTCATCTGTGCAGGACTTTGATCCTGCCATCTCATTTTGATATTTGCCAAAGCTGATGCACTGGACTTGTAGAAGAAGCAGGACAGACTTAGATGTAAACTTCTTTTTATTTACAAAGAAATATTGGCTATTTTCTATTTTAAAATCTATCTTAAGAAAACTGACAACTGACTGTGCTTTCATGTGCTAAAAAAGAGACTGACAAAAAGCTTAAAGCTTAAATTATTTCCATTAGAGAGCAGGCATTAGTGGAAAACAAACACTTTAACAGTAAACAGCTATTAAAAATACTGGAAATACCAGTGTTAGTGATGGATAAAAATAAACTGGTCTGGATCCAGGTATAGGTATAGGCTGGACCTATGTTAGAGGGATAAGGGATGCATAGATGAGCCCAAGGTCAGGTTATCATATGGCATTTAATATTGATTTTTTGGGGGCAGAGATTTAACTCTCTCCCTGAAAAATCCATGCCTCAAATTCATGGCTGGTAACCATTTGAAAGTACTGAAAGGTTCGTATGTAACACACTAACTAGTACCCCCTTCTAAAATGCCATAGAGGTTCATCAGAAATGAATTTTTTCAAGAATATCCTGACAGTTTTTTTGACAAGGTCTGTAACAATCCAATGATCAATGTCATGTTTGGCCACGTAGTTCCTAAATTATTCTATCCTATTAATGCTTGATCTGAGAGTGATTCATATTTGAATTTAACAATAAAGCAATGCAAGTTCATTTTCAAAACAAAATTAGAGACCTTCTTTAAATAAGTGACATCATGTTCCCAACACAGCTTGTGGCAAAACTGCCAAATGATTAAGTAGGAAACATATTTAGTAAGGTCTGTATATTAGTACTAGACATGAATTTACATCAACCTGTTTGTCAAGGCAACCAGAGGTGGGGGGTGAGGGACAAAGTAACACTTCTTCCTACTTGCAGTGTATTTGTGGGGGGTCTCTGAAATTATGGGCATGTGTGAAGTGAAAAACATACATAACTGTTCTTATAGTTTGCTAAAGGCTAAAGAAATGTACTCTGGAGTAACATAGTAAATCTTTGACTACATTATAATCATATAGATGTTCTATATCTACATTACAACTGTTTGAAGATGCCTAAAGGCATCTTAAATATTTTAATAAAATTTTTTTCTGAAGATGCTGCAGTAGAACAAACTGGAAAATTGAAACCTGCATTTTCATAAGAAAAACCTGAATTAAAATATCTGATGCTATCACATGAACAGTCCAGTTCTAAGGACAGTTGTCTGTCAAGAAAAAGGCAGTAAAAAGTTTGAGCTCTGCCACCTGATACCTTTGGTACTCTGGGTTTAGTTAGTATGTAGCATCTCTAAATCTCTGATGTTATACTCTTCCTTCCTCCATTACTCACTCTGTTGTGTCGCTGACACTTCATGGAGCTACAAACATTGTAACACAACATTCATTATTTACCAAGTGGGGCCACACTTATCTGCAGTGCTGTGCAATAGTGGATGGTGTACAAGAAGCTTCTGGCACAGCTATGTGGATAGATCCTTGGAGAGCACATCATAACTTTAAAAAATGTATATTAATTTCTTCCTATTTTTAATTGTATGCTAATTTTAATTATTAGTAGGATTTCATTGTGTTGAATCACTCTTCAGAAAAGAGTGAGATTCAGCTATTCATGCATTCCTACTAGAAGAATTTCTGTTTATTCACAGATTTCAAAACAATCAGGATAGATGGGTATTTCTACAGGGAAAAAGTAATAGCATTTGCAATGCCTCTGGAAATTAATTAAAACTTCTCATAGGTAACCTAATGGAAGCAAGTAATGGACTGTGAAGACCCATGTTTTTAATGTCCAGAGCATGGTATTGCTGGGTATTTGGATGTTGTCCCAGTTGAATAATCATTTTTTCATTCATATCTTCTATTTTTAAAATATTTAAAATTGCCTTTTAGCCATGCAGGAACACTCTACTCTTCATTTGCACTGGTGGTGGATTTGAGCATGAAAGACTTAATTCTGAGTCAATTGCTATTGCAGACCCATCAGAATGGAACTCCTTCTTGATGGAATCACCATAAGCTCACAGCTTTTTGTTTTGTCTCTGCAATATCTCAAAAGGAAAGCCAGACTATTGATTTGATCTAATTTAATTAATTTCTAGAGACACAAAGCTGAGTTAATACAGCAATGAGAACCACACAGAATTTTTCAGACTTATTTATATAATTATGAAAGCACAGGTGCATCTAAATTTCATCTGATTCACTTTTATGTTTTAATAGATTTTCTTTACACTTATATGCAAGAATGGAATAGGAAATGTAAATAAAAATACATCCTTTTTAATCTCAAAGGGAAACAGATGCCATTTGGAATAGATATTTGCTGGCATCAAATAACTGATGAACTTTTAAGGTCACATAGTTCTAAATTTTCTACTCTGATAACTCTGCAAAACTCTGGAAAGTTTAAAGAAGTGACAAAATTGTCACGTACTACAAAGCAAATTAATTCTAATTAGTGCTAATAGAAATCTGTGAAATTTGTGCCAATTGTTGACAAGCAGGATGGAAGTAACAGTTAAAACTCTTCCAATCTGAAGTCAGGATTAAACAATTATGCATTCACTAGGTTATGTAGTTATCATTGCCAAGTTTCCTTTGTGAAAAAGACATTCTCTTTTAGGGGCTATCCATAAAAGATTTAGAATTAAAGAATTAACCTCTTTCCTCTGTTGAGAAGTTACCAAACTGAAAGGTGAAGACAGGTATTGCACAGAATTCATAAAACTATAATACAGTAGAGCAAGTTAACAGATGAGGTTGCTAAGGCCTCTTCAGTCCTAAAATCCATTATAAGGGAGGCAGGCATTCTACAGGCTAAGTGAAATCAGAGTACAGACTGAAGGAAGATCTTTTTTTTCATCTGTAACACTCTTTGAAAAGACTGAAAATAATCACTGCCTTGACAAACCTTGCTGTTTTTCCCACCAGTGAAACTGGTAGAATCACAATTTTAGCTGAAATGTCGCTTTATCTTGCCAAAGCATATCTGCTTATGTAGTGCACCTGCTTCATCACTGATGTCAGCTGAGCTCTGGATAGGGCAATTTCTAGATAAACACTACTGCAGAACCAGCCACAATAGTATAAAACTTATGAGTAATTGCTCTTTTTCTACCAGGAAGAAAAAAAAGGAAAAGAAACCAATAGGCTTGAGAAAGTGAGGCTGTTAGTGCAGCATTTGCCAGAATTATGGGGCAGATGTTAACCACCCAAACCACCAGTATTAACATATTTTAACTGCTGAAGTGGCCCACAGGAAGTCAGAAACCTTCTCTGTCCTCTCATGCACCTCACATATGTGTATGTGCCTGGGTGGGGTCTGACCTGGTTTGTAGGGTTCAGTTACAAAATTAGGTTTAGTGCGAAAGGCCTTGCAGCTTTCTGCACACAGACTGGGTAACTCCCCAAGGGTGGGAGCTGCCTAGTGGGAACATGATGCCTCTTCTGAGAGGTTCTGGCAGATCCCTACACACAGTAAGCAGCAGGAGTTTTACTCCAAATACCACTTCTTTCTAATATCTTTGACAAATTCTCAAAAGTAAAAAGAAAAAACACAATCATTTCAGTTCAATGAAATGTCTTTCAAATATGAGCTTGTGAAGTAACGATTCATATTTACAGAAGTTCCATTGATAATCAAATTATTAACAGATTTGTGCTTGAACATAATGATAAAATATTGAATAATGATAAAGTGGAATTTTGATTTCAAGTATCAAAGTCGTTCTCATTTTATAGGTCCTTTTCCTTTCCCATTCACATTGCATCTTGTGTACTTTTTCTTGGCTAATTCCCTGTCTATGTAGAGGTGTCACTGATTGCTGACAAGCACAGTGACCAACAAGCCAAGGCAGCAATTCCAGCCTACTCAGCTCTCTGCTGTAGTCTGCACTCAGACATAAACTTAAGGAGACTCTTCCAAGCAGTTTAACATATAAGTTAGGCTCCCTCAGACTTGCATCTAATTATTAACATTTGTCAAGTATGTATTATTACACACTGTCCCGCTGCATCACCTCATGCCACAAACTTGGCCCGGGCTAGTGTCCAAGCACCACACTAACACCGTAGCTCCACGTTTTTTGCTTTGCTGTTGAGCAGTGCCCCAGACTGTTTATCAACATTCAGTGACAATAATGTTATTGAATCATAATTTGGGTGAAAAGGGATCCCCAGAGGCATCTTAACCCACTGCCTGCTCAGCTAGACCTGGAGTGACTGGGTTGCTCTGAGCCATGTGCAGTTCAGTCCTGCACACTGTGTGTGCTGACCACAAACAGCAGATGGACACCCTGCCCTGCCAGTGGCCACCCCATTCACAGGGCCCTCATGAGCAGCCCCCAAATGTCCCCCACCTCAGGCCACCCTGCAGGGAGAGGATTCCACCTCAGCTCTCAAGATACAGGTTAGCCAGCACCCATGTGGTAAAGCAGGCATGAAAATCGTCCTGATTAAATTTAGTCCTGATTAAATCTAGTCATGACCAAAGTAGCATAAGGTGGGAAGACAGTGGAGCATCATTAGGCAAACCAGTTCACGCCCAGCCTTCCTCTGTGCCCTGCAGTGGCAACTCATTGTGCTTGGGAGAACCCCAAGTGTGGCTTGTTGGCCGAGAAAAAAGCACCTTTCTTTTGTGCTCAAAGAGGAGTTTAAACAGCTTATTTTCAAGACGTGGGAAACTGTTCATAGAATCACTAATGTTAGAAAAGACCTCTAATGTAGACTACAACTTTTAACCCAAAGCCACAGTGTTCACCACTAAGTCATGTCCCCAAGTGGCACAACTACATGTTTTTCAAACACTTCCAGGAAGGGTGACTCCATCGCATCCACGGGCAGCCCGTTCTAGTGCTTGAACAGCCTTTTGGTGCAGAATTTTTTCCTAATATCCAATCTAAACCTCCCCTGGTGCAACCTGAGGCCATTTTCTTTTGTTCTGTCACTTGGTACCTGGGAGGAGAGACCGACTCCTGCCTGGCTACAACCTCCTTTCAGGGAGTTGTAGAGAGTGATAAGGTCCCCCCTGAGCGTCCTTTTCTCCAGATGAAACACCCCCAGCTCCCTCAGCCACTCCTCATAAGAGAACCTCCAGCCCTTTCACCAGCTTTGTTGCCATTTTCTGGACAAGAAGTTCTTTCCATTTTCCTGATTTTATACTATTTATTACCACTGTCTCATCACCTAGGTAGCAATGTGTCTCCCTTAAGCAGAAAGATGCTGCTGATAATTCTGGATTTGATTAATGGAATGTTAATTTTGTTTACTATTACTTGTTCTGTGTTGTCCTCTGCAAAATGTTCTCCTGAAATACTGTTCATCCAAATTCTGTCCAGCTTCAGGGACTCCAGGGTCTGCCAGCTTCTGGCTGGCATCAGTTCAGTAGTGTGGAGTGCTCTGCAAAAGGCACAACCAGTGTCCAACTCATTCTTCGCTTCCCCTTTGCATTTGCTCTGGAGAGGGAAAGAGAGATAATTAAGCAGAAATAATGTGGAGTGATTCCTATCCATGTGTCTTTGAATGCAAATTATCCTCTGGAAGCTGGAGAAGAGATTTTTACATCATCTTATGTCAAAGAAAGAAGCACAGGCCCAGGCAGGATATATACTAAACTAAACCTAAAAGTTATTCCAGCACGAAAAACAAAATCTAAATCTGCTAAAGTTTTTCTGTTAAATTAAAATAACTTTTTTTACTAATTAATTAATGCTAGATCTAAAATATGATAGTTCCTATAGATTTTTCTTTTAAATAGCCATTAAGAGTACAAAGATAAAATGGAAAAGTGACAGAGAATTAATGAACAGAGATTTTAGATCCCACAGACCACTGTTCAGACTATTAAAATAAACTGAAATGCTGCATAATTTATGATGTAGGGTTAAAATAATCAATTTCAAAAATTAAACAGAGTTGAAGGGTTAGTAGGAATTTATTAGAGTTGAACAGCATATGGCATTTTTGAAGAAATTTATATTATGCTGTGTAAGGAACGTTACTGAATTAAATTTAATAAGCAGAAAAAATGTACTTACCTGCATGGTTCCCAGTGATTGCAGGTAACCTGAGACGAAAGAAAAATAAATGGGCTTCTAGAAGTTCTAGTAATTTTTGCCTAGATTCATCTTACTTTATTTCAGCCATCAAAAAAGATACAGCTCTAACCTAAGGTAGTCATCCAGGCTCACTGTGTAGTCAGTGGAGAGAAAGAGCTGTCTCCAGTGAGCTATTCATTCCATCTTAACATAGATGAGAGGAATGACTTTTTTTCAGTGTCCATCTCTCTTCACTGACTACAGAGCAGTGTTGATGGTTGATTTAGACTGAGATTTATTTCTCCAGTCCTTTGTTCTCCAAAATATAGATATTTAGTGTAAGGGCTGGACTACAACAATTCAAGGCTTTTAAAATTTTTTGACTCTGGAAGGCAACCCAGTGAGGATTTCATGGTTGGTGTCTCTGCAAGCATCAATATGGCATCCAGCAGCAGGGCTTACCTGGTAATTGTGTAACTTCCTTTGTGGCTGCTATTCCAACCACTGAAAACAGTCTAATCCCTTCCATTACAGAGATTGACAGGGTTCTTGTTATTAGAAATCCATATGTTCATCTGGACTATCGTATAGCCTGTACCTGCCACGCCTTCTGGTTTGGGTTATGGAACTGGTGACAGAAAGCACTTAGTTGAAAGCAAAGAAAGTGAAGAGTCCATGTGGCTCCTCCATCTGCTGCCTCATGTTTCCTCCCTCCCCCCACAGTACAGGTGCAGGTATTTTAATACAGGCTGTCTATGCAAACCTCCTTCCATACTTTTTGTGTGTACCATGAAAACAAAGAGTACAAATGCTAATCACTAACACTTATCCGTTATTTTATTTTTCTTCTTATAGCAGGCTTCACTTGTGGTGAGAAATCAACACTTCATCTGTTGGTGCTAATTAGCTTACGTCGTGATCTCCACAGCAATATCACTTCTGAAGCACGTTTTTTAGGGAGTTGAGTGAAATGCCAGATGTCAAAAGGTCAGATTAAGACCAGTAATCCAAAAACTGAGATTTAGTCACCCTTTGATACCTTAACATTTCTGCTCAAGCATCTGAGGATACTTAAAAAACCCAAACCTTCACCTTTAACTAAATTGAAATTTCTAAATATCAGTGCTTTAATAGTCTTTAAATAAAAATGACAGTGAAGCACGAATGGACTTTATTAAATCTGGCATATTGTGCTGATAGGGCAAACAGAGCAACACAAGAGCAAACTGAGACTGAAATAAATCACAAGATGTTCTGAGTAAAATGATTAAATTCTCCCCCTTCTCGCCCTTTTCCTTCATGTACATAAGACTCAAATTCAGTATCACACATCAAGATACTAGCAATTTTTTTAAAGGAAGGGACATACTGGTAGGCAGAAGGAATAGCACCACTGTGAGAGTATTACAGCCCTTATTTTGAAAAGATGTCCAACATTATGCTTCAGGGCTTAAGTTGTTCTGTTAGTATTAGCAACTGGGGGATTGACAGAGACAGCAGGTTTTTTTTGTTTTGTTTTTTTTTTTGATCCAGCATGGAACTTCTTACTTTGGCTGCTTGGATTGGTGATTGTGCAAGTTGAAAATTGAAGTAGAGAGAATTGAGGCAGTGAGGAGGAAGAGGGGAGAGAAGGAAAAGAGATAACGTACAAATTGAATATGGAGTGTGACAGTTGTGTAACAAATGAAAAAGGAAGCATAAGAGGGTTGTTAGGAAGATGTTAGATGATTCTTTGCATAGACACATACATCTATGAGAGACAAACTATCCTCCTCATTATTCTTTCCCCTCCCTTGTACCGTGAAATCCACTTATATTTTGGTTTCAGCAAGTACTACAGCTCTACAATTTTGATATGTCCACGAGGAAAATTGCCTCAGCAAGGGATGTTGGGCCTAATCCTCATATTTCCCTCATCTCATTTAGATTTAGTGATTTCAAAATTACATAGCAAAAGACCAGGAAAGCTTGTTTGTGCTGTTACCCTCTGGGACTTCAACAAAGATTTTCTTTGCATTGTGTTCTTCCAGAAAATCATCTCTGTATCACCCTCTGCTATTAGTTCCTGTGCTGAACCATATAGTCCATGAAACATTTGAGCAGAGAACTAATATATCTGAGATCCTTAAGCAAAGTTTTCATTGCCAAAGCTGAATTCCTGGACTTAAGATGGAAGATTTTCTTGTCTAAGTGAGTTGAACTGCAAATAAGTACCAAGTTATGCTAAGTTGTTGTGGTTCACAAAGTGTCTTTCAAAAAGATATCTGAGTAGAAATCTTGTGCCAGTGAAGCTCTCTTTCTCTTTATTCGTCTAGACAGGGATAGAAGGTTCCTTCGTTATGAAGCTGCTATTAGTATCTGAGCTAAATAACCCATGGCCACAAAGCAGCTTTGAAGATGCTTTTTACACTTCCTGTCAATCTAAAGAACTCTTCTTTCTCCACAGTAGCAGTTTTGAAAATATTCACAGGTGACCTTATTTCCAGTCTCATGACCTTATTTCTGAGGTCCGTCATCAAGACTTAATTCATTTTATAGTCCTTAGAAAAGCTTTAATAAATATAGGTAAAAGCTTAGCAAAGCATAAGCAAAAGTCACAGATAATACAGATCTGGTTTGGCTTTAGTTATATATATAGGAAATAAGATGACTGGAAACTGTTGTCAGGAAGGAGAATCAGAAATAACAAATGATTCAGGGCTTTTTACGGGCAAAGTTTGAAAGGCATTTTAATTCAAAATAGAGCAATAATTTGTTTTAAAACATTAAATAATTTCAAATCATTAAAATTTAAATATGTGTATTTATTTGTCTTATGTAGTTGAGAATCATATGATAATATTCATTTAACTCATTCAGAGCAAGAAAATAACTGTGAATTAAAGACATGATTACAAGGAGATGCTGTGTTTTAAGATGGTATTTACCTTGCACTAAACTTATGTTCAGGAACCAGTTCTAGTTTCCATTGAATTCAGTCCCCTGGATCCTCGAAAATGTGTCTCTAAATGGAAGTTATCTGCCTTTCCAATGAAACAGTGACTCATTAGTGATATTCAGGCTAATATTTGAAGTTGTGAGTAAAAACATTTCTGGGTTTGTTTATTATTAGGACACTCTGATTTTATACTACTTTTGCATGTAAACTCCCTATTTTTATCTGCAGTGTACTATTCTTTATTTATCATTGTATTTGAGATTCTGATTTTAAGTGAAGTTCTTTGTTAGCCTGAGAATCAGGCTTCTTTGGCAGCTGTTGGTTCCCAGGTTTGATTGTAAGAGCCACATTTGCAATAGAATTTCCATCAAGTTCACTTTACTGGTAATTTGTATGACCTCAAGTGGCTTTATATTTCTTCTTTAGGAGCTTTTGGTTTAGTGCCTGAAAATTTTAAAAGTTAGTTTTAAACCTTGTTTTATTCCTTCTATTTTTATTTTTTTGTATAAATATGTTTTATTTTATGTTCATTTATGTGATTTTATTCATTCCATTTACCCATTTTATTTTTTATTTTTTCTCTCTCTTCAAAGCTCTTGATGTGCGTTGCATCTGTTAAAAATAATTTTTTAAAAATTATTGTTTTAGGAGTACTCTGAGAACAAATTGGCTTTATGCTGTTTTCAGCATAAAATTCTGCCTTTAATTTGGAGATAGTATTTGTGAAAGGGCATAATTTCTTCAAATATCCTTGGAGGATACAGTGCACCCTTATCATAAATTGCTGAATCAGAACCAGAAAACTCTTCAATGTATTCAATACCTATTTGCTAGCATTTACATTTCATGACCTCCAGCAAAACCAAGATGGAAAATGCACCCAGTAATCACAGGTATTTTGCAGGACCACTTGATTACTGTGTCCCTTTCTTGGTTTATATGCCTCTTTCTAACGCGGAGTGGGTGGTTGGTGGGAAGGCCGCCGTGTTATCCCAGAAAGCGTCCCTTGCCAGGAATCGCTCCGGCGCTGCTGCCTGGCACACTGGCAGGCCAGCTCTCGCACCCGTGCCGATGGAGGCACAAAGCACGCGCTCACTCTGAGCTGGATGGCTCAGGCACCACCAGAGGCAAAGAGCCAGGAGGGGCTCTTCGTACGCAGTTCCGAAGGGTTTATTGCCAAACCACAACGAACACTTCCATGGAAAAAAAGCGCAAACTAAGGGCCGTGACAAATTTATATAGGGGTACAGAGAGGAGGTGGGCAGAGCACCAGTAACCAATGGTCTGAGGGTACAGGGGCAGAGAGGAGGCAGGGTAATACAACAACAACCCATGGGGAGAAGGAGGGGGCGGAGTGGGGACTGGATTACAACCCTTCAAGGGCTACAAGGGGCATCTGGCAACTGGCCAACCAGACAGACCGAATCTGCACAGAACCACAAAGCCTGATGGAAGCAGCTTTTCTCACCCTGAGTCAGGGGGTGATTTTAGAGTTCGGAGCTGGCCCACCAGTGGGCCCCTCCTGCACCTGAGCTCTTTGGCCCCTTTGCCCTCACAGCTGCTGGCTCAGCCGCCGCAACACCTTTCTTGGTTTGCTTGTGTATTGTCTAATCTATCCATCCAATCCACACTATATTTATAAAATATATGTAAGTATTTAAAATATAAATTCAGAACTGTGTCAGAAAAACTACTGTTGGGAAAAACCCTCACACATAAGCAAAATCTATATTTAAAAGACTGTCTGCTCTTGCACAGAGGGAAAAAAGTCATAATAGTGACATTTGGTGTTGTGCAATAGGAAGAATAGAAATAGGAGAAATGTATGTAATCAGTCCCTTCATGGACTTAAGAAGAAACAGTGAATGCCAGTGACTATTTCAAAATGAGTAGAGAAGGGCAAGGATTGTCAATATGTGTAAGACTTTTATGCAAAGTAGGAACTGAACTTTCTGTGTTGTCTGGACTAAGTATGACAAAAAAGTTTTGGGATACTCTAACTTAAAAAACAGAATGAAGGAATGGCCCTTATGGTTTTTAAAGTCCTCCTGTTATTTCTTGGGGACACTCATAAGGTAAAATAACAGTATACAGCCCTGATAATTTTCCAAACTTATATATGCTGACATACAGGTGATGTAGCTGTAGTGAGTGTGTCACAGCTCACAGCTATGTTACCCACATTAGTAAATAATACAGTCAGTGCAACTACTATGCCAGTGAATTTGTAGGATTCGTCTCATATTTCTGTATCTGGTGTAGATACTGAGCCACTAAAAATGGCATGACTCCATACATACTGAAGCATAACTGGTATAGATCACTCACTAGAATAGATAATGTCATGAAAGGCATCCATGAGAGAGAGAGGAATGGATGTAGAAGCAAAAGGAGTAGCAATATAAACTTCAATATTAGTTTTTAAGCACTGATAAATCTAGCAGTGGCTTTGGTCAAGTGCTGCTCAAAAGTCTCAAGCTAATAGGAGTTGAATGGCTCTTCAGCTCCAGTACTGGACATCAGTATTTGGGTTATAGGAATCTGATTTGTATCACTCACGGTATCTGTTCTTGACAGCCTTGGATCTTCAAACAAGTTTTCATTGCAGCACAAGAAAGGTAAAATCCAGGAAGAGACCTGATGTGTACTGAAGTCAGAAACCTGTTGGTTAAGAATGCTGCTAGGTTAAGGTGATGGCATATCTTGTTACATCCATTTTCCTCATGTAAAACTACAGTTTTGGGGAAGTGGCAGTGCTGTGGACTCTCAAATTCACTCTGTCAGTTTTAAAAGGTCATTATTTATATTACTGAGCACTGTACATTCCTTACAATTTACATCATAAGTCTTCATACTTTGAGTGAAAGTATCTCAGATATAACTGGCCTTTGATAGCTGTTAAATCTTGCATGTTGCAGGACTGCACTCAGACCATTTTCTTCTCAAAAAGATTCAGAGGCCTGTTTAAAAAAACTTACTAGAATGCTGGGCTAAATAGATTGACAGCTTTTTAGTTGTCATATTAGTCTATAAGAATTTGATGTAGTCCTATGCAGTTACAGGAATGGACTGGTTTTCATTTGGAAGTAAGAGTTTTGTGGTGTGTAGGCTGCTTTCCCAAAGTCTCTGGAGCTGTCAGGTCTTGTGCATCCTGTGTCCATGCTACTAAGTAAAGAAGGGCCAAGAAGGGGCCATTAGTACTCAGTATAAATGCAAATGTCTGGATCATGTCTGAATATCTTAGGACTTGTGCCCCCTACGGAAGAGCTGCCTTGAAAAGAGCTAGCTGAAGTGAACTGAAGCAAAGGCAATACTGTCTAATGGTGGCATGATACAGATGATTGAGGATCCATTTCTATTTTTGTATATTTTTTTCTTACATTGCTTGCTCAACTTTCTAATGAAATCGAAGTTATTTTTATGTATAATTTATTACTTAGTTTTTACTATTACATCTATTGCAAAAAGAACAAAAATATGGTTAAATCAAAGCTGTAATTAACTTAGTAGATCAATGATTCCCATTAGTCACATCAGCAAATAGATTTAGTGGATAACCATTTTGTTTTGATTATATGGCTGTAGCTGAAAGATACTCCATCATTTTAATTCCTTCTTGATGAAATTTAAGGAGGGACTCCCAGACATAGTGTTTTAAATCATGAGGGTGCTGATCTGGTGAAAGTATCTGTGGATCATAAATTTACACTAGATTTTTTTGCTTAGAAGATGAACTAAGGGATTAAATCTTGCTGAATCCTCCAGAATAGAAAGGTTGTAAAGGAGCTCTGAATCCTCCTTGATCTCTCAAAGAAGTTGCCTTGTAGAGCGTGGCCACTTGTTAAAAGGCATGTAAGGCTGGATACCTGTCTTCCTAGAAGAAAAAGCTGTGTAAAGATGGACAATTTTGAAGGACAAAGTGTGGGGATTTGAGGGGACAGAGTTGTAGAAGGAAAATGAGAATTTTTAGAATCAAAGCTTTGAGGGTTCAGGAGTCATTTAAAAAGTTGGCTTTATTTCTATTTATGATAAAAATCTGTGGTCATAGAGAGCTATGCAAATTGCATCATTTTAGTTCTATCACTGGTACTCCTTTATTTCTGGTAAAAATCCAATAAATCCAATAGTCTCAGGAGATCTGTCTGCAGCAGAGATGAATTATTTTTTCCACAGATTTTATCAACTATGTAACTGTCTTGGGGTGACTTTATGATGTGTATCCCCTATCACCTGCTCTATGCCCAGACATGAATCCTGTGCCTTTTATGTAGCTTTAAGTTGGATTTAGGAGAGGGGGGAGCAGCAGCCAGGTGAACTTTTCAAAACGATTTGTGCTTCAAGGACACTCCACTCCCCTGGGTTCTGCTGTGGCGGCAAGAGGGAGGAAGCACCCTTCCTGCTTTTAGCCCGCTGTCAGCTCCTTTTCTCAGGAGAGGGAGAGCCTGCTAGCTGAGGCAAACTTGCTGTTCCCTGGAACTTTGATTTCTTCCTCTCTTCTGGACTGTTCAGCAACACCAGAACATCATCCGGGAGGCCCGGCGGGGCCCATGCGGAACCCCAGCTGCGGAGAGGAGAGCCCACAGAAAGGACTGAAATTTACCAGGTTCTCTCCACAGCGAGAGGTTTTATTATTTAGCATTATTCTTTTCCCGTGCTTGCGTGCACTGTGTTTGTTAAATAAATAGGGTTTTTTTCACTTTTTCCTCCGAGGATTTTTTTTTCCTGAACCTGGTGGTGGAGGCGTGGCTGAAACCTGCCTTTTATCAGAGGACATTTTTCCTCCAATTTGTCTCAAACTGGGACAGTAACCAACACTTTCTCAGGAAAAATCAGATGAGAAAGCAGGCTATGGAACTTGAAGTGGTGACACTGGTACATTTTTGGAGGCTGACTTTAAACATCCAAGTCGGTGCACAAATAATCTGTGTCCTTCTCAGCATACAGTGTGTTTTGCTGAAAGCAGAATCTCGTCATATTGAAAAATCACAGATTGAGCGTGAACGGGTAATAAATTGAGAGAGTGTAAAGTAGTTATCATTCATGACAAGTGATAAGAAGCCAATGAGATAAAAAAACTGAGCCTTTTCTATCTTTCATAAATTCATACATATTTAGGGGAAAGGATGATCTTAAACCTATTTCCAGTTTCATGGATTGTTTTGTTTATGTTCAGCTTTAATTCTTACAGTTTTATGAAAGTACCTCATGCTGTGTCCTTTATTGTAGATCATCAATGCCATGATTGCTATGAGATAAGTAAGATTAAGATTACATTATCCCATTGGTATCACATGCTTTTACTTTGCATTATTCATTTGATACATTTTCATTTGGGGCAGATCTTTTAGAAAGCTATTTCTTTAGTTATAGTAAGTGTGGATATGAGATATGTTGATTAGAGCTTTTATAGGTGTTAGTAGATAGAATGAATATATAAGAAAGAGCAGCAGCACTAACTGCACCAGTTTTAGTGTAAAAATTGCAAGTAGGTCAAATAATTGCAGCAATTACTTTGGTTAGTTAAAAGTAGGGAAATGGAAACTTGCTTAGAAATATTTATAAGTTTAGAATAGGATGTGAGAGAGAATATCCAATCCAGTTTAAGGATAACAAGGAGTATGAGAAGGTAGAATACAGTAATAACCTGTCCAGAATCAGGCTTGGATACCAGTGATAAAATAATGAAGAAAACTATCGTGGTAATGTCAGGGACTGTTAATGATCAGCAGCTCGGTTTTATTTATAAACTGAAGGTGGATTGGTGGAACGTGGCTGTGACACACGGGCTGCACTTGTTTTTTTTTGTGGTAAGTAATCAGTGTGTGTCTAAGCTTGACCAGGCAAATCTGCTGTGATGTATTCCATAGAAGTTTGTGACAAACTCTGGAAGGCTTGTGACTGGGAAATACAGTCAGTTAAGGACCATCGTCTTTAACTGCTTCAGAACTGCTGGTCCAAAGCCTCATAACAGTGGATTGTCTCCTCAGCAGTAGTTTCAGCTGCTGTAAATATTCAGCTTGCCTGCGTGGAAGAAAGGATTGCTTTTCTCAACAGGAGAACAGATTATCACCACAATTCTGCAATGTTTTTAAAAGACAAGGATGCAACATACTCCTTGGTTAAGCCTGGCTTAGCATGTGCTCCCTTGTTTTCTAGTCTATTTGTCTAAAAGAAGTCTTAATGAGGAATCTAGAAAGCCAAGGAATAACTACTAAAAGATGACAATACTTTTATGAAGAGTATGCAAATATGAGTGGGGGCTCAGGCTTTGTAGGCATTGATTACAGGATCTAAATCAAGTGCACTGCAGAGTTTTATGAGCTAAACAAGGACCCCAGTCCATGTTCAGAGTTTGCCAGAGACCATGGCTCTGGACAATCAGACTGGAGATGCTGACTGAGTTGTGCTTATCCTCATTTGACTGGGAAGCACTTGGTATTTTGACTGTAGGTTTTTCCATCCCAATACTGTAAAGATCAGATATTAGTGTCGTAGTTTGAACATGGGTTGATGGACAATTGTTTGGACCAATAGTGCTTTCCGAAATTTGCATATTTAAACCCTGGAGAGAGACAGGAACTTCCCTTTACTGTTCGGGCCTCCCGCGGGAGAGGGGGGAAAATGGGCCCTGGGCCCATCTTGAGGAGCCGGCCCCGGCTTCCCTTTCCCGGCCCTGGGGCACGGGCCCCCGGGTAGCAGTGGGAGAACCCCCACGGAGCCGCCGGCAGATAAAAAGCAACCATTAAGCTGCTGCATTGGCTGATGCTACCTGGCCCGGCTTCTAAGGACTGGAGACACCACCCCCCCCACGCAGCCCCGCGCAGGTCCCAGTGNATATGTGGCACGTGCTAGCAGTTCAGCAAGACTGCAAGATTTATGGCACGGATTGTTTTTGACGGCAGCAGAATTTCGGGTGGGGTCTGTTTGCCCTTGGAGCAGTTTGGAAAACCATGTGAAGCAAAAAAACCCCAACCTTTTAACCTTAAATGGTGGAGAAACTTTTAAGAACTGATAATGCTGACCTAAAATCATTGTATGTTGTCCTTTGTGCAAATTGGGTAAATAGGGGGAAGGTGCTGGTAAAAAAAGGGAGTTTTCACTTTAATTTCTTCTTCTTTCTTTTTATTTAGTTTTAGTAATAAACTTCATTGCATTCTTTAAAGTGTGGTGCCTGCTTTTTATTCCTCCCTATTTTTACCTCACAAAAGGGACAAATGCGAACAAACCCACTACAATTAGTCATAACGTCCAACGTAGAATATAGGAGTTTTGTTCTGTTTCTTTTTTCTGTTAAAGGAAATTTTGGGTTTAATAACGTAATATGCAGAACTTTTTTGATCTTGAGACAAAAAATTCTAATGTGCTTTAGTTTCAGTTCACACTCTTGTATCTGAAATGAGAAGGGATGCGTAGCCTTGTTTGGATCTTAAATCTAAAGTTAAATGCAGGAAGGTTAGCAATGTTGAGAAGATTAACCCATCTTTTTTACTTTACAAGGACACCAGAGACAAACGTGAAATCCACTTTCAGGAAGGGAAATTTTTGTAAGTTACACCTTGTGCTCCACAGAAAGTGCAGCTGCAATTGGCATCCTACCTTCAAAGATCCATTAAGCTGGATGTAACAGAAGTTTCCAGGCACAGACATACAGTTGTTCGGTGGGCCTTGGTGCATTAATGCATTTGATTCAAACACAGTAGGAAAAGGTTCCAGTTTGGAGATTAAAAGAATTTGCTTAGGCTCATTTAGCTTTTTAGAGACCTGAATGTGCTGCCTTGGCACAAAACATTGGCTTAATGCTTTTTTTGAATTTTTCACTGTAATTTAGATATTTGTAATAGAAATGCAAAAATATATTAACGTTTTACAGAAAACATGTTAAGAAAGAAAATACTACACAGGTAAGTATTTTGCTTGTAATTTTGAAACATGGTATTGCAGATTTTATTTTCCCAAAGTTAATTGGGACTTGAAGAACAAAGAAAGGAAAAATAATGCTAAACCACTGATCATCCTAACAGTAACTGCTCTCAGTTGTTGTGGATGAGTGATTTAGGCCACTTACGGATGTGTGTCCTTCCTAAGGATATAAATATCAAGCATGTAGGTGATTTTCAGCATAATCTTAAGAATTGTGATAAAACTAGTTTGGCGTTCTAGAAATTCCTGTCTGCAGAACTTACATGACTTGCCCATCAGAATCCGCTGATGAATTCATCTATCACTTCGAGTTTGTAATCACCAGTAATGAGAACTGCCATTCTCTTTGAAAATCTAAAGGCCATTGCACTGTCTCTGCCCTGTGCATGCCAAACTCCCAATAGCTAAAATTGAATTGTGAATTGTGTAGAGCTTTCCTGGAGCTACTCCCTAATTTTATAAGTTGTGATATTGGTAATGATACATATTTTTGGCATGGAAATTTGTAAGTAGTGACATATTTATCTACGTTACTATGTGTGACAATAGTAGTGCTGTTTGCGAATGTAAAAGTATGCCAGTTAACAGTTCTCAATTAATTTAAGGGTCGAAGTCTGTGTGCACAACCGATAATTGGATTTGTTAATGCAGAGAATTCTTGCAAAAATCTATGCTTATCTGTCTTAAAGAAATGATAAACCAGGGGAATAAACGTTTCTGTTCTTATTGGATAGAACTTCATATCAGTCAGGGATGGTAAATTTCACCAAACAAAATAAATTTTCTAAATAGATTTTTAATATATGCTTGCTTAAAATGTGGAATTTCTGAATTGTATAGCTGTATATCTAGTCTTGTACACTGCATTACAATGTGCCCTGAAATGTATTTCTATTTTCCTCATGAAAGATAAGTGGCCTATAGGAAAACTTTTGCATATCTCCCATATGGCCCAACTTATGAAGCTACGGAATAAGTACTGATTTTCATTATTAAATGAATTTATCTGCATTCCATATAAACATAGTACTTTATGTAGATACATGGACAGCCTACAAAAGATACTGTGATATAGCAATATTACATATGAAATATGGTTTAACACTGAAAATTTTATTTATTTGTTCTTATTTCATTAGGCTGCTAAATCTTAATGACAGTATATTCAGACCAAAACAAAGTAGCAAGCTTTTTACTACTACTGTCCAATGACAGGAATAATAATTTTAAAAACCAGTGAATATGTCAAATAGAAAAGAACACCATGAATATTTTCAAAATTAATTAATGAATCCCTATTGCCTCATTTTTTCTTTGTTCTATTACAGATGCTTGTTTTACTTTGCCTATTTCCTTGAATTCTTAGATATTCAATCTGCAGAAGACAACCTTCCCCATTTCTAATCTAATGACTGCATCTATCACTTCTGCTGTAGCTTCCTATATTACACTGTTCATTCTAATACTTGAGTTGTATGTTATGTAAAGATGAAAAGCTATCATCATTGAATATTAGAAGATTTTTTCGGCCCTTATTTAAAAATTTGTTTCATCTGGTGAGTCTATAACATATGACAGAGGAAATCTGACAGTCAGCTCAGCAAGATACCTCAAATTTGGCCTAGTAATCAAGCCATAATTCCTTTCATCCTTCTTGAAGCTGATGCATGTATTGTATTTTTCATCTCAAATTCTGACTGACTGTTTACCCCTGGTATCCCTGCCTTTGTTATTGTGAGGGCTTCAGGAGAGGCCCCTAGGAAAAAAAGCAGTCACATAATTTCTCTTAGTACATATCTTTCTTAAATTTTCCCAGACTCCTGCTACTATAGGGGATACTGGTTAAATATAAGAAAAAACTCGTTCTATTTTTACCCTGGATAAATGTAAACAAACCCCAGTATCAATTTGTTCTGTACTGTAACACTGTCAAGATAAACATACAGCTGTATGAAACATGGTTGTTATCACAATGACCACTTTTAATATTTCAGCATTGGTCTAGGAAGGCAATTAACAACACTCAAAATTACAGAGAAAATGTTTCTCTTAATCAGAAAATGCATGCATTTCAACCAAATACCTAATTTATACCTTATTCCTGAAGCTATACTCACCAAAGGAACTAGACTGAATAGGTGGATGTCAGTGAGGGGCCTGTTTCTCTTTTTGTGGAGGGTGGGGAGAATGACACCCTGGTATCCGGTATGAGTGTCCTATTGTAACTACTTTGGCACTAGGAAGATCTGCAGAACCTGATGCTGAATCCTATTATTTAGCACACATAATTTTTAATCTTTTCTATCTCAATTAATGCAAGCTGTTGAAGGGATGATGCCAATACCAGAAGGGTTTTCCAGGGATTATGTTTAGTAAGACTTTCATAGGAAGACTAGAAAAATCTTGTGAGACTGGGAACTTTGAGGTGATAAACCTGAAGCAGGTGATTTCTCCATTTACCCCCACGAGGGAATGCAGCTCAGAGGGATGCTTTTAGAGCTGTACCTTTCACTGAAATTTGGTTGTGTTTAATTTTGCATGGAGCTTATCCAGTCACTTGATAGTTTAACAGAAGTAGTTAATAGCTATTTCACTTGTCAGAAAAGGAAAATCTGAGCATGCTGAAAACAGTCAAATATATTAAAACAAATGCTCAATTTTCACAGAAGAAGGACTTCAATTATCTACCGTAAGTTATTGCTTATCAGTGACATTGCTGATAATTGCTATACCTCTAGGTGGCAAGTAATAATTTCTTCTTGAAAAATGAATGTTGGGAACCACTGTGTATTGTTTAGCAAATGCACAGCAGAGCAGTCTTCAAAAGCTGAATTTTCATACTGTTCTAAGGTTATTGGACTACCTTTTGATTTAAGTTTTACTGATGGGTGAACAATTAAATGATTATCATCTTAATGTGATAATTCTTGTCTTCTGTACTTTGTTTCTATCAGTAAATCTCAAAGCAATTTGCAGTGGAAGTCTGTATTATTATTACTTTCCCAATAATAATAATATTATTATTATTTTCCCAGGAAAAGCAGAAGTAAAGTGGCTTGTCCAACATACAGGAGCTGAATTAGAAAGGGGCAGCTAAGTGCTTAAGTTCTGTTGTCTAGTGGGACATGATGTCTCCCATGTACAGGAGAGTGCAGAGGGGAAAATCTTATTTGTTTCATCTTAATTATGCCATAGGTTAGATCATTGCTTAAGAAAAAAAAGCAATGGTCTGATTCAACAGCAAATGCTGGATATAGAGTGACTAAAAGCTTCCTGTGATTGGGCACTTACTTAGACTATATGTTGGTTTTATGTACCTATGCTGTGCATCTGCCATCATTTACCAGGATTTTAACTGGGGTATTTTAAGAAAGAACCAAGACCCCCTTTTAATTTTCTTCAGTTCTGATTGGGTGCTTATGCTTTAGTTAAAACAATATCCCATAAATTATTATATTATCCCATGTATAATTATTCAAAATAATTATGAAGTTTATGTCTTTACTATAGCAGACTTGAGTAAATGGGACAGTCTTCTGAAAATGCAGTTTTCTGAGTTAATTAGTGAAAGAAAATTCATCCTTTCTTCTGCTTATTGCTAGTTTTCCTCTTGGTAAAAAATTCAACAGCTCTCTATGAGAGCCACTCAAAGAACACTGTGCCCCTTTGGCACAGACTAGTAAACAAGTCCCACAGAGCTTAGAAGATTATCAGTTGCTGAGGAAGCAGACAGTTGACTGTGAGCCTGTAGACATACTCAGCGGGGTGCATAAAATAAGGTAAAAATAATTGTGCCAATGTGTCTGGTTGAGAAATTCAGAATTCCAGCAAGTGAGAAAATAAACAAACATATGAGATGGAAAATTGCCGTAACATCAGAGTGAGGTGGTTTGTGGATGAGCTGCTTGAGAGTATATTTTTGCTGTTTGCAAAATTCTGCAGAGAGGAGCATAAGAATTGTGTCGTGGATATATGACAGAAAAGAAAGAAAAGTATGGGAAGCCAAAGTTGTAACTGAAAGAATAATTTAAAATTGTTGTAGGTGGGAGAGAGAAAGCAGAATAATGACATTGCTCTTCAATAGGTATGAAGCAACACAAAAATCAGTGAACTGATTTATGTAATTTATACCAATATCTGTACTTACCCTCCCTAAACTCTGACCCCAGCATGAAAATAATGACCTTATAGCAATTATAAATTGTGAGAGGAAAAGAAATTCATGAAATAGTAAAGAAGTCACTTTAGGTTTTTATGTGTCTTAAGAAGATACCTTCCATAGTTTTTAGCTCATATACTGGATAAGGTGTGAGACTCCCCACAATAGTGCCTTTGAACCTCTAAACTTTGCACTGGAGTAAGAGGAGAAGTGTGGAGAATGTGTTGTACCAAGATCTCAAAAGTTAAAGGCTGACATTTGTGAGGCTGAGGTTCCCAGGACATGGGTGGTGCCAAGGAGAAAGTTGTGGAGGGAGCAACGTTGCGGCAGTGCCGTGCTCCCCTTGGCATGGCTTTTGTGTTTCCAGTGTCCCTGGAGCTCTGGGATTTGTGGTTTTCTCCACCCTAACCCTAAGTGTAACCCTAACCCTAATGGGAGCATTAAAAGCAGCCCATTTGCCAGGCAGTGGTTCCAAGGGGAGTATGGCACTGCCGCAACATTGATCCATCTAAAACTTTCTCCTTGGCAGCACCCATGTGCTGGGATCCTCAGCCTCACAAATGGCCTCTTTTACTGCTTCATTTAGGGTTAGGGTTACACTTAGGTTTAGGGTTGAGAAAACCACAAAGCCTAGAACGACAGGGACACTGTATCTACAAAAGGCGTGCCAAGGGGAACACAGCACTGCCACAACATTACTCCTTCCACACCATTTTCCTTGGCGCCGCCCTTTTGCTGGGATCCTCAGCCTGACAAATGGCTGCTTTTAATACTCCGCATAGGGTTAGGTTTGCGCTTAGGGTTAGGGTTGAGAAAACCACAAACTGTACAGCTCCAGGGATACGAAAGGCAACTACAAAAGGCATGCTGAGGGGACCATGGCACCGTCACAGCATTGCTCCCTCCACATCTTTCTCCTTGCCACCACCATCTCAGCCTGACAAATGGCTGCTTTTAATACTCCGCATAGGGTTAGGTTTGCGCTTAGGGTTAGGGTTGAGAAAACCACAAAGGCTAGATCTCCAGGGACACGGCAAGCAGTATGCAGCAGAAGAGACTGAATTTTGAGACCTTCAAGCTATTTAAATACTACTCACAAAACCTAATCTGTGCGATGTCAGGGCAAATGGTAGGTTGTGTCCAGTGAATGGTGGCCTAGGACAACATTTGTGTAAAACATCATGTGGGTCTGTCAGCCTACTGTGATGGGGTATGAAGGCCCAAATAAGGCACAGGTATTCTGAGGAACAGTGTGATCCAGGGGGTGGCTTGCAGGCACATCTGAAGTTATGCTGACAAATTAAAGGAAGCAGATCTGGGCTTGCAGGCATCTTAAGTTCCTATTTTGCTGGAATAGCATCCAAAACAGTCATAGGAAAGAGTCAGAGCACATATGGTGAGCCTCAATATGTATGTCTGCTCATTTCAGTCATGGAAGAAACCCAGAGCAGAAAGATGAGAAAATAAATACTATGTAAGGAAACTGTAAAATGAGAAGTCAGGTAATGTTTGAACAGCTTTGTTGCCTTTTTTTACCTTGTGCATACTCACTCCGGATTATCCATTCAACATTGACAAATATTCCTATGGATTGTCCACAGATTGTTGTTGCTGTGAGTTGCTTGACTTCCTCTTTTTCACAAGGTGCCTTGACTATGCTGACAGCTACTGCTCCTGTAGCACTGCCTCACTGCTTTCCTTAGTGTGTTTGGCCTTACATCCATAGGAAACAAGTCATGAACATATGATTAATTTGGTTCTCTTTTCTTCACTGATCTGCCTCTTTCTGCATGTTGCAGCAAGTTTCCCTTTGCTTTTAGTGTCTACTAAATCTTTCATTGACCAGAAAGAGATAAATGAACTTTTGTGACATGCAAAATCCTCTTGTAGATTGTCTTCTCATTTGCAGTAGATTTTGTATAATTTCCTTTTCTACAACATTCTAGAAAGTAATGCACAAACATATTTGGGCTTATTTGGATTTACTGGGATCACCAATACATGGTGATATAGACTTACTGAAGTGAGTCTGACAAAGAGTCGCTTGACAATTAAGAGATTGAAGCATCTTTTTCATGTGAAGAGTCTTGAGAGCTGTGACTGTTCAACCTGTGAAGAGAAGGCTCAAGAGGGGACCTTGTCTGTGTATGTTCCCTTCTTGTGGAAGTGAATGAAGACAAGGAAACCAGGATCTTTTCAACAATGCCCATGACAGGACAAGAATCAAAGAGCACCTATGAAAAAATACGGAATTCCATGTTAACACAAGAAAGGAATTTTTACTCTGAGGGTGACCAAGCACTGGTGCAGATTGCCAGGAGACCAACTGGACATGGTTCTGGGTAACCAGTTCCAGATGGCCCTGCTTGAGTAGGGGAGTTGGACTTAGATGACCTCAATAGGTCCCTTCTAATCTAAACTATTCTGTGAATCTGATTTTGTGCAGTTCTTTTTGCTGTTTTTTCTAATTAATATTTGCCTGAAAATCAAACTAATATTACATGGTTATTCTGTAATTATTTGTTAGCAAGCAATCTATTTGTCAGCAAGCAATCTTTCTCTCCTGTAGTCCTGAAATGTTTTAAGTCTTTTCCTCCTCTCCATTACATCATATTTAGAATTCCATGAGAATACTTTTCCAGAATAATTCCAT
Organism: Platysteira castanea; assembly: GCA_013397175.1. Classification (NCBI taxonomy): domain Eukaryota; kingdom Metazoa; phylum Chordata; class Aves; order Passeriformes; genus Platysteira; species Platysteira castanea. The sequence continues at coordinate 413,426 of VYXC01010850.1, read as the reverse complement.
ATTATCTTTGTATCTTCATCTTTTTTTTCAGGGAACTGATGTTAGTAACACTTATAATACTCTAAATGTAGACATCAAATTCCACAAAGTTAAGGGCCTGATTAATTTGTACTAGCAAAACCACTTAAGAGTCCTTCATTAAGCTGGCTGTTCTAGTCCTTTCTGAAGTAAACAATTGTCAGTAGAGGTTTCTCATCTCCATGTTAAAATGATCAAATAATGTAACATATGTGTGGTCCCTTCTCTTCTTGTACTCTTCGTTAACTTCAGAACGTTTGTTCTTCAGGATCAATGCTGCAGAGATGGGAAATTTTCCCATCAGACTGTATTTCAGTCCACCAGTTTTACTAAAGAGACTTAGTAAAACTGAAAATTCTGATTTTCAATTTTGTATCGGGTAAATTTATACAGCTCTGAATCAAGTAATAGTACAAATGAATGATTGTCTGTAGTTCTGATTAAGGGTTTCACACTTTTCCCCAGGCATCAATTCTGTGCCCTTCATAGCATTTCTAGGAAGCTGAATAAGGACTCTTGTTGCACATTTCTTTGATCAAGAACTGAGGATAACACAGCTTTACACAGAATTTGAAAGCAAATCTGGATGGCTCTAGGGGTTTTTTTGAGTATAGATTTTTATAGTTGTTTCTTTATTTTGTTACAGAGATTATGAGTTTTCAGAACAATGGAGCATATGCTAGAAGAAAAAGGAGCTATTTATACTGTATTTCCTATGTTGTTCCTAATATCAAATTAGCAGTTAATGAATTTGAGTAGTTCAATATTTGATGTGAAACTGACGTTTTTGAAACTATTCAGGCTTTTGGAAATATTTACAGTTCCCTCTATCCGAAGCAGAATAGCTTTGACATCAGTAGTTACACTCCTTCATCCCCACAGCCTATTTACTTGTCTTTGGAAGACATTTAAGGTGACTCCAGTTATCCCATGACTGAAATGTGAGACATGGCAGGAAGTAGTCTAGCTCACCTACATATGCAATCACACAAAACAAAAATTATTTGCATGTATTACATGAATTTTGGTCTTTGATATAATCACAGGTTGAAATAAGAAACACATAAGACTGACATGAGATATTTTCACACGTCAAATAGAATGGAGAATTATTTTCATTATCTTTAAAAACTGTCCATTGTCAGACTTTAACACATGGTTTTATTTATCATATGAACTTGGAATAAATTGTATTTCTTCCCCTTATTCTTATCATAAAAAGAAAAAAATCTGTGATATTATGTTGGTTATTACATATATTGGAATACTTCACTCATGTTCTTGTTATCATGACACAGAAACAATACTCATTATATGGGTCAGTATCCAGAGTGAAAAGGCATGAAGGAATTTGTTCCTTTATCTGATCATACAAGTGGTACAAGCTAAGCAGAGTATCACCAAATGGAATGACAGTGATAACCACTGATGAGGATAAGGAGAACATGAGAGGTTTAAACACTATATTAAACAATAAAAAGGAAAAGAAACATATAACTTTAGAAAAATTGAGCAAGAAGTCAAGTTGTAACTTCATTTGAAATAAAAGATAAGAGTTTTAGAGTTTCTGTGTCTGTTGATTTATCTGAAATTGATTTCTCTCTTGCTTGGAACCTTATAAAAAAAGGCAGTCATCTAAATGTGCACTGTGGTGCAGTAGAACAGATGCTTTATTTCAGTGTCCTGCGGCTCAGGGGACTCAGCCTATGGGACTCATGGCTTCCTGAATTAAGAAAACCAGTCATCAGCTCATGGAAGGCCTTTCAGTACAGTTAGGCTTTCTGATGTGATCTGGGAAGATATATTCTAACTGAGATATTGATCTACTTTTACACTTGGGTGCCTAAAACTAAATAAAAGTAGATTTCATCTAAATGAAAATATCCTATATTTCAGGAATATCTAAAGGATCTGTATTTGGAAAAGGAGACTTTGATCTTCACTGAAATATAAGTTTGTATTCATAGTATGTCACAAAATATGGTTTCTATAAAAATGTGCAAGTATATAGGTTTAACTTGGAAACTGTAAAGGTGATCTTTCTTTCTTTCTTTCTCTCTCTCCCTCTTTTTCTCTTTCTCTCTTTCTTTCTTTCTGTCAATAGTGAGTCAATAAACATAGAATAACAAAAAATTGATGGTACGGTTTCATCCCAAGTTCAGTCACACAGGACTTGATGCCAAGACCCTCCAGTATGACTTGTACCTGAGCACTGAATTAGGTACAGAAATTGCCAGCAGGTTTCCTTCTGTAGCACGGTTGTCCTCCTGTCCTTCACAGTAACTCTCTGCTAATATTCATTCTTTTCTTGTTTTTCTTCCTAAATTCCCTTTTTTTACTGTCCTAACTGCTAATACTATGAGAAAGAAGGGTCTAAAACTTTGATTGCTCAATAGGATTCATCAAAATTAAGCAGCACTGCAGTATGAGCTTATAGCATTGTTGTCAGTAGCTACTCAGTTACAAATTTACTAAAAAAGAGTAAATAGTGCTTGCAGACAGTATTTTCACAATTTTTTAAAACTGATTTCTAAATGTCTTTGTTTTTCAGTTTTGTTTTCTGCCACAATGAAAGAAAGATTAAATCTGAAGAATGTTTCTAAAAAGAAATTGATTCATCAGTAGTCTAGATGTTTGCATTTTTTATGACACGGTTTTAGACTCCTCGTTTGACACTGAATCTCTATATCTATTGAACTCTGACCATTTTGAATTCTACATAGAGACCCTGTGTTCCTCTAAATGTATCATTTCTGTTTGTAAATAGTTTTTCCCCCCATCTTCACTTGTCCTGCTTTTTTATTTTTACTGTTAAAGGAATGCAGGGGAAGTGACAATGCAAATAGAGCACTGTGCTTTGCAGATGAACACTGTGTCAGGCCATGCCACCAGCTGCAGAGCCCTCAGCTGCTTATTCTTCTGTTGTTTTCTTCTGCATACTTCATTCTATTCCTTGACTGTTCTGCTTTTCTTCATGCAGCTGTGAGAGAAGTGGATGGAAGGATGATTCTGGTTCTTCTTTAGTCTTTCCATCCATCAAAGGCATTGTGAAGATGCAGCATTGCAAAAATATTGTTTCCTGATGGTACTTTAGTCTTGCTCTTTATTTCTTAATGCGGTCTTAGAAAAAAATGTTCTGGTAGTGGTTTTTTTATGTTTCCAAGCACAATTTCCAAATAAAATGTCTACAGAATCAGGAGTCAGCACTGCAGGATCTCTTTGTGTTACTTTGGCAGCCTGTGGATTAGCAGCAATGGCTTGAATCTAACTTCCAAATTAAATAGTAAGCTCTTCTGATCAGAGAACTAGTGTCTACATCAGGAGGTGATTGTCCTAGTCACTCCTTATAGTCAATGTAATCAATATCCTGTGTTTTCAGAGGAAAGTAAATCTAAGGAAAGTAACATGAGCTGTGTATCCAGCAATGCCTCTTTCTCCATATTGGGGTGAAGCACGGTTAGCAAGCTAGCTTACAGGAAGGAAGTTAGAATTAACCGAGGTGAATGCTACCAGATCTGTCAGCTGGTTATTTTTTGTGGTGCTATACATTTGCCCTGCATATTGCATTGCTGGTTCTGACAGAGGCTCCTACTGGTGATTAAACAGAGAACACTTGTCCCTTTTGTGCAAAGAAAATCAAATGAAGGGAGCAGGAGGAATAGAAATGACCATGACTTGTGTCCTGAGACAAAGTCAGTAAATAATATTCAGCTGTCATTTAGGTAAGTAAAGGAAATAATTTCCTGTCCAGAGAAATTATTCATTAATTCGATTTTTGATGTCTCAATTTGATCCAAGACTTGTAGGAAAAATCAGTATAAGTGCATGGAATTTGCACAGTGTTGGCAAAACTCTGAGGGTTTGTTTGTAGTATTCTGCAAACATGTAAGCATGTGCTTCCCTCCAAGAACATGAGCTGTATCAAGGTGAAAGCATTGCCTACTGTCTTCTTGGAAGATCCAAGCTGCAGTGGCAGAATTTTGAAATATGGAGAAAAATTATGTTTAAAACAAAAAGCTTTAATGGAGAGGTAATCATCTTACCATCAATGACAAAAGTCCCTCTGAATTAAAGACTGCCCAATTACAATCTAGAATAATAGCATAAGGATAATATATGTCTTGAGGCATATGGATATGGATAGAGAAATACCAAATGCATCCATACCTTGGTATAGAATTGAAGAGAGGTGCTAAATATGTTTGCATTTGACACTGTTAACTATCCTTAAGTAATATTTGCAAAAGCTTGTAAAAAGTGCTTGCATCAGGAGGGAAAATATGATCCCATCTGTTTACCTCACACAAGCACATTGGTTTGTGCAAACTAGTTATTATGGATATTATAACTGATTTTGACGAACAAACACCTGTTTGTTTTTGCAAATACCAATGCCGAAGTTTGCATACACTCCCACAGACACAGAGGGGCTGTCTAAAAAGTGAACTCATGATGAACAAGAGCAAATGAAGATAGCATTAAGTACTGGTTACAGTGTAATCTTCATCCCTCCTTATAGATATAAAAGTGAGCCTGTACTTTGTCTTCTTAATTTAAAATCATCCCAGTATGATTACATTGACTTATCAACCTTCTAGTTATCTTGCATGTTATGGTCATTTCTCTCCATCACAGGTGTTGGTAAGATGCACAAGAGCAGAAATATCATGGTGTAGGGTGAATTGGAGGGTGAACAAGCTAAGAAATGTGATGCTTTGGCTGTATAGTGCTCTGAAGCCTCTGGCAGCAGGACATCTAGATGTGGAACTCCATTAGCAAATTCAAAATTCATGTTTGTGAAAGAAAACTCACAAAGGAAGTGACTACCTATCTGGAATTTGTGAGTTATATATATGTTTTCATGTATTTTATACATTTTAAAATTGCACCAGGAAGCTAGAGTGGGGAGGTATAAGACAGGTCATGAGCAAAGGCTATGGGCTAAAGAAGAAAGGCAGTAACTAGCTCTGAAGTGAACACTGATTTTAGCCCATAGAGTTCTCAGTTATAATAAAGTGATTCCTCTTGAAATACATGGTCTTTTTCTTATTGTCATATGACAGGGCTGACTTCCCCAGTGGAGCCATGCTAGCTGGAAATGTTCAAATCTACATTTCTTTGCCATAGATCACTGATTGAATCCCAAAGTACTAAACCAAAGAAATACATCTTCAGGGACAAGTTTCTAAGTATACAAAACAAGAACTGTCCCTCACTGGCCATGATTCTTCCATGAACCATTCCCTCACTGGCAAGAGTAGCTTCTGTAGTAGATTAGTGCCATTAGTGCCATCACCAGAAGCAGCTTGTGGCAAGAAACATATAAAAAAAGAGAAATTGCATAAATCCATCTGATTTCATCATTGGTTTTCTCACTGAGTGCTTGAAACAACTTTCTATTGTACAGAATGCACAGATTGACTTCATCTGACCTATAGCCTCTTTCAGATTTGGTGCATTTTATTTAAGGGCTTGATTGAAGGACTCACCATTAAAATGATTAGAAGTATAGTGACTTCTTTATTGACTGGCATTCATAAGCTGTACCTCTTTGTCCTTCCAGGTGTTGAGAAACAGGATTTGATTATGTTTGGGAAATGGAACAAACTATACCAGAACCAATGTAATCATATCATTTAACTCTGTGTATATAGTTAATAATGAAAAAAAAAAAAAACTTTAATGGAAACATCAAACTTCATAAAAATGTGGTAACACTATTACCAATTTTGTTAAGTAGACCAAGTATTAGGCTAGAGCCAGAAAGATGTTCCAAGCCATCAGTAATTTTAAGGGATGAGACCAAGGAAAAGCAAAACATCATGGAGAAAGCTGATTTCATAGCAAATGATCAATGAAATGAGGAAAACACACTTGCAATACAGTGCCTTTAGTCACATATTTCAAATGCACAGGGAGATCTGAAGATGTGCATGAAGTCACAGTAGAGAAAAAATCAGAGAACTGAGCTGGGTCCAGCTGGCATAGGTCTGGCAGATCTTTGTATTCCCTGTTGTGTTCCACTGTGGTAGAGAGCAGAAACAGAAGAAATCAGCTGTGCATAGGAGGGAGAAAAATTTTAAATTACGGCTAATTCTGTCTCTTCCCCCTCTATCCGCTTACTATTTGGTCATGGCTGACAAAGGTATGAAACCCTTATAAAACATGCAGTAGTTAGAGGGAAGTTGAGGAGAAATAAAGTGTACAGGGAATGAATCTTTTGCCTTCCAGAGAGATTAGATTTCGTTATGCTGAGAAGTTTCTCCTGTGAGGACTACATTTGTCATTCTGTACAATAAAAACCAGATTTTGACAGTTCCATCTGTAAGTAACACTCCACCATGCAAATTCTGTGCTGGGACTCATTGTGTCACAGGAAACAGGCCTGCATTTGCAGAGCGACTTTCCACTTTGTCTTACTTGCTCACAGGCTTTTTCTATTTCTTTTATTAAGGAAGCTGCTATCCACCATTGTTCAGCAAATAGGATCTCGTCAAGTGAATCATCTTCAACTTGATAGAATTGATTTAGGTGTTGAATTATATACCAAGTAATTGAAATGACCTAGCAGAGAATGTGCCTGCATTTATAAATAGGATCTGAACTCAAATAACATATAGGAAGGTAATATACTAATCTCCAGATTTCCTAGTAAAGTCTCATTATCAGCATCCAATATCACCTTGATTAGGTTGCTCTCCGGGCATAAAATCCAATTTGTTACTTTTCCTTTTAAATAACAAATTATTCTATTTGGCTTAGTCAGGGGTTTGTAACTGAATGATTTTGGGACCTGTTTTAGAGAGACTGGGATTGTTTTACTATTATATTACTTTTTGTGTTGTAGCATGGCATTATAACATGGGAAAATTGGTAATTTTTTTAAAGGTTAGCTTTCCAGGTTTGTGTTATCAGACTATCTTTACAAAGAAGATTTTCTCCTGAAACTCCCCATGTAATGATGTATTCTTGGCTTTTCACAATATATTTTGAGTATTATCAGTTTGAAAGTTTCCTTAGATATTTTCTCAAGTCTATTTCCAAAGTTCAGAAGTTTTCCTTCATTGCTACTTTATTACTATAATTCAATATATGAGATTTGAGAATAGTTGTTCAAAGATAGAAAGTGGTTGTAGGTTGGATGAGAGCTCAAGGGCGAAGAAATGACCCTACCTCTCTATTTTGTTTGTATTTGGCACTCTGCTTAGTTGTCTTAGGGAGATCTTTTGCTGCAAAATAGACTGAGATGTACCACTTTAGCGCATGCAAAATAAATGACTAGGGAATTTATCATATGCTTTGGTGGGGAAAACCATAGAACCTACAAATTGACAAGATATGGTCTGAGGTTTGTGTTTTTTCTCCTGATTTTTTGACTGTGCTACAGTTAGATGAGATGTCAGAACAAAGGATGAGGGTTCTGGAGAGATGCTTGTACTTGTTTGACTTCCATGATTTTCTCACCTCTTTAGGTCTGAATGAGTTCTTGAGCTGCTATCAGGAAAAAAACTGTATTCATCTCTAAGTAACATAATCATCTGGCCATGTCACCCCAGTCTGTTTTCTGCCAGCCATGGCTGTGAGTGATAATTGCTTTTTTCTAATCTCTGGCTCCTAAAATTAAGTCGAGTAAATTTTGTACAGAAGGAGGATCCTTGACAGACATGAGTCCCTAGAGCTCTAGACTATCAGCAAAACTTCAGTCTGAAGCTAAAGATAGTGGCTAAATTTAAAATGTTTATATGTATGGTCTAGGCAGTCCCAAGGTTGATTCTGAGTTTTATTAATATCCCAGTTAAAAAGTGTATCTGGATTAAGGTGAAATATCTGTTTGCAGACTAGAAATGAGTGTACGTGTTTTAATGGTTTCTTCTCTCCTTGCAGTGTAAGAAATAGTGTATTGATACTGCAATGCTTCTGTTCTTTTTTGAATGGCAGTTACAAAAATACGCAGGGTCAGCCTCTATAATTATATGGCTGATTCAATGTGATTTAAATTTTCCTATATAAAAAATATATGTATGATTTATACCAGCAATTCCTTTCTATACATTCAAGAGGGCTTTCCAAAACATTTCAAACATTGCAACTTGCTATTGCATTGCCATAACATAAATCAACCTGCATTCCTCCTGTAAAAACTCGTATGTCTGATGGAACAACAATGTAGTAACTGGAAGTGTGAATTAATTGGATACCTGTGGAGGGATTTATTTCTTGTGTCTTAATTTTTCCGTCTAACACACCAGTAATTTTTCCATGCAAACATTCTTAAGATTCCACAAGCTGTTTTCTGCTGAAACTTCACCTTTCTGATTCACCTTGTGTTTTTTCTCTAAGACAATTGTTACCCCATTTTTCCTCTCAAAGGTGAAAACAGTGTCTTTCAATGCTTCAGCTGGCAAAAACATTTTGAAGAATAACCTACTAAGACACAGAAATGTTTGAATGCTGTGGTGCTATACAGGACCTGTCAAAACTCTTAAATCAGTGATTCTTCCCAGCACCACTCCTGCAGAGGGGCATCTGGAGTCAATTAGTTCAGATTAAAAGGAAAGAATATATATAGCATGGTAGATGAGATGAAGGGAGTTTTTTTGGCTTTTTTTCCTTATAGCTGAAAAGAATAGTGTTTTCTTACATATATGACTAGGAACTGTCAAACCATGGTAATTATTTTATTTATTTATCTGGGCTTGTAGGTTTCTATCTCTGGAGTTTAAGGGTCCTTTGGGTGTGGCTGGAGAAAGCAGTGGAGAGGAGGGCTCTGCACTAACGTTTTGCTACCCACATTTTTACCAAATCAGAGAATGCATGTGGTTTAAGACAGATGGCAGTTCTTGACATATGAAGAATAAAACTAACATAGAAGGGCTTTGGGAGGCTCTGTGTGAGGTCTGTTGAAGTTAGTGATGTACAGTACATTAAGCTTGTTGCTGTTTGAAGGCTGTGTCTCTAGCTCTTATAAACTGATGGAAATCTGTGCCTCTGTTAATTTGTTGTCTGCCTAGTAATTTCTGAAATTTTCTAACTGAAGAACTTTGTCTTTTCTTTGTTGTTATGATGTTTGATTTCTGATAGATTTTGGGTTTTTTCTTCTTTTGATACAGAATAGTTCAGTTTCTCTGTCAGTTCTGCAAATAGTGTAGGACGAGCCAATGTTAAATAATACTCCTACTTATAGTACAATTAATCTTAGTGTAAAAATTCTACCTGAGAAATCCTCACCATTAAAATATTAAAAAGATTAAAATCATACTGATATCAAAGTTTAGGTGTTCCCTAATTAATGTTGTGAATACTCATAGGATGAGCAGAATTGTCTTTTACTCTGCATAGTTGGGAACGTCAAACTGAAATCTATTTCTTTTTCAATCCTACATTACCAGATGTTGCAATATTTCATTTACCAAGTTGTTTAAAACTATGTCTAACAGAAAATAAGATGGACTGTTCCAAATAGAGTGAAAAGAATGAACTGAAAAAAGACCACAAATGCTAAGATGTGCATCAAATGTTGCTTTTACCAAATTATGTAAAATTTTTTCTTGTATGATGCTTGCTTGATAAATTTTCACTTAATGTGGATGCTTGTGAGATTGTAAAAATGTGGTTTTAAATTTCTGTAATACTTTTTTCTTATTTCTATTGGAACAACTAGGAATTTATAAATTATTTTTTAAAAAACCATAATCGTAAAGCATAGTCAAATTGGGCTCTCTCTTTTGAGTTAAAAATATTCTAGTTTAGCTCAACCCACGCTAGCATTAATTTAAGATAAGATAATAGTTGAATATGTTAGTTGTTCCCAGTTTATATGTTCAATTCAGGGATATTTATTGTTTTAATAACTGACATCATGTGAAGGATAGATGGAAAAAAATCTTAATGTAGATTTAGATCATTAGGATATGCAAAACCCATTAATTTCTGTATTTTTTTATATAACATTTGATTAAGATCTTTTTTCTGGAATTCATGGTTTCTTTATATTTTAAATGTAAGTCTGGATACCCAGGTATAATGTAACTTGACTATGAGAAAATTGTTCTTTTCATTATATTACTTATATGCTATCAGCTTTAATTCTATGCAAATGTAGTACTATTTTTTGGAAATTACAGTTTCTACAAAATAGTGGATTTTATAAATAAACACTGATTACATGAATTAAATGAATTTGAATGAATTAAAAATGATGAATTAAATCCTAAGAGAATACTAAGTTGAGTTATATTTAATGAAAAAATATCCTTAAATCTTTCTCAAAAGCAAACAAACACACTTTTTTATTACAGTATTAAATATATCTTCCAAATCCCTTCTTGTGTTCCTGGTGCTGCTGTTTGTTTGAATTGCATCAGCTATAGAACCATAATTACCAGTTCTGGAAAACAATTTTCGTGGTAACGTTCAGCCAAAGCCTGGAGTGGCAAATGGGAGAAGCTAAGGATTGATAAGAACTCTTGACACATGTCAGTCTCTGCCTTATTTCTTTTTATTATCACAACAAAATTATCACAACAAAAAAAACTTCCTGGTGCAAATCATGAATAGAAGAAAGATGATGAGTGCCTGGGTGTCCTTTTAAAAATGACTGTGAGCCTATTCATAGTGTTACAATAAATAATTTCTAACACCTTAGTTAAACGGGACTATAAGATTTTCAATAAGACTTAAATCTGTGATTATGAATGATATCACTAGAGGGAAAGATGAAACTGAGATAGGGCTTTTCCCCAAAATTAGTCAAAAGGTGCAGCTATTAATTTCACCAGCTCATTCTGGTCCTGAAAATTAAAGCTGAATATTTTTAAGAATAGACTAACAAAAGGGCTGAATGACTGCTTTGAGTAGAGAACATATCTCAGTCACACCAAATGTCAGTTACTCATATAAGTCTTTTCCATGTAGGAACATGGACATACACATAATATTCCTGGGTTAGAATAAAGAGAAACAGGAAAAATAATACTGAAATTGAAGATGCCATGGTTTAACCCCAGCCACTAACCAAGAACCACTTTACCCCTGATGCGATGGGGGAGAGAATAGGAAGGGGTAAGCGTGAGAAAACTTGTGGGTTGAGATAAAGACGGTTTAATGGGTAAAGCAAAAGGGACCTATGCAAGCAAAGCAAGGAATTCACTCTAGATTTCCCAAGGGTAGGCAGGTGTTCAGCCATGCCCAGGAAAGCAGGGCTCTGTCATGCCTAGCAGTTACTCGGGAAGACAAGTACCATAACTAAGTATCATCTCCTTCCTGCTTCAGTTCAGGAAGGATGTTGAGGTGTTGGAGCAAGTCCAGAGAAGGGCGATGAAGCTGGTGAATGGTCTGGAGCACAAGTCTTACGAGGAGCAGCTGAGTGATTGTTTAGCCTGGAGAAGAGAAGGTTCAGGGGAGACTTTAGCACAATCCTCAACTGCCTGAAAGGAGGTTGTAACCAGGTGGAGTCAGGGGCTTCTCCCAGGCAACCAGGATGAGAGGAAACAGCCTCAAGCTGTGCCAGAAGAGGTTCAGGTTGTACATCAGGAGGAAATTCTAAACAGAAAGGGTGATTAGACATTAGAATGGACTACTCAGAGAGGTGATGGAATCACTCTCACGGGAGGTTTTTTAGGAAAGAATGGGTGTGGAACTTAGTGACATAATCTAATTGACGTGGTTATTTTTGTTCATAGGCTGGACTCAATATCTCAGAGGTCTTTTCCAACCTATTTTTTTCTGTTATTCTGTGATTCTTCTCCTGGTTTTCTTGCTAAGCATGATGCCATATGATTTTAAATATCCCCATGGTCAGGTGGGGTTAACAGTCCCATAGGTGTCCCCTCCCAACTCCCTGTGCACCCCTAGACTCCTCACAATGACATTCGTGTGTATCAGGTCTTCTCCCTCAATAGTACTTTCCATAGCCTCAGTCCCAACCTCTCACCCACGATCCTTGTCCCATTTTTCCCCCTCTTCTATGCTATGTTTTTTTATAGATACTGGAGATAGCTGTCTGGTTTTGAATTTAAGGCAGTTACAGGGAAAATACTTGTCCGACCCTGCGCATAGCACGGTCTAGAGACATAAGAAAATGAAAATCCATAGAAATTCTTTGACAGATGCAGCTACAATTTGTACATGGCTAAGTTACCCAAATCCAACAGGATTCCAATGATATGCAAATTTTGTGTGTAGATTTGTTCCTTTTTTTTACTCTTTCCCACACCCCGGTAACAGCTACAAGTAGATGGAACTTCTGACTCTATTTACAGTAGTCTTCAAGGCAAGGTGGGATGGGGCTTTGAGCAACCTTTTGGGAAAGGTGTCTCTGTCCATGGCAGGTGGGTCAGAATTAGATCATCTTTAAGGTCCTTTCCTACCCAAACCATTCCAGGATTCATTGTGAAGTGATAACTTGTGGTTAAGAAAGATTCAATTAAATCTGATCCACTGCCCTGAGAAGGAGGGGAAACTATATGCAAAATAAACTTTGTAACAAAGCACATTTTGCAAGACTCAAAACAGCCAATTCTTTGCTTTTGGTCAGTTTTTCAAGATGAGCTTTTTGATATTGATTGGACTGAAGCTCTCCTTGCACATGCACACATAATTCACTTTACAGAGGCATTTGGAGCTCAGAAAGTTTCAGCCTAAGTGACTTCAAAGTTCATGACAGCATGAGCAAGTAAAAAGTGGTCTTTGCTAGGGATATTTGGACAACTTTTTGGTAAATACTATCATCAGCTCTGTCCCTAAGAATAATGACAGATGTCTTTCCCTTTGCATTGCTGAGATATCTTTCTTATGCTAATAGAGTTATCTAAAATGAAATATGTTACACAGGAAAAACAAAGAATGTCCATGAAATCAAAAGCTCAGTGTTATACAACAATACACTTCAAATTTTCGCTTTTATTTAGTTCTATAGGAATAAGATATGAAGCTTCCTCATATTCAAAAACATATTCCTTTACAACTAAGCTCTGCTATTGGATATATGTGACGCTTTTATAGTTTCACAGGCAATGGTTTTCACTAGGCTTCAAATTATATCTTCTTTGTTGAAAGCATTTGAAATTAACATAAGGGAAGTAACAAGACATGATGATGGATGGGTGGGGTGAACCTTGGTTTTGAATAAATGACATTGCTAGGCTTTTGGATCTCAGATACCTTTTAGTTAAGAAGAATTTCTATGCAAGATCCCACCCAGCTGGCTAAAGTGTGAATTCTACTATTAACCAAAACAACACCCCAACATGGAAATGGCCCAAGAAATGTGTATTTTGCCTACTGCTTCTATTTCAAGGGACTGTGAATGTTGGCTGGCAGCCAGGGCTGTTGCAGAGTTCCAGTGGTAAAAGCTGTACCAGAATAGACCCTGCCCACACACAGAAATGTCAGGACTATTTAGCTTGTCAGTCCTAATTTTTCTCCATGATTGAAATCATCTCCTGTAACACACTCGTTGATGAAGCATATCACCCTTCAGCAAACATGCTCATTCCAACAGAATATTCTCTTTCTCTGCATTTGCAAAATTATTTAAGATGAGGATCTTAGTGTGTTACTCCTCCTTGAAACCTTGACTGTTGTTTCTATCACTTGAGAACTGGAGTTTATATCATATCAAAAATGATGTGACTCGCTTATCTCCAGGCTTTTGGTTATGCATCTGTTATGGTTTAACCCCAGCTGGCAGCCAAGTACCACACAGTTGCTCACTCACTTCCCTTCTGCCCCCATGGTGGGATGGGGAGGAGAGTAAGGAAAGAAAATAAAACACTTCTCAAGTTTAATAATTATGGCAAAGTGAAACATAATAATGATACTACTAGCACTAATATTTTAATCAAAAGCAGAGGGAAAGGAGACAAAACCCAAGAGAAACAATGGATGCACACTGCGACTGATCACCTCCCACTGCTGGAAGCCCAGCCTCCCCCTGAGCTGTGATCACTCCCCTTCAAAGTAACTGCCCCCAGTTTATATACTGGACATGATGTATTATAGTATGGCACATCCATTTGGACAGTTTGGGTCATCTTTCCTGGTCATGATCTCTCCCAGATTTTTGTGCACCTCCTTGCTAGCAGAGCATGAGACACTGAAAACTCCTTGCCTCAGGGTAATTACTACTGAGCAGCAGCCAAAACATCAGTGTCTTATCAACATTATTCTCCCACTGAATCCAAAACACAGCACTGTACCAGCTACTAAGAAGAAAATGAACTCTGACCCAGTCTAAACCAGAACAGCATCCTGATGAACTGGAGCTTCTATTGCTGCAGACTGTCTAATCATTTCCTTCAAGAAGATTTTCCAGTCTGTTTTTCATAAAGTCCAAGGTTGACTAAAACCTACTGAAACTACTGTTGTTTTTAGAAATAAATTCATTACTCTCTTAAAACTAATTTGTGGACTCCCAGTGGTTTGTTGATTGAAGCTTAATAGCCTCAGGAGTATTTCTGTGATCCTCAGATTTTGTTGAAATTAGTCTTGGTACCTCAAGACATGTTGGTTTTGTTACCTGCCCCACTGAAACCACAAGTGAAAAACAGCCTTTTATCACATGCAAAATAGATTTATGGTCTCATATGTTGACTTCTTTTTTTGTTTTTTTAATGTGTAGTGCAGATGGCTTGTGAAGAGGTGTTAGGTCCTTTGTAGTAGTTTTTCCAAAGTGCATCACTAGTGCCTTGTAGATAAGGTGTTTCAGACTGCTGGCTATATTTTTTTATCTTACGCTTTATATCAGGAGATTTCAGTATGACTCTAGTAGGTGCTATGAATCTGGGTTGCATGTACCAGTGAGGGAATGTGATCACTTTAAACTCATAGAAGAGGCATCTTTTGTAAGGAAGTCCTTGTTTGGTTTGTAAGATAAATTTCTACTTACAACCAACTTATGTACTTTTGGGGTTGATTTTGTGTGGTTTTTAAAATGGATTCTTTTTGACATTTTTTGTTACAACTAATTTCATTTGTCACAATTTCCTTATTTGGAAAAAAAAAAAGTCTGCAAAATAATACAGTCACATATAGCTTTCGTACTAACATTTTTCCATGATATGCATCAGAGTAATTTATTTTATAAAAATTTGTTTATTAAGATTTTTCAAAGCTAGCTATGAACAGCAGATAAAGTGTAGCAGAGGTTAGCATTTTTATTTGTACAAAAAGAGCAGAAATGTGAGAAGAAAGTACATTTTATCTTCAATCTAATTACCAAGATAGAAGAATAGAATCTTGATTGAATACATTCTGAGCTAAGTATCTGGTGTAGAAAACTACCTTTGTTTTTGTATATTAGTGCAGCTGTGAGTCCATTCAGCTAATTTCCCCATCTTTCCATCAGTAAGTGGAAGACCATGTGATAGATGAATTTCTGTGCTCATAAAGGCATCCACCTGATTCGCTTATTGAAATCAGGAAGCCATACTCATTCCTTGGGCAATTATTTTCTAATTTTCTCTCTAACAGTTTATACAGATTTTTTCCTGAGCAAAGGACACCCTTTCCCAGCCACTGTGTGTGTATGCATGTCAGCACATGTGTTGTTCTTTAGTGCATGGGAGGAAAGAAAGAGATTTTGAATTTGGCCTAGAATTTTGGGCCAATAAACCTCCCTTTTCTGAAAGATATTATGAGCTATGAATAGCTAAGTACACTTCAGTGTGTACATTATTAGACTGTTTCCTTCCTTTTTGAATGGCACTCAGCAAGCTGAAGATACTGAAGGAGAAGAACTTAATTATCTTTTAGACCTATGAAGAGGGAACTAGGAATGGCTTTGATGTTTTGTTGTGGCTTTAAGCAGGACTGAGACAAGCATGTGTTTAAACTATTTAAAGTTCCACCCTTCATCCCCTTCCCCCCCCCCCTCAAACTCCCACCTCAAAATCCAACCCCCAGGGAAAAGAAACAGTCCTAACTATGTAATCAGTTCCTGGAGTTGGATAGATAAATACTCTAGCTGACTTTCAAGGTGTCAAGCAAATATTTGTCTTGGAGTGTCTCTAGCGCAATGGCAAAATTCTTGTTCCAGCCAGATTAATTATGCTCTTTCGCGGCATTACTGGAAGTGGAATAAGGACCTCCATTATAAAACTTTTGCCTAGAGCTTAACTTTCCTAGTGCTCCATGGTCTTTCCTTTTTTTCCCCTCTTACCATTCCTTCTACAGTTATATCCTGAGATGCTCTTCATCCTGTTCTCATTCCAGTCACTCTTTACCATTATTAATGATTCTAGATGATCCTATTGCTTTCTTTCAGCTTCATTTCAGGATTTTAACAGGAGGATGAAGTGATTCTATTATGGTTATACTTCAATGTATTAAAATAATGATTCAGAGACTAAATAGCTAAGCTATTTTCAGTAACTACAACATAAAAATCTTTACTGTAACACTAGAACCATCCAAATTAAAGAGTGAGGCAACTGCACCTTAAACTGAAGACATTCACTTAATGAAGTACCAGGCTTACTGGTACCATACAACTTTGTTAAATAAAGCAACCAGTAAGCCTTCATCAGTTACATGCTGCCATTTGCTATAAATTTCTTTGGACCTTTTAAACCTTTCATCTAGCAGGAAACGCTCTGCAATCTTAACATTCTGTTTTGAATACAAAATGCCTATAAAATATTCTAGAACAATAGAAAAGGAAGAAGATAATAAAAGAGGCAAATGAAAATCAAGTTTATTTAATAAATAATACATTCTAAAATGAATTCTACACATTGTAGCAAAAGCCTGACTGTTGCATATATTTTAATGACATAGATTTGCTCTTTGCTGTAGAATATTGGCTGTTAGACACTTCATCATTCCGACTCAGAATCCCCTCCAATATTTTAAGAAAGACTCTTTTCTGCCTTTGGATAAATCAATAATTATTTTGCATTGCCATAAATATAAAACAAAACCAGTATTATGATTTTTAGAAAGACATGTACTTTGGAAAACTCTTGATAGCTTTAATCCTTTTCATTTTGACAGAAGTCTCCAAGGTGATTTAGGGGACAGTTAGATTTACAGTACTTTAAAGAGAGCATATATTCAGAGGATGGATGTGGAAAGACTCAGACAAATAATAGGTCTATATAAATTTTGCTACCTGACAAAATATATGTGTGCAATTTTCAGATAATACCCTCATCTCCTTCAAAATCACTATATAACTGCAAGGTAAAAATATATAAGAAGATGTAAACTCTGATGAGCTGGGTAGAAGCTCTGGGTTACTTCCACATTGTTGCATTGCTGTAAAGGGACCTTGATTTATTTAGATTGCTAGAACTGCAGAGGGCGCAGGAAGGAACAGACTTTAGGATATTGAAGTGTCTTTTAAACAGAGAATTGCTTCAATGACAAATTGTAACACAACCAGTACTGTTGTTGGTGAACTCTACAAATCTGTAAAGTGCCTCACCTACCAAACAAGACATAGGCTAAAGTAGCGTAAAAAAAAATCAAACAAAACCTCAGCTCTATGACAGCTCATACCTTAACAGTGTTCGTGCTGGAATGATCAACAGGGTTGATTTCTATGTTTTCTTGATTTCTATGTTTAATTTTTTTATGAAATTATGTTTGTATTTTGCCTTTTGCTGGCTTTCTAGATAAAAATAATTTGTTCATTACTAAGGTCTGAGTCCACTGCAAAGGTTGTACTCGGTTAACCCGAATGTCTGCCTTGTTTTTTCATTTTCTCCACCTACTGCTTCTTTCTAAATTGTGCTCAAATGTATTTTAGCACACATAACTTTAATTGACCTATAGAAAACGGAATCTGAATCAGTGAAGGAGGCATAGGCAATGGACAGCTGAAATAATTTTTTTGAGTCTTAGTAAAAGGGAGAAATGATTTACTTTGATAGTGGCTAAGTTCTTCCTGCAATTGCCATTTTACTACTGACTCATTTGAGCACTTCAGTCAGCTAATTGGCCTTTGCAGATAAATTAGTAAGTATGAGTGTTATAAATCAGAGAGGTCCCCTTCAGCGAAGTGAAGATTGTCAGTGCTTAATATCTACAGAAAGATGAGGGGTTAGGAGAGTAACATTTCATCACGGAAAAAATGCATCATGCTGTCACACACAGAAAGTTGTTCTGGATTTCTCCAGAACTGAATGAGTTTAATTTGTGCACAAGGATGTTCATTAATTATCTGAGAAAGTCTCATTGACTACCAAAATGCAAAATTCTTATTAAAAAATCAGGATCCTGTATCAGACAATACTTCATGTGTGCAATACAGCAGATGAATGACACTGAACTTGAGCTGCACAGGAGGGAAAAAATAACATATAGTCATTGCTCTAAGAAATGTTGGGCACACATTTTTAAGTCATATGCAACTACAGAGAATTTCTTCAAGCAGAAAGCAAAAGCTTATGTCACTTTGGTTGAAAAAATGTGTTGTAAATGTGAAAACCCTATAATCTTTAAAATGAAAAATTGTTAGTGTATTTGTGGAAAGTATAATCTCTCATTACTAGTTAATAGATTCCCAAAACATACCATTATTAATTCCAACTAATTAACTGAGAGTCTGTACTCCAAAAAGCTTATTTTCTAAATTCTCAAACAAATCAGAGAAAGGAAATTTTGTTATAAATAGGAAAGTCAGACCTAGTGATATTGTGAGTTAGAGGAGGGTTTGACTATTTACTGAAATAGCAGGGCCCTCCATTCTGTGAGCTTATTTCTATCAGTGTAGATCTTCATGTAGGAGAAGGAAAATAAAATATACATCTTATTTATTTTGCTAGAACAGTATTCGTTCTTCGGTTTCTACTGGTATAGTTGCATTGGTGCTTTGTGACAGTACTTTTTTTGTAGGCTGACAGGGATAAGAGTTAGGATTTTGGAACTGCTAAAATATAAGAAAAATACTAGTCAAGACTACTAGGCAATTGATATGCCATTCACATATACAGTAGAAATTATACTCAAGGAAACATGATTCTGGCCAAAGGTATAGAGCAAAAATAAGCCTTCTGCAGACAACTGATACCTATTCAGTCTCATGATACAAACTGAGAATTTTGTTTTCCAGAATTCCCAGACCTATGGTGGTGAGCTGAAGAAAACAAAGAAGACATGAGGAAGCGAGCACTGATGGACACCAGTTACACCTATTGTAACTGTAGTTACTTGTGAGATTTAGACATCTCCTTTTTATTGCATCGATTCAGACACAAGGTTTTCCTCTTCAGCCCACATTACTTACATTGCCTTAATGATCTGCACAATAAAAGCTTTATTCTTAAACTAGAGATGAATGGGTGGTTGTCTATTTGGTAAATATCCCTTGCTGTATAAAATATATATTCAGTGCTTTAGTTCACCTTTCAGTAACGCAGACTGGAATTAGGACTGGACCTGGTTGCAGAAATAGAAAAAAAAGCAATGAGGGCCTAAAATAGTTCTCACCAGAAATCTCAAGATTGGTCAGTCATGGAAATAGCTGTTACCTAAAAAATTGTGATTTTTATTCCTAGACACTGAAATTCTTTGCAGATAGATTGTTGCAGCAGGGATCCTGCAACCTTCCCTGAAAACAGCTTGGCCCGTAGAAAGAATCAGGAACAATAATCTTGATAGATGTTCATGGCTGCTCTTTGTTTTCTCACAGTCTCATGGCTGAGCCTGGCACAGGCTGACTACAACAACTCCCCAAATCATGTGAACACCCACTTAAGTACAGGATTCTCTGGGTGGAGTTACATTTGAAAAGACCAATGAGGAACAGGATTTAGGTACAATAGCATCAGGGAGCTTGGAAACCCCGTGTAACCCGACCATGCTTCCACTTCCAAGGCCCATCCCCGCAGGGGGCACCTTCACGATAGATTTCCCTCAATATTTATAAATTCATCTTTCTTTCCTCCAGAACCCTAGGACAGTTGTAGAGGGAGATCAAGAATTCCTGCAAACATCAGAATGTACAACAGTAAAATCTTTACTTGTCATGAATACAAGTTTCTTTAGACTTCTTGTTCTAAAAGACTTCCCAGAGCCCTGAAGTATTCCTGACTTTGACTGCCTTCACTTTTCATGACAACCAAACATTAAAGGAAAAGGGCTAGTAGATTTTTAATACTGGACTATCACCCACTATTAGTACAAGAATAAACCATAGTAATTTTGAAGATTGTTTATGTTAGAGCTTTGTATTTTGATGGCATGAGTGGAAACAACAATGAAGTGTTATGTAAAAGTCTTTTGTGTAGAAGCAAGGTCCCAACTAACCTGAAAAGCACAGCCAAAATTTGTGGTTAAACTTTGTAGGTATCTGCAGAGATGAGTTTTATAGGGAATGCCATGTGGCATTAATAATTGTCTTTAATAATGTGCAACAAATAAGGCATTGGAAATGGAAGGCAGTAGAATACTGAATAGCTCCTTTCCAAATGAGGGCTAAATAGTGCAGGACTCCTATTTAAAAGAGTAAGCGGTCATATGATTGATGTATCTCAGACTATACAAATAGAAAAAGCAGTGAATTAGGTGATACCAGTAGCTCCACTACAGCATCTGCAAATGCTGAATAATGACTTCACAATCTTAATGGTGTTCTTTAGCACAGGGGTTTGGGCAATGCTGGTATATACGTGCTGTTACTGAAGGCAGGCAATGTGGCCTTGAAGATAAGGCACTGCGCTCAGCAGGGATGGCCAGACTATAATCCAGGCTCGCCACAAACACTGAGTAAATCTGTTCAGCTCTGAATGCTGTTGTTGTAACCTACTGTCTAAGGATTCAGCTGAATGTGATCCAGGCCTAGTTTGGTGCATGACAATTCTGTGACTAAGGCTTGGTTTTACTTAGAAAACTGTTATTAAGAAATAAGTATGGGCACTAGAGCTATGCAAGATAAGAAAAACAAGCAGAAGTGCAGTAGCTGAGATAGTTTTCTTCAGCAGCTGAAGGATACAAGAGGAAAAATACTGACATGAAAAAGGATAAAACAAACAAGACAAAGCAGAACATCAGAAAACAAGACCTCAGCAACATCAAGTCAGTTAGTTTCAAAATGTAACAGATCCAACTCTTTTCCACTGACCTGACAATTCCCTGGATGGACATGCTCATCAGTTGTCCCTGCCACGGGGTTGGTAAAGAGATTAAAGATTATGCTATTTGTATATTTAGTCCTTGTTATTTACTGTTAGCCAATAAATGATATCTGAGAAATCTTAAATTTACATTACATGTGCAAGATAAAAGATGCTCAAATAAAAGTAGTGTCTGCACATTCCCACCCTTGTCCCCTCACTGACAACACTCAGTGGTACAGTGATACTGTCAGTCCAGATAAGAAAGGGGCCCTCCTCTCATTTCTTATCTCTGCTTTACTGTGTTTCAAATAAGAAAATGCAGCAAACTAGAAAAAAATGCTTTCTTGTCCTGACCAGATTAATACATTCCTCAGAGATGGCAGGTAATGTGGTCAGAGGTCAACAACGAGAATCATTTTATATGATGAATGTTTAAAAGAGGAACCTGAAGAAGGAATTAAAGGCTGTTTTATAAGTAACATGCAATTGACAAACCCACTTATTTTTCATATGTATAATATATTTGATAATCCAGCTCCCTTTTTGTTAAAGTATAGAGTATACAGTGCAAAACCACACTTTATTTAACCATTTTATGCTGTTGAACAACAACGCAAAGCAGTTTCTGTGCTGAGGAAATAAAAACAACTTGTGAGTCAGACAGCTTTGTGTATAATAAATTCAGCACATTAAATCTGGCAGCAGCAGATCACAAGAAGCACAATTCCCACAGAGATACAAAAAGATGCTCCATGTGAGTTTTTGCTGATCTTTTCACTTGATGATGAAAAGAAATCGCTCGTCTCTATTTTAACCCTGAATTTTCTCATTTCCATAACAAAATATTGGCAATTCTTTTATATAATCTTTATCCTGTGATATTACAATTGCTTATCCAAAATGAATGCCTGCTAGGCTGATATGACACTCATAAGATTATGAGCTTGCATGTGATTCATCATTTTTCATCTTATATTTTACTTTCTGTAAAAATATTGATTTTTCCTGTATGCTGATGTATTCTGGGTATTTACTGAGAATCCAACTACTGGCATGTTAATCTTCCTATTCTATCTTTACAGTGGTTTAAGAGGTCTGTAACACATTTCAACACATCCAATTTTAATATTTATCACTTTAAAATAGAATTTAAGGGGAAAGAGAAGAGGTTCAAAGTTCATGAGACTGTGCATTTGAAAATGAAACTTTTGACTTTCAAAACTTCATCAAAGAAGCTGGTCCACATAAAGTTTTGAGTTTGAAGTGTGTAAACTCCGAAAAGCTGTGTTGGGATATGTTACCAGTTGAAGTAGTGAAGATAGGAAGCCTTCTGTACTCAAGAAAGAAGAATGAAGACATTCTTTTTCCATATCACAACAAGAAATACACTTGAAGAAGGAATAGATGAATTCTAAGGATTATCAGAGCTCATCAGGATAAATTACCTTTCTAATGTCAGCTAGTCAGATTTTGGGTCCAGCAGACATAATGAAGATCCAGAGTAAGATATTTGCTCCTAAAGAGAATATTATTCTTCCTTAATGAATCTGAAAATTATGAGAATATTATGTTTGGAAACTATTTCAGTGGATTATTATCTGGATAGTAATTCTGGTCTTGTGCCCTTTTCCTAAGTGTTTGTTTTTGGCCATTTTTGGAGATGAGATAAATAATTATATGTTTTCATTTGAATGTCTGTTCTTTCATTTTTATACAATACAGGTTTAAATTCTATGATCACCTAAACTATGAGCATCTTACAAAAAAAAAAATAATGCGGGTATCAGTTTCATTTTTGGTAGGAAAGAACCATAAGTAGGAAAGAACCTAGCTAACTGTAGTGCCATTAATTAGGAATTTGCATTTGATAACTGCCAGTAAGAAAGCCAGTTTTATTTGTTAAATAAATACAGAATTCAAGGAAAAAACAAAACAGATGCTATTTTAATGCCATGTTTTTTGTTTTAATACTATTTCCCTTCTAGAAAGGTTGTTCCTGAGATTAATTACCTAAGATTAATTACCTAAGATTAATTACCTTGGTATAGGAAAATGCTTGCATGACACTTTCATTATCCACTCGGTTTCTTACTTATACATAGGTCTATGTTTAGTGGAAAAGAGGATTTAGGGTAATAAAGTAGCAGAATCATAACGTGCACTCAATTATTACACAGTTAAGTACTGTCTTGTAATGTAGAGTGTATAGATATTCTGCCTGGAAGAGTTTTTGCAGATAGATGCTACATGTAAACTAATGTATTCCTTAATTTATTTGCACAAATTATTCTCAAGATGTTCATGTGAGATTAAGCTCTGCCTCAACAAGATGTGAATTAGCATCAGAGAAAAGGCTGAGCTTTCTCTGAGTGAGATAATAATGGCCTTTTCTATTCTCTTAAATTTGACAGCGTTGTTTTTTTTTTTTTAATTTGAGGTCCTGTAATAGAACAGGAAAACCATGTGAACTACTGTATTTGGGGTATTACTACTCAACTATGATGACATGTAATTTTTCAGGAAGTTTGTGTACGGGACCTAATTGCTGTAGACAAAAAAACTTATATTAGTTTTATATGTATACTCTTAATTTGTCAAAGGGGCTACTAAGGACCATAATAAAGGCAGCACTGTGTATTAAGTGTCTAACGAATCCACAAAACTCCTGTCTTATTTATGCATGTAAAACTAGAGTAGATTCAGTTTTACGAAACCAAATTCTTGGGTACCTTCATTTCTTCTTTGCAAGCAAACAGCTGCTCCTCTCACAACAGTTGTGTGGTTGTTACTTGTGTCTATCCTGTGTCCGTCTAAAATCAAAGGTCCCTGAGACCAAATTTGTTTGAAGGCCTAAACTGGACAGTTCTGCTTCGAATGCACACAATAGTGAGAGCGCAGATTCCATTACAAAAATCCTGCTAAAATTGATGCTTCTTAGCCTTAATGAGATAAAAACAAGAACCGTGGATTTACTGGCTCCTTTGACATTCAGACCCTTATGTTCCACAAGACTACCCTTCAACCAGCCATTAGGCAAGGACCACACCATCTCTGCCTCTGGGGTCAGGCTGTTAGAAAACAAAGGTTTTAATGTTCATAGTTCCTCTTTGTTGACTATTCCTGCAGTTAGCCAATGGCTGCTAATGCAGAAAGCAAAAATGAGGCTAGGAATAGAAGTCTGACTATCCCAGTGTCTTGATCAGTGGAACTTCATGTCATGTTCATAAGCTTTTCTTTTTTAGGTCCACTTGAAGTAGGCAAGGAAATAAGCTACTTTGCAAAACATTTGTTTAAGATGAGGACTCAAATAATTCACTTCTATCCAGCCACCCAACATCCTTTCTATACCTTTAATCCTTGTTGCTGTTTTAATGCAATGAATTCTTTTGTTTCACAAGACTTCCTAATCTTTGTACCTAAACACGTGTCCGAAATTCTGTGAACTCTCGAGTAAGGAACAGGCTTTGGACACACAATACCTGTAAATTGTTATGGAGACATCTCCACTGGAGGCAGTAGGAATAACCATAAAAAGAATGAAACTGTGGATCCAGTCTTGCAACTGGTTAAATAAACAGGCACAGGTGTCCTTCTTAATAGAAATAAGCTGAATGATAAATCTCTCTCTCTGCCTGAAAGAATACAAGATTTTAAAAGAATTAAGGATTTAAAAGAAGAAACAATAGCAAGGAAAATGTGGGAGAAGCAAAGAAAACTTTTTTTAAGCTGAAAGCTCATAGCTGCATGTAATTTGAACAATTTGTTCAATTGGCTCTGATTAATGATTAATTATTTTGGGCTCACTCACAGCAAATACTTTTTTCTTCAGAAGAATGTGCACTCTGCACCTGTTTGAATAACATTAAACTTTATTAGCCTTCTAATAAACTGTGCTAACCTTATCAATCATCTGAAATATATAGCCATGTTAAAAATTATAGCATCAAATATGATTATATCCTCACATTGAAGTATTAACAGGGTCAAAGACATATAGAATTTTGTAAGAGGCTTTAGTGCTCCTTTGAGGCTTGGTTTCATAGCTCCAAAGAAGATCCATTTTTTTATCCAGAGATGATCAAGACCAGGTTTCTTTTGCCGACTAATGTAGCTGCTGAAATCTTTCCCTGGACAGTTCCTGACTTCTTACAAAAAAACCCAAAAAACCAAAAAAACCAAAACAAACCCAAAACAACCTAAACAACAAAGTGGTTTAAATTTTTAATTTTCCTAAATACAGATAATAGCAGCAAAGGAGTCATAAAGCACAGCAACTGCAATAAGTAGTTTTGATGATATGGTAATTTAGGTTTTATGGAACAAAGACACATGAGCTTCATCTGTAAGAGCCTATGGCATATGACCATGCAAATCTATTTCAAATTGATCTGAGAAAGATGAATTCCAGACTATCCTGAATATTCCCAGCATTTTACAATGATTTAAAATATTTAAAGATTGAAATAATTTGGAATCCAGACTTGAAACCAGCTAATATATTATTTAAGGCTCCATAATTTTGTACAAATGCTGAAACATCTGAATAGTTCAATTAAAAAGAATTCTCTTTTTTACTAATACTGATTATATCCTTTATAGTCCTTTACTATGAAAAGGTCCAGAGCAGAGAATATTTTGTACAATATATGGTTCCTTTTGCATATCACAGACCTTGGATCCAATTTTTTCTTTAAAAGTTATAGTGCTGGATAGATGGTAGATATATTTGAGCATGGAAGTAGCTTTGCTGAGGAAGTGTAGTCAACAATCCTCAAAACTTCTATATTTTCTAAATATTTTTTGCCTCATTAAATATGTTTATAATATGTCTTCAATTTCATAAATATTTTGGCTAGTAAGTACAACTTAAAGAGCAAATTTAATTTACTCACTCATTTCCTTGACAAGTTAATTATTAGTGCAGTACAGTAAATAAATTCTTATAATTCTCTCCTAGGCTTCTTATATCCTGAAATGGATATTTGGTTCTTTCACTATTACCGCAAATTTCAATCCATGCAACATGCTCTAGTTATTAATGTTTTTTTAAAGCCCGTCATGAAGAAAAGTTCTGGAGAGAAAAGAATTGTGTTTAGGAGATGCATTTACCTCTTTATTCTTTTATGTCACTGCCTGGCTTTAACTGGATGCACATCTACTTTCATTTGTCGTCTTGGTTGTTTTCACGTGTGAATGAGAACATTCCAGTAAGGATGATTAAAAAAAAAAAAAGTCCTGTTTTCCCCATAAGGATTTTAGCTTACTGAACCCCTGTACTACCCTACTAACTCCTGGGCACCCCTTGCCTTTCAGAAGCTCATGCCTTTCCCCACAGCTCCCTTTGTCCTCAATGAAAGGCTGCAGGTGCAATTTAAACTCTGGCCGTCACATGTGCAACAACTCCAAATCAACCACTTGGTGCAAACATCACCTGCAAACATGTGCTCACCTGGAGGCACAAATGACACACTGAGCCCAAGAAGAAGGATGATGCCAGTGTCTGTTGAGGTGATTCATAGTGACACAAGCTCAGCTAGGTAATACTTGTCATTACATATATGCTAGTGTGGTATTTATTTGGCTTTCACTTTGATGAATCATAGCTCTAGAGAATATCTCAGTAAATCAGTGATGCGTGCATAAGATAAAAAAGGTTTTCATCATAGTAGAACTAAAGGTAATATTTGCCAAAAATTTTAGAGAGTCAGTATAGACTGTCTGCAGCAGCAGTAGAAATTGTATACCACACCAAGTGCCATTTGCACATGGCCTGATGCATTCTTAGCTTTCTGAAAAGTCAACCTCCACATGGCTAATGATCTGGAAATATTTAACACTGGTAACTAACCCAGAATTTATAGCACTGTAACTGCATTGACTTTAACAGTCCTCTTTTTTTAGCTTTTGAAGACCAAATTCTGAGTTGATCCATGAGAAAGGAAATACCAAAATGATGGTAAGTGCACTGATTTGGGGTTCTAACTTTGAGTCAGTAAGAGGAAGAAAATGCTATTGTACCTCACCTTCCTCACCAATATTTCCTGAGTAACCAGCCTATGGAAAAGTGTAGTGAATTTGCATATTTACACCTTTGGTTTTTTATCACAAGTGTTGCCTTGTTAGCAGTATTTAGGTACATGCTAATGTTTAGAAAACTCAAATATATTCACTGGTAAACAGCTCATAAAAACTGTAGTTAATAGAATGTCCAGAGCAAAAGTGATGGCAATTACAGCTAATTTATTTTAAAGATTGTCTTGAGAACACCAGTTGAAAACACTGTATAAAAATTGGTGTAATTTTATTATTTTGTCACTAGGGCTCCTTTTTTTTTTTGAAGATGACATAAGTAAATGAAATATATAGAGTGTGACTATGTTCATGGTAAATTAACGATGGCTTTATTTTACTAGTCATGGTCCAATTCCAGATGAGTGCTACTGTGAGAGGAATAGCTACTTTGAAGTAGTAGAGGTCAAAAAACCAAGCAGACTGAATCTGCACAAGGGTGACATTTGACAGAAGAGCTTACTACTATATACATGTGATTAAATACATTGGAAAGACACTGTTTTTAGTGTTATGTTATCTCCTGCTATCACAGAAATTACTTTTTTCCCTAAGATTTACTGCCTTTAATTTAACTCATTCTTGTTTACCCGAGTTTGCCGAATCCTTGGATGAAAAAAGGAATCATGAGGAAAGAAATTACTTGCTGTTTTCTGAATGTGTCAAAATTGATCTGATGTTAATGGTTTGCACAGGGAAAGGAAGTGGTGAAAGCTTCTGGCAGGGCAAACAGATGTGTGTGACAAAACTTTTTTAGACAGGAATTTTTGTGAACTGCTAAAGCCAAGTGTGTTTTGATGTTTCTAAGGCAGAAAAGAATAAAGCTTCTATAAGAAAGGCTGAGTTGACACAGGTTACAGTGATCACTCAGAGTTCATCATCTGCTTTTTTCTTTACATTTTACAAAATGCCTTTGAGGGATTAAGAAGCCACTGAATGCAGAGTGAATCTATGAATACAGATAATGTGAATGGCAATGGCAGTCTGGTACTCTGCTAATTGGAGAACACCTGGAACTGATATTTGTGAATTATGACGGAAAATAGTGTTGTAGTGCAAATTCTGGCTTGTAATGCAGATTTATTTCTGTGATATACTTGCATATCTGATAAAATTGTCTATTATGGTTTTTTAATCACTTCAAATACTAAACCAAGGACAGAATAAAGAAAAGATTTCAATGAAGTTTCTGCTGTAGTTACACTCTGCCATCTTTTTGGTGTAAACAGAATTAAAAATGAAGCTTACATATCTTGTCATTTGTATTTTAACTATGACTTTCTCCAGTTCATAAAGCAGATCTCTATTCTGAAAAGACATATATAGAGTATTATCCACTGAAATCAACAAAAATGACAGATATAAAAGTAAGTGAATAAGAGTCTTGGCAAAAACATGAGACATTATTCTGTAGATTAATTCTCATTTGTTGTCGTTTGCTGAAGAGTTCTGTTTGGGTTTTTAATTGTTCTTTGCAAGATCTTCCAATTTAGAAAAACAATTTATGTTGACCTACTGTGTCTCTTTTTGAAAACTGTTAATCGGATGGGATTTAGCTTCTTTTTTATGACATTAAGAATCAAATTCCTAGGGGAAAAAATTAATTATCTGCATTGGTTTTTTGAAGGGCATTAACGTCCTTCCAGTAGTTCAGGGAGGTGGCTTACACAGAGCATTTGGATGTTTTCTTGCTATGTGCGGAGTCTAAACAATCTGTCTCAGACTGGAAAGGCAGTTGGATGTCTGTAGAAGATCTGTTAGCAGTCCTGGTTTTTCCCCCAGATATACTCCAACAACAATTTCACTGTGGAAAAGGATTTTCTCCAAAAACTTTTTTCAAATATTTTATATTTCCATCAGTTGAAAAAAATCTAGGTTTTTTTTCCTCAGTCCATTAGTCCTGTTCTCTCATGCTAGAAGGTAGGTGGGAAAATACTCTTGTTTCCATCGGAAATGTGCTAAAATCTAACTAAAAAAACCCAACTTACCAAACATGTGCAGGCAAAACATATGTTTCAAGGTGAAAGTAAAAGGGAAAGGTTAGAGAATTTTAAATATCTTCCAAAATAAAACTTAATGACTACCTCAATATGTACAAACGTTCAATATTTAAAACGAATGATTACCTGATTTTTTAAAAAAATAAATAATGAGCTGATAAAACAGGATATGCATTTAAAACAGAGATAAAATACTGTGGTGGATTGACCCTGTCTCTGCAGGGGAGGACTGCTCACACTGCTTCCCTGCTGCAGAGTGGGATCCCTTCCACAGGAGACAGTCCTCCCTGAACTGCTCCAACGTGAGTCCTTTCCATGAGCTGCAGTTCTTTGGAACTGCTCCATGCGGGCCCCGCCCATGGAGTGCAGTCTTTCAGAACAGGCTGCTCTGACGTGTGTCCCTGCTGGGGTCCTGCCAGCAAACCTGCTCTGGTGTGGGCTTCTGCCTCCACAGGTCCTGCCAGGAGACTGTCCAGTGCCCCACTAACTCTTGAGGGAGAAAGACATGGAGTGTTGGGGAACCTGAACACTTGTGACTTTGAAATCAGAGAGTCATATAATTTTTCTTTCTTACAAGAGTCTTATCATTCTTATCTCTTATTTCCTTTTAAAGATAAGTCTTTGAGGAAAAATTTGAGTGAAATACTTTACTAAATGGCTTAGAAAGACAAAAGTTGTGCAAAACTCATGCTTCTTATTCATGTCATGATAAATCTGATGAGAGTGATACTTGAGCTCAGTTGTACGGAAGGATGACTTGTATTGAAACACATTTTTATTTTGTTGCGCTTGATTTTTATTGTTCTCTGCTGTAATGCAAGCCTAAAGGTCCTCTCACCTGCTGTAATATGCAGCACAGGATGTACATCACAAATCTGAATTGGTCCTAAGGGATAAGAATTTTTCAATAACATAATATATTTGAGATGATGGAGGGGAGAAGAAAGCTTTTGTGTGGCATGGGCAGGGATTTAAAAAAATGTATGGAGAGGTGGTTTCTTCCATGAATGTTTTTTTCTTAGGTATTATTAGGGTCTGAAGTTTTCCAATAGCAATGTCATGGGGAGCTTTGCTCTCCATCACTTAAGTTGAATGTATTTACTCTTGTGTAACTCATAGAAAATCCTTATGTTCCTTGTTGCAAAAAATAAACCTGAACTCATCCACTCTTTTGTATCTCTCTCCGATATACTCACATCTGGAGCATCTTTGCAATTAGATTGTTATCTTCCATTATTACACGTTTTGATTCAATCATTATCTCAAATTAATTAACTTAAGAGACTTTTAATCATCATTTTCATCAAACTCTAGGATCATTATGTTTTCCTTGATCCTTAAAATTGCCTTTGTCTTAATTGTCAGTCTGGAATTTCAAAACAGGGCTGTATAGTCGTTTGTAAAACTTGCACTTTTACCTCTGCAATAATATTTTTTGCTGACTCTCCTCATTCTGGTTTAGATGGGATTTGTTCTACAACTGACTTTTAAGAACACTTGCTCTCTCTATGTATACTACTTTCATTTTCCCACAAATCTTTATCACTTTTCTTCTCCTGTAATGCATGAAAGATTCAATTTCAATCTCACTTTATTAGTATGTCATTATATTTTTAATCTGCACATGCATTTCTAAGATCCTTTTGTGTACTGTCTGCCATACTATGTTAACTGGGTCATCCAATAAAAGGGCAGGCTTGATGGATTGGTGCTGAATTTGGTTAAGTAGAAAACTGGAAGAAGTTAAAATGGTTGAAAAGGTGCTCTAATTTTAGGCATAGTAATAAGCAAGAAAATGGTATCATATGAAGGCAGGTGCAGAACAAAAGAAAAACTGGCACATGAAGTTAACAGACCATGAGCTGCATGTGGAGGAATGCAGAAGAATGAAGACATGGTATACAAAAATTAGATCAGTGTCTTGATTCGCATTGTGAAAAATGTAGAGCTGAAGAGGATCCTGAGAACTACAAGGACTGTTAGTCTGGAGGGCATTTTCAGACTTGTTCCTCCACAAAGTGGAGTATTAAAAATCTTCTGTAAGATTTTACTCTAGGACCTGTTTTTCAGGCAAACCTTTGTGTAAATTGTCTGACCCCTAAGTTGAAAATACTGCAAAAAGAAAATTTTTCTTCTCTGCCATTACAGTAAGATCACCAAAGAAAGTACAGAAATGAAACTAGAAATCTCACCACATTTTTGACACCAGTGGGATAGGATGAAGGATTTTTTTTCCTCAGTTTAGATTGCTACTAGTAGAATCTGCTCTATTTCCCTGTACTAGTCTGTTTCCCCATGTTACTCATGCTACTTGACCTTGGTGTTCAAAAATAATCCATGCTGATGTTGAGTGCTGATCTAAAAATACTTAACAAGAGTTGGTAATAGTGGTATCTGCATCTGATGCCACCTTTTATTCTGGCTACCTATTTTCATCTCTCTGATACTTGCCTCGGTCTGTGTCTTTTTATACTGTGTAATACATGATTCTTAATGTATGGGTACGGGGTAGAACTGTTTACAGGTCTCGGTATTTGATTACTTAAAATCTAATAAGATCTTGTCTAGTAAGAGAAGGGCAAAAGTCACTGCACATGCATGACTCTGTACAAACACTGCCTGCAGCAAAAGTCACAGGGTGTTCAAGCAGCTGGAGAGAGACTATATTCATATGATGGTGATCTCAAAGCTCTGTCTGGACGCACCTTGAGCACCTTGATGTAGCTATTACTTCTGCTTAGTCTGGAAATCATACAAATCCATAGCAGTCCATTAATCTTTTAGATTCGTATTACATGTCTATTGATATTTTTCCTTTTCCCCTAGCCTGTCTCTTTCAATGTACATGATTTGATTTTCATGGCCATGTTAACTTCACAGCTGTGCATGTTCTCTTCACTAGACAAAAGCCTTTCTGTAGGAAAGAGGAAGATTGAATAGTAAGTACTTCTTTGAAGTGAATCAGCCAGTGTTTATCAGGTAACTTTGCTGCTGAAACATGAAGAGCAAGAGGTGAATTACTGAGAAGATTGGTGTACCCTGGAGTTAAACACAGCTATCAGTGAATGGACATTTTATCAGGGAGTTAGGACTCATCTATCTAAGCATGAACCCGAAAGGTCAAAGAGAGAAGACTGGTAGAACTCAAGTATTGCACTTAAGAAAGAGACTTATTGACAGAACCAGTTTTACAAGGAAGAAGCTGTGATGCAGACAGAGTCAGTACTTTAGAGCTTAGGCTGGAAAGGCATCTTGACCCGCTAAAGAACTTAATATAAATGGTTTCAGTGTACTGAAAGGGAAAGTGCATAAAAATAATTGAGAAGGACCCCAGAAAATTACTTAAAATGTTTATTATTCTTGTCATGGCTTATGTCAGCCACACCTTTTCTGTACAAATGTCATAGACAAGGAGGAATGTTCAATATTTTTCAGCAAAATCTGTGAGCAGGTACCAAATAGAGGACAGAAGATAGTGTGCACACCTCCTGAGTCTGTGGAAGTCTGCATCTTCCAGAAGGTATCTCTAAGTCAAATCAAGATAGAATCTGTATAAATAATTTAAATCCTGCCCTTGAGAACAAACCTCTATATAGAAAAAAGCATTGATCAGACTGTGTAATGCGATGTTGGCTTTGTTCTAGGAAAACACAGATTCTTTTTTTTACTATGGCAAGCATTCTGTGTTTTGGTGTTTTGTGGTTTGGGTTGTTATTTTTTTAGGTTTTTTTAACCTTGAAAAGACTATAGTTCATAACTTTTGCACAATGTGTTGCATTCAGCCTGCTGCTTTTCTGAAAGAAAACAGCTTTTGAGGACAGGAACTGCTGTGCAGCCTGAACTTTTAAACAAGGAGTGACCTATTTTCTTGATTCTGTGCCCACTGCTACTTCCTTTTTACTGCCTAGAGCCACAAAAGGAGATTTAGGGAGTAAAGTTTTAGGAAACCTTCCCTGGTGGAGGTGGAGTAGCCACCTTGTCATTTTATTTGTTGCTTTTCCTGTTAAGGCACAGGGTGAACACTGTTTGTTGCTTAAGCCTTGCTTTTATACCAAGAATCGTCTCTCCATTTTGCACTGCTTAAGTTAAACAGATATTGCCTTGTAAGAGGAATGAAGATAAAAATGCAGTGTGTTAGCTTCCTTATATGTCAATATTTTGTGGTGGTGGGGACAATCAAATTTATCTTCTGAGCTATGTTATTTGTGGTCTGTTGTTTGGATAAGGTGGGGAAAGGGAAATGAAACTAGTGTGTCAGAAATGAGGTTGAGGATTGTGTTCATAAGAACTGTGAGCAAGCAAAAAACTCAAAGGCATACAAATAAATTAATATATTTTTTGAGATTGAAAGGATAAAGTGCATATCACAAAATGTAACTTGGGATATGAATACAGATGTTGTAGAAAAATAAGTGCAGGCATTTATGTAGAAAAAGCTAGATCAAAGGAAATGTGTTCTGGATCAGATTCTCACAGTCAGGCTGCATCTTTGCACTGCTCTGGAGACGGAATCTCACATTTATTCAGCTTCCATTTACAGCTGGATTGCAGTAGCTCTGCAGCACACAGGAGCCAGGATTTGTGTGGACCTGGCTGCTTGGCCCTGGAGGTCCTAATAATAAGTAAAATGTAAGAAAGAAGTATTTTAGGATTATTTTGAAGGTTAAAGTACTCACACTTTCAACATTGTTATGCAACCTAAACTAGTTTAGTTGGTCTAAACAGTAGCTTATATTTGGAGAAATAGAACATAAATAAATAAAAAGGGAAACACAATGGAACAATCATTTAATAAGAAATAGAAATGTAGGAAACCTTTGTTGTCCTTCTGCTATCATAATTTTATGCCACAGCAGGACATAAAGAAATCAAAATTACCAGTTATGCATTTAAAATATCCACAAAAGCAGAACACCTCTTATGCAAAAGGAAATGTTTTTCTGTAGCTGCCTGTAGTTTACCTTTATTGTATTTTGGAGTACAAGTGAGAAAAGGCTGAACTCACCCACTCACTCACTCTCCAGTAGTTTCCCTTTATCAACATATATGCCATATTTTTACACTAAATGAATAATGTAAGCATTTTCAACCTGTATTTTTAAATTTCACACATCTTTTACTTTACAAAATCCTAAGTTAATACATTTAAGAGGAATGTATGTTTTTAAGTGGAAATGTCCTTACTAGTTTAAGTGATGATCTTTACAGATTTGAATGAAATTGATATATAGGGTTGGAAGTAAACTGAAGCTGATACTAAATTAGTATAAATTGCAAGCAATTATACTTAAGTAAATCAAATTAAAACAATTCACTCTGATGCAAATGAGCAATGAATAAGATCTTAAGTTACAGACTTTAAATTTAGAACAATTAACAGATATACTTAACATTTTCATTTTGCATAGGATATATCACTTTCCAGTGAATCACATGCTTGCGAATTGTGATTTGAGTCCAGTTGTTAAAGGCAGGTATCTAAAGTGACATCACTGTAAGCTGTAAAGGATTTTAAAGCATTTATGATAATTCAGAAAGATGCAGGTGTGTGCTGCCTCAAAGCCTCAGGGTATCTTCATCCGTAAGCATGACTATTGCCACAGTCTTTCAGAAATACGGAGAAATATAATATTGCATTGGTGTAAGTGGCAAAGTTTTGGTAGTGGGAGGACTGAAGCTGTGGCCTGTGGGACTGCCTCACACTGGACACAAGCTGGCTCCAGAACAGACCCTCTGCAGAACACTGCTGAGTGCATCGCTGAAGTTGGTGGTGTCTATGGGAAAACATACTTAAGAAAAAAGAGAAGTCATCAGTCAGAGAGAAATGAGGGGAGATGGTGGCAAAGAGTGAGCAACAGCAAAGGCAACACTGAGTTCAGAGAAGGAAAACTCCAGATCAAACTCCTCAAAGCACAAAAATGGTCTGTTCCGACATGCAGGGCGTCAAGCGAGTGTGGTGGAAGGCAAGTGTGGGTGAACAAGGTACTTTTCACTGAGTCCTTCTCTGGCAAGGTCCGCTTATGGGTTACTGTGCCAAGTGCCACAGTAGTGCCATCACCTCCTAAGTGGTGCAGCAGATGAGTAAAATCAAGTTATGTAAAATCAGGATAAATAGGCAATCATCTGGGAGATTTAAATGCTCTCTCGTAATTTCCTTTAATGACTAGTTGTAGAGAAGATGGAGCCACTAATCTCAGAAATGCAGAATGAAAGGACAAGATGCAACAGACAAAAGCTTCAAAAAGAGACGTTCCAATAGCATCTAAGGGAAAAATTGTCACAGTGAGGGTGATGAAGGATTAGAAGAAGACCTTGCACAGAGAAGCTGTGGAATCTCTGTCTTTGGGGCCACCTGAACTTCAACTGGATTTGACTCTGAACAATCTCATCTAACTTCAAAGTCAACCCTTTATGCAGGATGTTGGATAACATAGCCCAGGAGATCCCTTCTCATCTAAACTGTTCAGTGCTACCACGGTGTCTGTCAGGTGCTCTGTCTCTGGGTGTCACTGGACAGCCTTCTTTCCTGTAACCCATTCACAGGAGCGCAGGCAGGAATGAGGCAAAATTTACATCCCGAGAGGCAAGTAGTGCCTGCTTCCCTATCAGCAACACCCGTCAGGAATGGAAGAATGACCAGGAGGAGGAAAGGTACGCCCTTCAGAACAAAGAGAAACTCGGCTGAGGTACAGGAACTAGACGCATACTTTCCCTTGGTTTGTGACTATGGGAAGTAATCTGACAGTGTTGTGAATCAGTACTTCTCTAAGTAATTAGCTCACTAAAAGTTTGTCATTACTGATTTTTTATTGGATCAAAAAGTAGGCTAATATACTATATAAAGT
The DNA here is from genome assembly GCA_013397175.1 of Platysteira castanea. Lineage (NCBI taxonomy): Eukaryota > Metazoa > Chordata > Aves > Passeriformes > Platysteira > Platysteira castanea. Next base: position 377,435 of record VYXC01010850.1, on the reverse strand, counting down.
GAACTATTCCTTTTTGTAATATACAATCATTCTTGGTGACAAGGATTAATTTTTTTAATACTTTACTAAATTATTCCTAAATTATTGTTAAATGTTTAAAACATAAACATAAGAAATTAGCAAACTGTATCATTTAAGTCCAATGACATCTTTTTAAAGTATTTATTTTTCAGGCCAAATGTTATATTAAGAACACTGTCTCTGTGTTTTAGAGGAAAATCATTACATACTCCTTAAGCACAGCTCCATATAAAGATCATTAATTTAAGAATTTGTGACATTTTGTTTCAAGAACATTCCCTTTAAAGTATTTTAATACCATTTTAATGAAAGAGAATTAAATACTGAAAGAATTAATACTGAAAGCACATGCACTAGAAAATGTTATTTACTTCCAAGGAAATGACAAGAACTCGCTTCTGAAAATATGAATATTGTTATTCTTCTCTAAATAAACACCCAGCATTCATTTTCTGATTTAATTTTTTAATGGAAGGACAGGATCTCAAGAACATGATCAACGAGTTCAGTACTGAGGCAAGTGTCTACGAAGGATAATGTAAATAGTTCTACACTGACTCCTTTCAAAGTATGCCCACAGTCACAAATGCAGATTTATGCTTTTAGTTTGTATCACCTATTTCCAAATACTGAGCTAAAAAAACCCAAAACCCCATGTCAAATGGCACTGTATCAAAACTCAACAATCTACATGCATCTTCAGAATTGAGAGTATAAAGTTAACTAACCTAAATAGCAGTATGAATACATCTTGATTATTTTTTCGTGAAGTGATGCACTTTCAGTAAAGTATACAAAAGAAAATATAAAAGACCTTTTCTACAGACTTAGCTTAGGAATTCACAGTTTCACTTAGGAACAACTTTTTAACATTTTATTTGAAATTATGGACCAAAAGACCATTATGGAAAAAGGATCACATGGTGCTCAGGTATCTTTGCTGAATCTAGTGGGCAGTGTTGCTGCCTTTCCACTTCTTAGAAAACTGAGAAGAGAATTCTGTGGAGAAATTATAAGAAATTCCCCCATCCTGTGTATATGAAGTTACTGAATTTTGTGCAGTTAACTTCAGCTGAAGCTTTAAGTTCTGACCGAGAGAATAATTGGAAGAAGCTGTAGGTAAATAAGGGAGAAAGAGAATAAATATTTACTTTCTACTCTGTGTTAACAATGTTTCCATCACTGTATCATTCAAAAATGGAGGAAAACAATGCAAATCTCCCACAGTGCTAAAAATGCATATAGGTCTGAATTTAAATGTGTAGTGTATTTTTTCAAGACCATCAAATATTTCAGCTTCCATAGCAATCTGTATTTCTCCTGTGTAAAGATTTATTTATATTCTACAAACAAAACTCAAAACATAGTTTTTGGTTCACAAGCAACTAGACTAATGTTAAAATATAATTGCTGTTGCTTACATAATGACTGTTCTCTGAAGTGTATTCCCTGTAGCTTTGTGTATTTCTTATTCTCTCAGGTGTTTTGAGATTCTTCCATCTCTCAGTATAGAAAACAAAAAGCATGTTATGAGTGCATTAAAAAAACCTCAAACAACATAGCAGTTTGGCATATGCTGCTTTTACCATATGAATAACATTCTTTCACCAATATGTGGTGTAAAAGTGTCTATCACAGAAAGCTCGAGAAGAAAGGTCTAGTTTCCTAATTTTTCACTTGTAAAGGATCCACTTCAAGTCCTGTTGAAATCAAAGAATTTTTGGCCAACAAAGCCAGTGATGTGAAGGGGAAATGGATTCAGGTTTTCAATAGGATTCTGGTAGGCTTTTTTGCAAGGCAGAGCCCTCCACAGTCAAAGTCCATGGTTCAGACTCCAAATAGGACAGAAGAGTGTGTGAGAGAGTGGGCATTTGTTGTTTTCAATTCTGCCACAATCACATGAAGTTTAAAAAGGCAAGTGCCATATTCTGTACCTGGGATGGGGCAACCCTGGATGTATGGACAGACTGGGGAATGAGATGCCATAAAGCAGTGCCGTGGAAAAGGACCTGGGGGTCCTGGTCAATGGCAAGCTGAACATGAGCCAGCAGTGCCCTGGCAGCCAGAAGGGCCAACCCTGTCCTGAGGGGCATCAGGCACAGCATGGCCAGCTGGGCAAGGGAGGGGATTGTCCTGCTCTGCTCTGCACTGGGGTGGCCTCACCTCAAGTCCTGAGTGCAGTTTTGGTCACCACAATACAAAAAAAGACATTTAACTATTAGAAGGCATACAAAGGAGAGGCACAAGGATGGTGAAGGGTCTGGAGGGGAAGCCGCATAAGGAGTGGCTGAGGTCACTTGGTCTGTTCAGCCTGGAGAAAAGGAGACTGAGGGGAGACCTCACTGCAGTTACAAGTTCCTGTGAGGGGAAGAGGAGGGGCAGGCACTGATCTCATCACTCTCGTGACCAGTGACAGGACTTGAGGAAATGCCCTGAGGCTGACTCAGGGGAGGTTTAGGTTGGATATCAGGAAAAAGTATTTCACCCAGAGGGTGGTTGGGCACTGGAACAGGCATCCCAGGGAAGTTGTCACAGCATCAAGCTCATCTGAGTTCCGGAAGCATTCGGACAATGCTCTCAGGCACATGGTGTGATGTGTCCGGGAAGTCACAATAAAGAGGCTCTCACGCCTGCCAGGTTCAGCAGAAAGGAAGGAATAATACTGTTTATTATTTACATTTCTCACATTCATATACACGTCCCAACTCCACAAGGGACTGGAGAGCATGTTGCTTCCTTCTCAATCCCACTGGAGAAGAAAGGTGCTCATCAAAGTTCTCTTATCACAAAAGGAATGAAAAACAGAAAATACCGTTAAGTAAACACTGGCTATTATTTACATGAAACTATGTGAAAGAATCTGACTCCAAGGTTAAAAACAGAAAGCTTAACAAAAACCAGGGCAACAGTGTGATTCTTGGGGATGGTCCTGTGCAGGGCCAGGAGTTGGACTCGATGATCCTGATGGGTCCCTTCCAAATCAGCATATTCTATAATCGTGTGATTCTGTGCTATCTGGCCTTGGACACATCAGCTAGTTTCACTGTCTTATTGAACATTTGTAAGTAGTAGTCAGTTGCCATCAGTCATCAGTTTCTATACCATTTAATGTGCAGTAACTAATCCATCAAGTACCAAAGCTGAATTTGTTTGTGTTGTTGTATCCTGTGCCAACTCTCACTGTTTATCACCAGCCACCTTTTACTGTAAAAGATATCCTAAACCAGTGCTCCTAATGTCTTCTGTTTCTTGCAGCTCATCTTTGTCAGAGATAGTCCTTTCTATTGGGCCAGCTCCTGTTTCTCCCTAGAACTGAACTCTGATCCTCAGTGGCCCTGGAAAAATAAGCCCAAAAATAAACTAGAAGGATAAGTATTAACAAGTACATCAACAGCCTTGGCTTTTCGCATCTTTAGTACTTTCTCTTTAGACTTCTAGGAGATGTATATATATATATTTTTAATGCCAGCAAGATATCACTCATAGAAAGGTCTGGATAACCCTCAAGAGGTTACAAACCTTTGGGTGCTGCTGAAGGCGTTCTGCATTCTTGAAGATGCCATTAGCCACTCAAATCAGGAGAGTGTGCACAAAGACCTGCACTAAGCTGGCTTGTTCATATTGAAGAGGAATAGTCACTGCAACCAAGACACACAAAGGTATAACTGTATTACTTTCCTTGTATTAGGAGAGGCAAAAGGAGTGTAGGCCTGTGACTGTCTGGATCTTGTGAAGCTCAGTGTAGAGAGGATAATTTCTCCTTCTCAACATTTTGTACAACCCTACACAGGGAAGCCACAACCTGCTAAATTCCTTGGGGCATGGGTCTGTCGTTTTCGTCATTTCAAATATAATAAGTGTTTCTCTGGCAAAATTTTATTGTCTTTCACTGCATGTAATAAATCATATTACTCCATGTATGCTTTTTGAAGCAGCTTTTTAAAATTCAAATTTGCTATCAATTTTCTTGGAAAATGAGAGAAGTAGTTATTAGTCTGTAAGCATCTGTTAATGCTGCGACAGACAAATATAAAATCCACATTAGCAACTTCCATTTTTTATTTTTCTAACATTTTTAACTTCTGAAACATCTGCTTGAGCTATTTTTCTCCTTGCATCTCAACTGATCTGTTGAAGTAGAGAGAGGTGAGCAGGCAGCTTAAGACTTGAAAACGAGACTTCAGTTTGAAATATATTAAATAGGAAAAGCTCAAAGGGGAAACATCTGCTGAAGTAAAAATGTCTCTGCAGGATTGGAAAGCAAGATTTAAAGACTAAGAAATAGGAAAAAGAATCTTTCAGAGTATTTAAAATAGGATCCAGCTGATTTTTATAGTTCCCTTAGGTTGTTCAGGGTCAGTACCTGGGTCAGACAGGTGCACAGTGTTGTGTGGATTCCTTTACCTGTATTTGTGTCTGTGTTACTTCTGACTTGAAAGCAAGTATGACCTAAGTTGCAAAGCATCCAGTTAGCTTCAGACCTGTCATTTATTTACTACTGTTGCACATGATGGAGAAACCATGAGATAATCTTGTACAAAAAATCAAGCTGCCTGCTGTTCTAATCAAATCTGTTACACTTCAGAGCATCTGTACATCAAGCAGTCCCACAGCACCTTGCCAAGTTATCCACCTGAATCTAAAGAGAGGCTGTACAGAAGATGGGCATGCTGGTCTGTGTGAATTCCCACAGTCAGTCCACAAGAGGAAATGTTCCCTGAATATATACAGAGTAAAAAACCACCACAGTTTATTCAGTCCTTGGCATATGCAACAAGAGGTGACTCTCCTTCATTCAATGCATGATTACAAAATTATGTGTCCTTGTAATATGGGTCTGAAGGAAATTACATACCAGTTTCCCAGGCAAAGTGTTTTATTTTCACAGAAAGGAAAGAAAAAAAAAGAAAAAAGAAAAAGAAAGATGGAAAACACCCAACCCTAAAGCCCCTGAGGCTGGCCTTAGCAAGATGTTTTAATTTCAGAGGATTGATCTGTGAAGGATGCAAATTTCTTTGACATTGCCTGTAGGGTGACAGCACAGTGACAGCTTTCCTGGTCAGAGGACAAAGATTGTCACAGAATTTGCTGAGGAACATGACAAAAGAAAATTATGTCTGAAGAGCTAATTTCATTCACCTATCACAGGAGGAAAGCAGGAATATTTACATCCAGATGAATGCATGTGTGGTGTCATAAATAAGAAAATAAAGTACATTGACTGTTTTCAAGACAATAAAACCATCTGCCATGCATCTATGTAAAATCAACTGTCTGTAGCAAAAGAGGGGTGGAAAATATTTGGGCTCATCCTAGATTGCCTTCAAATTGTTTTATCTACCTTTTCTTTGAGAGTTAAAAACTCCAGTGATTCTATCTAGCTTTTTTAGAGATAAGATGAGCCAGTAGGGGACAACCACAACTAACATTTGTAATGTCAAATTCAGTAAGCTACAGTACCTGCAGACTGTGGGCTGTGAGGCCTTTGCTAGATATAATCAGAAGCCATTAGATTAGCTGAGACTGGCAAGAAGAGAACATATGTAGCCCACCTGCATTTCTTTTGAAGTGTTGTCTATAGAGGATTACAAATCATTAAGTTTTAGAAATTCATGCTCTTTGCAAAAAAAATTTAAGAAAACGGAATGTCCTGCTTATGAAAAAGCAAAATAAATATGCGGGCTATTGTGACACAATACACATATTTATGAAAAAAAAAAAAAAAGATTGATTTGCTGAGCATCTGAGAAGAGAATGACTTTCAGAATTCAAAATTAGTAGAAATTCCAGTGATTTATAATACTTATAATACTATCAGCCAGCTGGTGCTTGTCTCCTGCAGCATAATTACCCAGGCAAGGAGTAGAGACTCTACAGACAAGGGGTGCAGAATGCACATGAGGAGGGAGGGTTTGGGAGCACACTGCAGCAGAATTTTTGGGAGCAGAGCAAAAAACTCAGGGAGGACATTGTGAAAGTGCAGAGGGGTAGAAAAGTACAGGTGAAGCCTGCCTTAGGAGTATTGGCTCAGGAAAGCCTGCAGGAAGAGCGTGAGGCAGGGCTGGAAATGATGGACTGATGGACTGCAATACTCACAGTCTTCCCAGGTCTCACAGTCTCACCTCGTTGTCTCAGCTTGAAATGTTCCCTCGACCAGAGTGTCAGAAACTCTCAGACTCCAGGGGAGTGTGGAAGGTGACAAGATCATGAAATGCAGCCTAGAGAGAAAGTAGGGTATCACTGTGGAGAGCTACAGGTGAGCACTGCAGCTCGAGATTCCTTGCAGAACAACAGCCAAGGGAAGGTACTCATTTTGACCCTGCTTTTGATGTAGGTTCAAAGGTGTTATGTTGAGAGGGGAAGTATTTAGGAGAGATATTGCCACCTTGCCAGGGCCAGTGCTGCAAGGCAACCCGCCTTGGAAACTCATGTATTTGGTAGCAATTACTTGTGTTTGACAGTGGCAGGAGGAAGTGAGTCTGATACAAGCGTTCACGTGCCTTTGTAGTGTGAGAGGAGGGTGATATCATGGCTCTGCCCTTTATTAATCAGCTTCCTTCCTGCTTTAATCCTTTTCCAGGGATACAGTGGGGGCAGTTCCAGGGCTCCTATATGAAGGGAACTTTATTCCTGGGTGTGGCTTTATGAGATAAGCTGTAAAACTAGCTAGAAATATGCTCAGAGACTATGGCAAGCACTTTGCTTAAAGATACTGGAAATGGTCTCTTTGCTGTGATAAATTCAGTAATAACTAAATCAGAACATTTATAACAAAGGACCAGAACCCACAAACCCTTCTTTTTTTCAGAAGTATTAAGCCATTATTATTTCTATATGTACCTCCTGAAAATAAGCAGTCTTTCTTCCTTGGTGTGTGCGTATGCCTTTGCTATCACCAAAGAATGGGCAAATATTGAGAACTTGTTGTTTTGATGATTTAAATTCAGTAATATTTTCAGTTCTTGTAAAAGTGTTTAGAGTTTCTAGCACTTGTTTCAGTCGGATAATGCTGCAGTGCCATCAGTCATCTGCTAATTTTATGAAATGTTTGGGTTAAAAATTAGGCCAAGCTTTTTAAGCTCCACAAAAATGCAGTTACCACTAAACTTCTACAGTGAGAAAGCAGACTTCATTTATCCCAACCTCCTAAACATCTCTTATGTTAGAAATATCTATATAGAAAGAAAAACTGAGTCACTAAACAAAGATGGGATAGTTTAAAGCCACTTTATGCTAAAGGATGATTAGCCATAGAAATAATAAAATTAAACTGGTTTTAAAAATTAAGTAATTTCTCTGTGTTAGTACAAGAAGTTTGGTTTTTATTTCAAGAACAGTTGGTGTTATTTCTTTTAGAAAAATAGTGATACAATTTCTCTACATGGCAATGCTTACTTCGCCTTACCTTCTGAGCCCTTGTAAGGCTCAAGGGATTTGTTAGAGAAAAAGACTTGGATTCCCCTCCCTTGCTTCCAGTTGAGATCATTTTGAGCTCTATTCAGGCATGAAAGAAATACTAATCAGTCTTTTAGACTGGAGAGGAACTCCCAGGAGTATAGAATACATGTAAACCCTCCTGTAAATACGAATATCATAACATCTGAGAAAAAAGCTATATGAGGTAGGGAAGTTTTATTTATTTTTTCTTCAAATAAGAAAATGAACAAAAGATTTTGCTGGAAACATGGAGTTTCATAAACCTTGGAAAAGTGGTTTTTATTCTAATCTTGAGTTGCTGTTAGCAGGTTACATCTGTCTATTGTTTGTGGCTGAAAGATAATTGTCCTAAAACTTCTCTGTCCCCTCAGAAGGGCTTTTCTTTTCAAGGTGATGGAAGTTGTTTTTCTCTGCTCTCACAGGAAAGCTCTCCGTATGGACCAGAAAGGGGAAGGCAATCAGAAGCAAAGCAGACTGCTTCCCAGAATATTTTAATGTGGCCTGTGGATAACTTAGCTCTTTCCTCAGATAAGCAGGATTCTTTGTTTTTCTAAAATCAAAGACAATCATATTAAGCATAGTAACAGCATATCTTGTGCCAGTCTTCTGTTCATAGTAACCAGTAACTGTTTAATCCAAACTCCATGTAAGAACAGTAGCTGCACAGAGGGAGGGAGGGAGGACAGGTCTCCACTCCACAGTGAGCTGCAGCACCCTGCTCTGCTCGCCCTGCTCCTGTGTGTCCTTTGGTGAGTGTTGGGGTAACTTCAGAGAAGGACATATGCTCCACTCAGATAAGCACATTTGCTTGTTGGATAAGGCAATCTCCCAGGAGGCAAAAAATACCATTTTAAACATCTGAATCTGAAAAAAAAGTTGAAACTCTGTCTTTTCATGTCTTAGATAAGAACTGTCTGCCATGCTGCTTAACTGGGTAGCACCACAGCTGTCTCCAGCCAGGCTCCAGTGGTGAGCTTGGCTCATGTCTCTGAAAGAAAAGAATTAAGTGGAGAAATGGGCAGGAGGGTTTTAGTCTGTGAATCAATCTGTGAACACAGAGAGTCCCTGAATCTGTGTTCTCAAAAGGGATGATTTTGGTTACCCTCCTGTCTAGGAATCTTTATGGGCTAACAACTGGTTTGTCTTTATTCTGTGTGCTAGCTGTTTTGGATCCCATTCGGGGATACCCAGTTCCATGCCTTTGGAAATTATGTTCCTTTTTCATGAATGTAACTTTGTTGCTGCTGGTTTTAAACACATAAATCCTTTATTGTGTTCAGACCTAAGTGTCTGGTGATAAAAACGGAAGTACTGAAACAAAGAGAATATTAAATATGTATTATGGAATTTTCTTACATGTGAGGAGAGAAACCTTCTTGGATTCCAAGTCAAATTACATTTTCTCTCATTTGCATCAAGAAAACAGAAGCACTAATAGTGTACGTGTCAAATCAGTGATGGAAATAACTATACAATCAAATGATATGATGACAGTATATAAGTGAAGGTGACCTACTAATGAATAATGTGGGAAGGAAAGACTAACAAAGTGTTAATTGACGTGTCAAGCCACTAATGTCAGTCAGTTGCATGGAAGAAGAGAAATTAGTCAGTGTAAATTGTGTAGTGACCATCAAGACCTGCCAAAAGCAATTTGACTTTCTGCAAAGAACTTGACAGATAAGAACAAACTGAAAAGAAAAAAGTAAATATACCATATCTGATTTACTGTTCCAGGTAGCCAGTAATGGTTCACCTAGCAATGCCTTTTTATGTCTAAGAAAAAAATATTTGCAGCATCTATGTACCGCAATAATCCTCAATTCAATCCATGAACCTTTCATAGCTTCCCCTTAGAGATATCCAGTGAAATCTACAATGTCTGATCTGTGTCTGCTGACACTGAATGGATAGTGAGTAGCTGAAGTGATATAAAAAATATGTATGTATAAATCTGAATCGAGCAGAAGATGAAAGAAAAAAAAAGAATTTTGAAAAAGTAATCTCACTTTGTACTTCCTTATAAAATATATTTCAAAAAGTAAATGGCAGATTCCTAGGCTGAGCTTTTTTTACTTATCTTGCATTTTAGAAGGATTTTTGTTCTTCTTCTGATAGAATTCTGAAAACCCTTAACCATTATTTTGGGACCAAACAGTCAGATCAATGACATGAAATTGCACTAAGTTATTCCAGACAGGGAAAGAGAAAAGAAATATGTTGTGTGGCTTTGTCACATGATTTAACCTAGAAGAAAAATGAAATAGTAAATATACATATATTTATATTATATATTTGTGGATCAGAGCTGCCTGAGAAAATGTATTTTTCCTAAACTTGAAGCCATTTTTGGATAAGAAGTTATATATTATTTTGTCCACTAGAGGGTATCAAACATATTTCCAGTCTTGCAGTATAAACCCTCAGAAGCTCAGAAAATAAATAACATCAGGTGAAATTATTGTTACCATATTTTCAAAAAATACCAGTGTCTATATTTAATATAATACTTTGTGAAAATGAAGAAAATAACTTTCTCCTGCTATACAAATTCCTAGATATATTTTTCATGATGAACAATCTCTACACAATTTTGACTCCTCTTAATGCTATCGTGAGAGATAGGCCATGTTACAGTGAAATATTTAATGATGTTTCTTGTGATATGAGATTTCTACTACTTCTGAATTGGAGCTGAAATTAAGATCTAGTTTTGGACTTATTCTCCAAAAACTTATGGTTTAGGATTAAATATAATTTTAATATCCTGGGTCTGAATTTGCAGAGGCTTGTATTTCAGTTTATAATTTGTGATGATCCCTAAAGAGAAACAAACAAAAAATAAAGCCAATAAAATGAATTATTACCAAAAAAATACTTGGATTTTATATTAATTCTATATGTTACAATTTTCTTACTCCATAGTTCAGTTTTAAGGTGTTTGTCTTTGTTTTAAACAGAGAGAACAGAAAAGGCTTTTCCCCTCAAACACAAGGAATTTAACATGTGTTTTTGCAATCTGGGATGATTATCAGTGCCGCTTATCACCACTGCTAAAGCAAAGTCTGTCCTTCATGTGAGACTTGAAGTGGAGAAATTATGAAAGAGAAATGCTTTCAAAATTCATTGCTCTTGATAGTTTTGTATTGAAGTAAGACTAAAAAAATTCAAGCATGAATTGAAGTACACGTCCTTTAACATTTATATAGTTACTAATACAAGCAGTTGAGGAAAGGTGGGAATTTATCAGCACTTGAAAACTTTACCAAAGTGGGGCTTAAAGAGATGGATATGTTTTCTTGTTCAACAGGAATGTAGCCAGCATGATGCAGGTGTTAGTGAATGATAGTGGGAATTTCCAGTACATGTTATCAGGAGGTCCATGGTCAGAGTGGTCTCTTGTGGCTGCAGTATTCACTGCATGTGATCCATGCTAATGAGTACTTGTTTTGCATTGTCCTGGACAAACTAGTTTGTGAGATCCCAGGGAATATATCACACATTCCACTCATCCTCCCTGGGGGAAAAATAAAAGCTCAACAAAACAAAACCAAATAGACTTCTTTGGAATGAATTCTTTTTTCTTAAATGCAGAAATCCACAGTTGACTCTCCTGTAAATCTTTGTTCATAATATTCACAACAATAAGATTTTTTTGATGTTTATTTCTGATTTGTCTATATTAAAAGCAATTGAACTGGGGAGCCTTCATCAACTGGCCCTCTAGATCCTGTCAGTTCTCCAAAAAACAGAGATTTTATTTTCATTTATCTCTGGGTTTTACTACCCCTAAGAACATTGTAGGAAACCTGGATCTTTGGAGGGAAAGCAGTAATGAATTTATAGCAGGTCTTCTTTTGCTTCTGTCTTTATTAGCTAGGTACTGCTGAAAAGACAGATAATGAGATGAATTGCCCTATGAAAATTAAGAGGTTAAAAAATATCAGCAGTTAAACCTCATGTGAAAAAACAAGCTCACAGTGAACTGAAAGTTTAGCTTAGATGAGGCTGGCAGAAAATTCCTGTTGAGTTTAAGGTTCTCAATGTTCAAAGTACTTTCTTGCCTAGGATGATAATGGAGGAGTCACTACTTCTACTTTCAGACTTCAGTACTATCAAGGAACCAGCAACTGAATGACATCCTGTACATAGCTTCCTCTCTTTTAGTCTTGCAATGTACTGAATAATATACATGTGTATGAAAATGTACTCCATTCTTCTTCATCTAAAAACAAAATTACTCACCCCTCTTGTTCCTAGTGAATGTCATTATATACTCTCATTTCCAAATAACTTGACTGAATTGACCTTCAGTAATTCAGTCTACCCAAATGCAAAGCATTAGCACACTTCATTCAGATTATCATCCGAAAAATGCACATTAGAAAATAAGCTTGACATTTACGTTATCACGTAAGTGCAATTAGTCTTACAATGAGGGTTTATTTTGAATGTATCATTTACATCAAAGAAACATAGCCTTGTATTATTTACAAGATGATCAATTACAAAAGACCAGAGGGCAACAAGTAGGTTGTCTTTGGCTTCTGCGAAAATTGGACCAAGCTTTAGAGGTTCTATTGAATAAAGGAAGTTGGCAATTCTTTAAATTCACTACCTTCATGGCAAATATTACTGAGCTTTAAATTTCTATCCTGTAGTCTTTATTCAGGTTGTATATTCATGAAACCAAAGATGGGGTGAAACCCCGGATCACATGTTTCATCCCACTTACTGTCATCTCCTTTATCCAGAAGCACTCGTGAGACATGATTTAAAAATGGCATTGGCTTAGTTATAATTCTCTAAAATCCTTGTAGTTAAAGATACAAAATGTTACTTTTGTTGCTTTTTAACCCTCTGTTAGGTCTTTAAAATCAGAAAGATATTTTTAAAATGCACAAGAATAAGCTTAAGGTGTTCCTGCAGTAAGAGAAAATTGCTCACAGATTTCTTGCACATAGACATTTTATGTCTGTTTTATGCCAACATGCTTATGCACACATTTTGATGTTCTACTTTCTGAGCATAATGAAGACATCTGAGACCCAAAATATTCCCTGCAAATACTTTGTGCTTCATCCCTTCTGGCTACTTGTTAGTGCTCATATCCAAAGAGGATCATATTCCACTGCAAAAAAAATACCAAGAACTTGGTCCTGAGTAGCACTCATCTAGGCACATTGTAAGCATTAGAAAAATGTAATTTTCTGGTTTTGATGTTCATTTAGTTATTTTTCCAAGATGTTAGTCTTACTGCAGTAGATAAATGTATTTGCACTATGTCAATGTGTATACACTTCCTCTCAACTTGGACCCTAACAAAAAATAATTTCTTTGGGTTACTGGGTAACATTCTGTCCTCCTGTCCGTTTATTGATTTGTGAGCCAAATCACGGAGCTGCTGATCTGATACTCACTTCCTGGAGGGAGAAAATTTGCTTTTAATCCAAGCACTCTGCCCTTTCACAGATATGCCTGGAATTTCTGCTTTCTGCATTACCAAACTCCACCCAAACTGACTTTCCTTTCAGGAAGAGTCCTGAAGGGTGCATCCTGTGAGATTTCCTGATGCCTGGCACGGAGCCAGCAAAAAAATGTTTGTTCTTTTTGTTTGTTTCTTTAAAAATCCATCTAATTTCACCCTCAAAATTTTTTCATTTGCACATTAACCTCTTACTGTTGGTGGAAGCATTACTTATTAAGGCAGTGGAAGATGAGAGTTCATGTGGACAGATTTTTCTTCTTGTAGGAAATCCACTTCCTGCAGTTTAGTACTTTAATGTGCACATGCTAGAATGGCAAACTTCATTCTGCCTTAAACCCCGAATGTCATTTATGGGTAAAAAATCTAAACCTCACTGTTCAACAGTAGTAGATTAGCCTTGGCTGGCTGCCAGGTGCCCACCAAACTGGTCTGTCAATCCCCTCACTCAGAAGTACATAAAGATAAAATAAGAAGAAAAAACTCATAGGATGAGATAAAGTTAGGGCAATTACTTACCAGTTACTCATGGGCAAAACTGACTTGACTTTGGGAAAATTAAGATAATTTATTGACGATTAAAATAGAGTAGGATAGTGAGAAACAAAAAACAAACTAAAACTACTTTTCTCCACCATCTCCCCCCATCCTTCTAAGGCTTCTTGTCTTCTTCACTCTCAAATCCCCTACATCACCCTCTCCAAGGGATGGAGGGGATAGGGAGTGGGGGTTGCAGCTTGTTATGAACACTTCTGCCATTCCTTCCTTCTCACACTCCTCCCCTGCTGCAGCCTAGGGTCCCTCCCATGGAATACAATCCTTCACAAACTGCTCCAACAGGGGTCCCCTCCATGGAGGAGTCCAGTCCTTCAGGAACAGACTGCTCCAGCGTGAGGCCCCCATGGATGACAGATCCTGCCAGCAAACCTCCTCACGCATGGACTCCTCTCCATGGGCTGCAGCTCCCTTCAGGACATACCCACCCCCTGCAGCACGAATCCCCGCGTGGTCTGGCTGCCTAAAGATCCCTGCTCCACCTGGACCTCCACAGGCTGCGGAGGCACAGCTGCCTTGCCATGAGCTGCACCAGGGGCTGCAGGGGAATCTCAGCTCCAGCACCTGCAGCACCTCCTCCCCTTCCTTCTGCACTGACCTTGGTGTCTGCAGAGCTTTTTCTCTGAAATTTTTTTTTACTCCACTCTCCCACAGCTGCTGCACAGCAGTTTTTCTCTTTCTGAAATATATTGCTGTGTGGGTTCTGCTTTGGCCAGTGGCTCCATTTCAGAGCTGGATGGAACAGAATCTGTCAAGTATAAGGGTGACCCTAAGTCTCTTCTCACAGAAGTCACCCCTGCAGTGCCTATCCAACTCCCAACTTTGCCATGTAAACATAATACATCAATTAATACCCTTTTTTACTGTCATACATTTAAAAAAATATATGCCACTCATGTATATGCAACTTGAAAATTGTACATGCAACTTAAAAATTATATATGCTACTGTAATTCTCCAAAATGTGTTTCTTCAGGTGGCACATGACACAGGCGGGGGTTTAAGCTTTCTCAGTGTTCATAATTGCTATTCTTTGGAACATAAATAAACTATTTGGTAATTTTGCTTTAATTATTCTTTTCTGATAATTCTTTTCCATCCTTTCCCGTTGCATCCAAACCCACTTCATCCCATCTTGCCTCATGCCCTGAAGGTTTCTGCTGTGCAAACTTAGTTTTATCTCAGACACTTTCATTTTTCTGGAACTTTCTGCTTTTAAATTCTGAACTGTTCTTTCCCTGAGTTTCACAAGATCTTCCCATTATCCACCTCTTTTTTAATAACCCTGATCCTGCAGTATATTTTTATAAATAAAACAGTGCTTAGAAAAATAGAGATAAAATGACAGAATAAACATGATGATTCCTAGATAACAAACTTTCCCTTTATTGTGTTGGGTTTTTTTTTTCCAATTATAGCTTGTATATAATCCCTCTTCTTTTTCTAATTTGAATTGCTAGACAAAGAACACTTGAAACATTTTTGTCACAGCTCTTATTATGACTTATGAAAAGTAAATGTATTTGATGTTATAAAAGAAGTGGGAGAGGTTCCAACCGAGTTGCAATGTTTTTCCTTGATGCGGCTGATGCCAGTCTCTTCTATTCCTTCATATTGTTGCACTTTCTGTAAGCTTTTTTTTTTTTAATACTTTATTATCTGTTCATTAGGATTGTTTGAGCAGAGCAAAACAAATTCAATAACATATGATCTTCCAAATCTGCTTTGTTTTAACAGAACATCCTTTTGAATTAAAAATATCCTGACTGGTGTAGGTTCATTATCCATGAGATAAGCCTATTTCTTAACTGATCTCATACACAAAGTATGTGCAAATAATACTTGCATGGTTTAGTATGTTGTTTAGAGTGGGTTTTTTAGATTTAGAGCTTCTCATGATTTCATGGCAAGGAAAAATGAGTTTGTTTATCTTTCTGATTACAAGTAAATTAATAGGGAGTTATCATTTTTTTTCATTGAAGTTCTCTCAAATGCTGCACATAAAGTCAGCGGCTGTATAGCAGGGCAATTCCTGAGCATGGAGATAATTCAGCAAACTAAATTTTTACCAATAAAATGGATATTCCTTATTTAGTCTGCATGCTTATGAGTGCAGGAAAACAACTCATTAGCAGTATTAAGAGAAGATGAATGGTCTGAAGGTGGAAACAGCCATAGCATAGAAGTCATGGTCAAAGGCTTTGGAAGGGTTAAAAAAATAAACATCCTCTACTTTTCAAAATACTGTGTATCTCTGAAGACATGAATTTTCCCAAAAGGTAGTAAGTGCTTTAAGTGGTTTCATGTTTTCTAATGGAGACAATGAACTGTGAAAGAAAACTTTTCTCTGAAATGAATGAAAAAGAAGTGTATTCGTTTTTCCAGATATGGGTAAAAATGTCTGTTACTTAAAGCTGCATCAGCTTTAATTGGATGCTATTCTTAACTCTCTCCCAGTCGTCATTTTTCTAATAGTTGATTTCGCTAGGTATTGATTTCTGTGTGTAGAAACTTGGTAATATATGACATTGCTATACACTGCTAAGTTTTTAGAAATGTGTGGGTGTTTTATCACTTGTAGCTTGCAAAGCAAAATCTATACATGCACAAGAGGGCTCTGGTCAAATGGGTTTGCACAGATGAGCTCCGAAGTTTGAGTGCTTAACCCCTTCGTAGGGGCCATATGGAGGCTGAGTCAGAAGTCTGAGCTCTTTAACACAATCCCCACCTACTCTGATGGTTAATGCAAATGAGAAATGAATAATTATCTTTTCTTTTTGCTACCTGGTATGGGAAGCAATGCAACCAGTCTCCCCATTTCTTTTACAGTGTTTGGGACAATGTTTTGTTTCCAGGTGGCCTGTTCACAGGTCTGCTATCAGCAGATCAGTGAGCTAGGATTCATGAAGAACAGTGTCATCTGTGTCAAGGTAGGAGACCAAAGGAGCCAGTCCCTCAGGAAGACAAAGTCAAATAAGATAGTCCATGAAATGAAATGGAGGGAATATCTAGCAGGTTTTGTGTATAGTTTCCTACCTTCCCAGAGCAAAAATACTACCTATATTTGTGCTTTTCTAAGGTTGCATTATTAGTAGATCCTCTGAATTTTGATTTCTTTCTCCTTTTTTCCCCTACATTCTAGCTTCAAGAAAATCTACACAATAAATAATTGCAAATGGATTGTCCAAGTTTTTATGCTCATAACGATCTCTATGCCCAGCAGGTTTCATTCAGCTGCATTTTGCAAGGGCTCACTCCTTCTTAATGTTTCACAATATAAGCTGTAACTCAACAGCTGTATTTTCCTCCTGGCTGCATTTCATCTGCCTTCAGTTCTACATGCCCACTTCTTTGGAAACTCTACTCTCTTATCAGCAGTTCTACTGTTAGTAAGGTAGCTGAAATGACGACCTGAGATTTTATTTTGTTTGTCCTGTTTGCCACAAAAGATAGCTTTTCTGATACACCACCAAAACTACTGTGCTTCAGGAGGGGGCCAACATCATCTGATGCAGCTGCTGCCTTCAAGTCTCTTCAGATTAAATCACATTAATTTACTGCAGGATCATTATAAAGCCATTCATGGATGCTTGTGTACTCAGAAATGACATTTACCAGCTAACTGAATGGGTGAATGTAGAGGAAATTACAACTTTCTTCTCTGAAATCACAGGCCTCTTCCACTTAAACAACAAGAGAATTTCTACTAGCTGAGGGCTATTAGAAGGCATACACTAGAGCTCCACATCATGTCTGTAATGCCTCAAACCACGTAAAGTACACTTTTGTAAAATTTTATTTAAAATCTCATTCTTGGTAGAGGTTTCTATTCAAAATTACAAAACACCATCACATTATCACAAAGAAGATGGAGTACAGTGAAAACCAGAAACAAACAATAGAGGTTAAAGAGGAAGGATTGAAAGAAGATTAAAAGAGCCAAATAGATGAGATTTCAATACAATGGGATTGCAGAATCATATGATTGTTCTCTACATTTATCTGAAGGGCTTCAGGAGTAGAAAATTATTTCTATGTAGTACAAGGGGAAGTACATATGAGAACAGTTAGATAAAATAAAACAAATCCCACAACACCAGCAAAGTGGAGTTCAAAGGTTGTGATGCTTTTTCAAGCAGCAAACCTTTTAACAGAAAAAGATCCACTACAATGTCTCTAATGAATTATATACTCTTCAAAAATTTCAGGAAACATCTGTTTTTCTACTCTTAATTATATTTTATTCAGTAATTTTGAAGAAACATTGAAATGTTTTCCCAGTTGTTATGGAGGACTTTGAAAACAAACCTGAGCAAAGCACCAAATATAGTAGGGATAGATAGCATACTGTCAGTGTACTAGGCTAAACGATTTAATAGATCTATTCCACTATTGATTTCCATTGGGCTCTGATTTCTTACGGAACCTGAGTTGTTTTGCAGTTTTGAAGTCTCATATTACTTCAGTGGAACCCAGCTGAAACTTGTAATTAAGAGTTTTTCTGGGTTTTTTTGGCTGTGTTTGGATTCAAATAATAAACTGTGATGATAACAGCATGGGGATGTTTGGATAAATTCTGTGAAATACAATGTACATTCTTCATCTTGTTTTCCTTCCTGGTCAGTCAGAAGAAGCAGAAGCAATTAAAAGTCCCATTGTTCCAGTGCAGTAACTCTCCGAGACAGGGAGTGCTTAACTCTTGAAGGAACACTTTACAGGAGGTTTGAGCTGTCTGCAGCTCTCCTCAGGAACCAGTTAACTGGTAGAAATCTGTTAAATCATTGATTGAGTGGTATAAATAAATATATAGGATGGTTAGTACTGTATTTTTAAAAAGACTTTCATTATCTATACCATACACAAATATGTATTATTAAGTATCCTTGAGTAGTTTTATTGCCTAATATTGTAGAATGGTTTGGATTGGAAAGGATCTCTTGAGGCCATCTAGTTAAACTCCTCTGCAGAGACATCTTCAACAAGATCACGTTGCTCAGAGTCCCATCCAACCTACTCTTGAATGTCTCTGGGGATATGGTGTTCATCACATCTCCAGGCACCCTGTTTCAGTGTTTCACCACCGTCATCATAATTTTTTTCCTATATCCAATCTAAATCTACCTACCCCATTTTAATTTAAAGCCATTATTCCTTGACCCATTGCAGCAAGCTCTACTGAGAACCTGTTCCCATCTCTTATAAGCCTCTCTAAGTACTGAAAGGCCAAAATAAGGTTTCCTTGGAGTCTTCTCTTCTTCAGGATGAACAACCCCAACTCTGACAGCCTTTCTTCATGGCACAGATACCCCATCCCTCTGATCATCTTCTTGTCCCCCCTCTGGACGTGCTCTAACAGGTCCATGTGTTTCCTGTTCTAGGATCCCAGAGCTGGATGCAGCAGTCTAGGTGGAGTCTTGCCAGAGCAGAGCAGAGCAGAGCAGAGCAGAGCAGAGCAGAGCAGAGCAGAGCAGAGCAGAGCAGAGGGGCAGAAGCCCCTCCCTTGACCTGCTGGTAACGCTGCTTTGGATGTGGCCCAGGATGTGTTTGTCTTTCTGGGCTGCAAACACACACTGCCAGCTCATGTCCAGCTTTTCATCCACCACTGTTTCATCCGTCAAGTCTTAGCAGGTCTGCTCTCAGTCCCTTCAGCCTCCAGCTTATATTGATACTGGTGGCTGCCCTGACCCAGGTTCAGGACCTTAAACCTGGCTTTGTTGTCTCTCATGAAGTTCACATGGTCCCACTTCTCAAGCTTGACCAGATCCCTCTGGATGGCATCCTGTTCTTCATGTGTGTGGACCCCACCACTCAGCTTGGCATAATCTGCAACTTACTGAGGATGCACTCACTGCTACTATGTCTTTGATCAGGATATGAAACAGTATTGGTCCCAGTGCGGGCTCCTGGGGGCCACCACTCATCACTGATCTTCATCTGGACATTTAGACATTGACCACTAATCTCTGGATGTGATCATCCAACCGATTTCCTAAACACTAAATGGTCCACTCATCAAATCCTTCCTTTTCCAATTTAGAGAGAAGGATGTTATGGGACAATGAGTCCAGATAGATGATCTGTGTAGCTCTTCCTTTGTCCACTGAAGCAGTCACTGCATCATAACTTGTACTGCTGTGGCTGACAGATGGGGCAACACTCAAGGATTCATTATAAAGTTATATTAAAAAACCCCCCACTATCTCTTCCCAGGGTATAGAATATAATCGGTTTCCAGAAAGTAAAAGGTAGAACAAAATATGAACCCCTCTGGGATAAGGAGATAATTTTAAAAGATGGAGAAGTTGGCAGAAATGCAGAAGATACATGTCAGCAGTTGTCTAACACAAAACAGGAGTGAACTGTTGACTTATGACAGTGACAAGGATTGAGAAAGAACCCAGTGGCAGCTTGGAAAGTTGATGCTGATCTTTTTCCATGACAAGAGGGTAGAATGGGAAAATTGACTGAATTTGAAGAAGCTGACAGAGCAATATTGGGAATAAGATAAATCACAGGCACACGCCCCAATCCAGAAGGGAAGAAGAATAATTAGAATATAGCATTACAGCACCAGCTGTGGAACAGCAGGGAGATGTCTCTTAACTTAGTCATAAAATCCACCAGACAAAGGTAATTGATTTCATAGAAATATTGCTAAGCTAGCTACTGAAGAAGCATATTTCTTTTTATATGTATGAATAGCTTTATTATAAATCCTGTAGGATTCTTGAGATTCATTAAAAGGGAGGATCTGTAGATCTTTTTAAAGACCATCTGTTTTGATTCTGGGATCATCACCTTGTCAGGTTATGAGGAGCACTGTGTTCAGTAGAAAATAACAAATACAGTATTAAAATTCGTAGGATGTATTTTTCTGATTAATAATGCAGATGCCTTACTTTCCTCATTTTAAAATCTGTTTCAGGGAACAATTGAAGTCTTTCATTCCATTTTAAAGATTTTTTTTTCCTTTGAAGAATGCTGTTCTGAAACCAAGGCAGTTTTTCTGCAGTTCTAAGCTCTGATTATTTTTTTTCCCTCCAAATCAGTGATCTTGCCTCCTTCTATTTGATTTATTATTTGTCTATTTAGAAATCTGACTTCAACACCTTACAATGCAATATTTACAGAACTGTCATTTATTGTGATTTATGCAATGTAGGCTATATGATTTGTGCAAAATACGTCAACATTATTTTTGAGGTTTCTTTCCAAACTGCAGAAACATAAAAGACTTTGATGTTTTTGCAGAACATTACTGAAGCAATTATATTTTGTTGCTATTAATTTTTATTAAGGCAGAATAAACATGAAACTTTGAAATTTTTCAAGTCAAAATATGCTTTAAATGTAACAGTTCAATACTTGAATTATACAAAGGAATCTTGGAGGGGCAGTAGGGAATCTCAGCTCATGGTTTGCATATGGGCACAACACACTTCTCATTAATGTTAATTGGATTTATAAGTCTGCATCAAAGGAAGAATATAGGCTTAAAAGTAACCAGTCATGCTCAGATCCCACTCCTTCTTTGGCCTTTTGTGCGTTTTCCTAGAGTTTTGCTCAAAACTCTGTTTTGAGCACAAGTTTATTGTAGATAATAATGATGCATCGTTTAATTTATCAAGGTCAGCATAACTAGTCTACTTACATAGAGACCTCTGTTCTTTCCTAACAACATTCTGCATGCTCTGTTATGATTCACCTGAAGGAGTTTTCGGAATTATATTAAGAAATAAAAAGATTTCTATGCATTTTCCCTGAAACCACTGCCACTCTAGTTTGATCAGAAGCAAAACAAAACAGATAGGTGGCTTCCTCAGCATCTTGTAGCCCAATATCCCATCCCCTGCACCTTTCTTCTTTCAATACTGGAGACTGGGAAAAAGTTTCAGTAATTAGTTCTTCTAACACAATAACTTAGTTATTGTCATGCATATTTCTTCAAACAAATTATGTAAACCAGCAATGCATCTCACTGGGATTAGAGTGAAGGCTCCATTTTATACATCTCTTTCTATAATTACATGAGTGCATTATGAATCTGCAGATTGTATCACTATTTATATTGATATCTGTCTATACACCTTGGGCAAGGAGAAACTGATTGTTCTCCTGCTCCCAGGAAGAGAGTGAAACAATGGCACTTGCTGATGCTCCCTTTAGCTAACTATCAGCAAACAGCTTCCCACTAGTAATTGGTTGTACCATGCCAGGGAGGATGAGAATTCCTTGCTGGCAACTGCTGACCCATAGCTGCAATTAGGGTTTTGCAAGCATCAGACAGTCCTGAAACCAGAGTAGGAAAACAAGAAATAAAACCAAAATCTTAACCCCCCACCTCTCCCTTCTTCCCAGGCTCATCTTCACTCCTGAATTCCCTACCTTCTTCCCCCCAGTGGAGCAGGAGGACAGGGAATGGGGTCTGTGGTCAGTTCATCACATGTTATCTCTTCCACTCCTTCCTCCTCAGGGAGAGGACTTTCATACCCTTCCCCTGCACGGTGTAGGGGTCCCTCCCACATGAGACAGTCCTCCAACACTTTCTCCAACTAAGTACTCCCCATGGGCTGCAGTTCTTCACGAACTTCTCCAGCACAAGTCCATTTCCAGAGGGTGTAGTCCTCCAGGAACAAACAGGCAGAACGTGTGTCCCCCATGGGGTCACAAGTCCTTGAGGCCATAAGTTCTGCCAGGAGCCTGTTCTAGCATGGTCTTCTCATAGCATCACAGCCTGCCTTGTGCATGCACTTGCCCTGCTGTGGGGTCCTCCATGGGCTGCAGATGGATTTCCCTTCCACCGCGGACCTCCGCGGGCTGCAGGGGCACAGCTGCCTCACCATGGTCTTCAACAAAGGCTGCAGGGAAATCTCAGCTTTGGCTCCTGGAACACCTCCTGCCCTTCCTTCTGCACTGACTGAGGTGTCTGCAGGGCTGTTGTTCTCTCATATTCTCCCTCCTTCTTTCTCTGGCTGCAATTTCTCCTGAATAACATTTTTCCTTTTGATATATGCCTAACCCAGAGGTGCTACCACCATCACTGATGGGTTCAGCCTGGGCCAGTGGCAGGTCCATCTTGGAGCCAACTCCACTGGCTCGATTGGACATAGGGGGAGCTTCTGGTAGCTGCTCACTGAAGCCACTCTTGTAGCCTCTCCACAGGGAGAAGCACCCCCAGAAAACACACTAGTGGGCTAGCCGGGGCTCTAAGTTTTGCTAAGTCCTTTAATCAGTGTGATTCCTTTCTTATTTATTTTTATAGAACAAAAACTGGTCTTCCAATGTATTTCTTGCAAAATATTCTCCCGAACTACAGACATTTGTTCAAAGAGAAAAAGAAGAGAGTATATATAATGCATGGTATTTGTTGTAGAATGCAGCACAATTATGGAAATAGACATTAAAATAGTTACTGCATCATACAGTACTCTATTCCTTTGTTGGGGATTAGCAAAAGGATTAGACCTTGTTTTTTTTTTCCACTGTAGATCTAGTTTTGATTAATTTATGCATCCAGCATATCTGGAATGTAGTCAATCAAGGACTAAATACAAAGCCACTAATTATTCAATTCATCCTGCATTCTTTATGTACTATAATCAAATGAATACATGTGATACTTCTTTCCAACAGTCCTCCAAATTGCAAAGCACCTTCTCTTGTTCTGATAGCAATTGATCCTTGAATCTTTGATGGCTTTGGGTCTCAGCCTTCATTATAGCTTGTGGTTTAAAAGTTGAGTTGGTAGGACAAAGATTAAATTCACAGTTAGTGTTTGGACATCTTCTTGGCAATCTTCACAGTCATCGTAATTAATAATTTCCAAGTCTTGCTATATTAAATGCTCAGTTGCCAGAAGAGTTTCTAGGGAATTGAATTTTTTTTTTCATAGGTGAGACTTTCAATTTTTGTTTACTTATCATCCTAGTCACAAGAATTAAAAAAATAATTAAAATAAAAGTGTTTCCTGTTAATCTGGCTGACTGACTCATAGATATACATTTTTGCTTTCCCCTATCCCCTTAGAATTTCATACAAATTAAGATTTTTTTCACTTACATTTTAAAAAGAAGCACAATTTAGACACTGTGCAAAACAGTTTTCACAGTTAGGACTGCAAGGTAGGGATGAGATAGGATAAGACTCTTTGTATAAAGGTGAGATACAGTGTTACAGTAAAGATGGCACAGATGTGCACCTCAAGATCAAAAAGAAAAAAAATATGATGGCAAAGGGAGAATTGTTGGTTTAATGTCCATGAAGAATTCTTCCCAGGGTGCACCAGTGCATCTGTTGTAGATTTGCCTATATTTATACTAACAGCTTTAGAGATATTTATTCAGGTGAGCATCTGTAGATGAGATGTTAGCAGGCAACTGTGGGGTGAAACAGGGTGGTGAGGTGCTGGTATCATAGTTACACATTTAACATAGTAATAAATACTGTAGAAAATAAAAGTTTTTCAGATATTAGACAGCAGGATCTCCTCTCTCCCCACAGAACTTTGACAGCATTTAGTTCCTAAACATTTCAAATTTTGCAGTACTCTAAAAAACAACCACTGGAAAGATTCTGTCCATCTGTACAGAAGATATCAGTGGTAATATTGGCTCTCTTTTTTATGCTTATTATCAATTTTATTGGTGAAATACTAAAAAAATCCCAAGTTATGAAATATCTTCCAAACATTAGATTCAGGCAGAAATTCTGTTATTTTTATTTTTAGCTGATGTAAGATAAATAGCAATGTATTGTTCTCTTGATATGATCTTCCATCTTGTCTTGTGGGAAAGGACAGGGAATCATTTAAACCACAGAACTGAAGTTCATTCAGCTACTTTCTCTTTTTTTAGGGATGACAGAAACTTATATATAATTTCATCACATATTTCTGCAGTCAACAGCACCTTCACTGCTGAAAACTGACCTTCATTTCTCTCACGGAACACCATCATAAATCCATTTCACTACTTGATATGGTTGGTTGAATTACAAATTATTGCCTTATTGCCTCCGATTTCAGGCAATGCTATGGTCAGCCAAGGTGCCATATCTGGGCATCTCTGTCTCACAGGTGGTTGTCACAATAAATCCAGAATGATTAAATAGGTTGTTTAAAGTATATAGATCATTTTATGCATACTGACCTACAATGTAATAATAAGGTAATAAAATGTAGTATAAGTTGAGCTTAAGGCCTGTTTCCATATCATGATATTGTTGAATGTGAACACATGTAAATATTGTAAGAACGTGACCTACAGGTCTGTTTCAATAAAATCTCTCCAAGAGCCAGTGCTGTGCTGCTGTCCTTGCTGTACTTTCCAGAGCACACCTACTGTTTGGGGTAGGGGTAATAATTTAAATTTAAAGAGCTTTTAATATCTTGAGTAGAATTCTATGTCACAGTTTCAAAATAAAGACATAATTATTGCCTTCTACAAAATTCTGTATATTTTTAGATTAACTTCTGTTGAGGTTCGTAGTTTCTTGTGATGGCATAGCAAGCCACAAACCCTCCCGGAGGGCGCCAGGGGGGTGCCTTGGGGAGAGCGGCTGTTCCGCTTCCCGCAGCCCTTCCGAGCTGCCCCACGCCCGTGCTCCGGCTGTCGGCACTGCGACACAGCGGCAGTGTCGCTAAAGGGGGCGAGAAGGGCGATAAAGGGGGCGAGAAGGCTCCCCGCGGGGGGACCTCCCAGGAGGTTCCCTCACATGGTTCCCAAAGGCAGAGAGAGGCCCACACAGGTTGGGCCCTGGATTTTCTATGGGGACGAGGGGGCAGAGAGAGCACAGGGACTAATGGTCTCAGGGCACAGGGGCGGTACCTGGGCGGAGTTGGGGTACGGAACAAATGGGGAGAACCCGAGGGAGTGGCTAGGACTGGGGGCAGGGAGGGGAGAACTATGTGGGAAGGGCAGGCAAAAGGCTGGGGAAATACAATACTACAAACTTCTGATTAGCTTTCAATCCATGGGCTTTCCGCTGCTTTTTCTTTATTTTGGGTGTTCTTGTTCAACGAAAGAAAACTCTGGTAGGAGAATCATAAACCCTAAGACTTTGAAGATCAAAATTCTCTTCCCTGCATCACAATTTGCTATAAGTATGATTTAGGCGAATTTGTTCTTTGATTTCTTTCCCAGAAAAATTAATTATGTCAGTATTATCCCACTTTACATGACTATTGCTCATATATACTCATTTTGCACATTCATTCAGACATCTTCATATAGAAATGGTAGGATTATTTAAGGTAAAAATGCTTTTCTGTGTCAAAATTACAATAATAACTATATATTTAAAAGCATTTTTAATAGAAGGGCTATTTGTACTTAGCAGGATGGAGGATGTTTTGGCAGGCCAAGAAACACCCTTATTCTTGCTCTTTTTCTCATTAATTCTTAGGGGCATACAAACTGGAAGACCTCTGCCTGCAGTATTTGCATTGCTTTGGCAGACAGGAGCTGCAGAATCAGACTAAAATCCTACTGAAAAAGACACTGAACACACAGCTATTGGAAAAGAATGTCCTGAGATTGGTTGGTCCTTATCTTGTGATTATCTAGTATGTTTCACAGAACCTTTATGAATGTTTAGTTAGTCTTTACAATCCTATGAGATGGTTACAAAGAAGAGTTGAATGGAGATGTTTGAAACATTTTTAATCAGATTTTTCGTCTGAGTGAATCTCACATTTCAATGACCCCAGCTAAAAATAAAGATCTCATGTGCTGACAGCCTGTCCTTGTGTGAACAATCCTTTCTTTTCACAGCCCTCTTTTGTAAGAATTGTGTAGAAGATAAGACACCTGACAAACTACTACCTGGAAATGCAGAAAGACTTTTGTTGGTTGTTTGTTGTTGTTGCTTTTTCCTTAAATTATTTCTAAATGGGTAATGTACAGAAATTTCACAGACCTTTGCAAGAGATTTTTATGCATTCCTAAGAACATAATTGAAATATCACAGTCTTGTTAAAATGTTTGGTGAGTATTTTTAAAGCCAGCCATTATACTTACAATATAATTTATATTGATCTTGGAGGAAAAAAAAACAGGTTCAAACTTATGAACTAAACTTCTATACTATTCAACAGCTGTTCAATAGTCAAAAGGATTTTTTCCTAGCTGCGGAAATTTTTTTACCCTTAATTTTACATAGCCCCAGCCTGGACCTCCATGGGCTGCAGGGGCACAGCTGCCTCACTATGATGTTCTCCACAGGCTGCAGGGGAATCTCTGCTCTGGCACCTGGAGAAGGTGCCTAGAGGTCTTCTTCACCACTGTCTGCTGAGTTGTCTCTCTCACATAATCTCTCTACTGTCTTCAGCTGCAGTTGCATCCAGCCCTTATCCCGCAGGTGCCACCACAGTCTCTGACAGGTTCAGCCTTGGCCATGGCAGGTCTGTCTTGGAGCTGGCTGGCACTGGCTCTCTCACATATGGGGGAATTTCCTGACAGCTGGTCACAGAATCCAGCCCATTCAAACCCAGCACATTAATGTCTGACATATTTAATATCAAACTATTTAGTGTCTGATGATTAAAGAAAAAGAATTTGTCACATCTCTACACTTTATGATATATTTAAATAGAAGCTATAAAAAACCTCTCACTTTTCACTTTCCTGTCTCTCCCTCCCAAAAATTCCTCAGTTCCTCAGGACTTTTGAAAGTTCTCCCTATTTGTTTGGGCTTTTAAATTAATTTTTAAAATTTTAAATAAACCAGCAGATCTCTGATTAAACAAGCAATTATTTAATGAAAGCAGACAGAATAAAACTGCTTAAAAACAATAAATCACAACCACCAAAAATACAAGCAAGCTTTATAGATCAATATCTGGGATATGTTAATTGATGTACTCTCTAGTGGATTTTAAGAACACACAGATAATTCTATCTAAAATGAAAGCATGTGTCATTATCTCCAAGAGTTCCCAGAAGCCCAGTAACGGTGCTAAATGACAGCATAGTGTGAATGTGAAGCAGCTGTGAATAGCTGTTTAGTACTATCACTCTAGGCAAACAACATAACAAGAACCAGTTCGACTCAGAAAATGTCCATGGCATTTTCTGTTTATTTTTCTGTGTCATTCAAAAAAAAAAAAAGGTAGTAAAAACTCCAATCTCCTCACCTCTCTTCTTGCATCCCAGCATTACAAGGCCTTTGTCATGTGCAGTTTTCATGTTGCAGAAATAATTCATCTTGCTCTTTTACGTCTTGCTGACACAAGCATCAATGTGTGCTACATTATTAAACCAGTTGTCTCACTTGACTGGATTTTAAGACAGAATTCTCTTGTAGCCAAGTGAAAAATACTTCACCTCAGAGGAGAAGACCTGTCCACTTGACTGTGTGTGAAATATGTGCTGGAATACGTGCAGCTGCTGAGACTGCCTAGCTGATGCTTCTTCGTGCTGCTGTGTTGTGCTTGTGATGTCTACCAAAGTACTGGAAACCTTCCTAAGGTCACACAAGTGCCATGAAAAGCAGAAAAGAGTAAGCTTAGATGCTTGTCTGACAGATGCTTCTCTCTGATTTTCAAAGACACTGTCTATCTAAAAGCTCTCTTTTGTTGCCTGCTTTATGCTGTTTAAGCACTTTTAGTGATTGTCCTCAATGAAACATGGTGACAGGAGAGGGATGGATCTCACCAGGGAGCTAAGGAGGGCCGAGGAGATTGCATAGAGCTAAGAATCATCCCTCAGATGACTGGAACAGTAGGAAAAGTGGGTAGCTGAGAGAGGGTGTGGTGTCACGTTGCTTAGGGTGTAAGGGATATTTATCCTCCATTTCTAGTAAGTTATATATTGCTTCAAGTATTAGCTGAAAAACATAATGAAAGTTTCAGAGATAGGTAAAGATTTTGGAGACATAGAAATTATTAATTTATATTATTCCCTTGACCACCATAATTTTTATGTGTACTTGTTTGGGAAGGGTCATCCTTTTCCTACTTACTGAGTTCTTGCTCTTGAGTTTGCTCAGAGGTTTGCATAAATATTTACAAGTGGACTTCTGTGTCCTCTTCATTTCATGTAGCATAGAAAAATAAAAGGAAGAATAAAACCTATTTTCCTTCATAATAAGTGCACTAAAAGAAAATGGTGACACACTGTGCATATGGAATAGCAAATGTTCCTTCAAGAGATCTTATGGAAAGATAACATGAAGGGATAAATAAAGACTGAAGTATGATTTTTCTTTTTTAAAAAGGAAGCTGGAGAATTATTAATTTATTAATATTGACAGACAGGTGAATTTTCCTGCATGTAAGGATTTGAGTAGTTTCTTCTGGTTTTGGATTGCACTAAAGGAACTGCGTGAATTTCTATGCTGTTTTGTTGTTGCTGTTCCACTGCTCTAGATACGGTATCTAGGAGCTGGTATGGTCCTGCTGTGACCAGAACTTCAGAGAAAAGAAAGCCTAAACCACAAGCACTAGCTCCCTACTTGGCTGTATCTCATCCTGCAACCCATATGGGAGATAGATAAGACTCGTGCTTTTTCACTGTTTTAGTGATAAGCTAATGTTACACATCTTCTGGTGAAAAACCTGATAAACAGAAGGCAAATATTCTGCATGTGTGTGTCAAGATTTGTACTGTCTCTGGACAGTTAGAATTTTTATAGGGAAGCAGGTTCTTGGGCTTATGAGAAACAGAGAATCTCATCCCTGTCCTACTTTAAATAAAGCTGTGCTGAAGTTCTGGGTGGCACCAAGGAAGATGCGTTTTTGGGTCAATGTGGAATTCAGTGCATTTTGGTTTTGAAGTGTTAGTAAGAAACACTGAGTTTATATGTCTCTCTTCATCTTTCTCGCTGTCATCCTTGGCCAGTAGACCCCTTGCCAATGATTCCAAGCTATGCTTTGAGGAGTAAAGTACCAAACACCACTGTACCACTCACACGGGCTTGATAACACCACACTGCTGGGACAAGTGAGGACAAGAGTGCACTTGGATGCCCCTCTGAAAACTGTTCTTTTAGGCAGGCATTGTCACTGCTTTCCACAGAAGTGAATTCCTAAATCGTATGTGCAGTTTCTGGTATTTCTCAGATTTGGGATAGGATTTATTTGACTTGCTGATGAGCTATTAAAAATTACTTCTTTCTTTCCTTTAGTAGGTTGTTAAATGTGAGATGGAATGTTGCATAGTTTCCAAGAGTGGAGATATGTTTAAGGCCTTCTATCCCTCACTGTAGCCCCTCTTTTTGATTTCTCTGCCTGTATTGGTGGGAGGTAAAAGCAAATGTTAATTCAGTGGATCTGCCAGACATTTAGCATGTTAGCCTAGATAAAGAAACCAAATAGCTCTGCTAATCTGGGCAGAAGATGATTTCTTTCCACTCCCCTTATTCCATCTCATAACCTATCTTCTGAGTTGCCTTCAGCCAACAGTATTTTCTTGCTTTCCCAAATGTCTCTGTGGATGTTCTATGTTCTCTGCTCTGGGTGTTGGCAGTAAAGAATTTACTCAAATTTTGCTCACTGAGCACCAGCTCCACACACCTATTAAAATCTGAGTTGTTTTCTACTCTTAACTCCCTCCTGGTCTTATGGACACTGGCCATACTGTGTAGACCACCAGAAGACACTGGAAAAATATCCTCAAGTAATAAGCTGATGAAAGATCAAAACCCTTCATTTTCCTGAACATTTAATTAAATGAATTTAGTTCTTCTTAGGGCCATTTTCATACTTACTCAGTCCTCAGAGCAGCAGGCAGCAGGCAGCAGTTCAGTCTGCATTGTAAATTGGAACAGTTTCACAGCATATGGTCACTTGGAGGAAATAAACTCTCCGTTGATAGCCCTACGGTTCTCTTGTGCTAAATAATGTTAAATTTGACCTTGGTTACCATTCTGCAAAATGGCTACAAAGAATGAATAAGTTAAAAAAACGCTGGGCTCAAAAGTTAGTAGTCAATACTTTCTACTCCATCTGAAGACTGGTTACAGGTGAAGTTCCCCAGGGTCTCTTCTGGGACCTTATTTGTTTAATATCTTTATAAATAAGTTGGAAACAGAATGGAGCCCATCAAATTTGCAGATGACACCAAAACAGAGGGTGCAGTTCATATGCTTGAGGGCTCCGTTGCCTTTCAGAACCAGACAAGACAAAGCCCCAAGTATGGTCTGAATTCATTTATTATGTTGCCTTGAACAGGGCATCCCAAGGTCCTCTGCAGCCTGAATGATTCTGGCATTCCAATGGTATTTTCCCCAAAGGATGTTGATTATAACCCTATAAAAGGAAACCAGCAGTGTTGTGAGCTATTTATCTCACACAGTTCTTTGCAGCTACTTCTCAGGATGGTTCAGAATGAGACTTTCAACCTGAGAAACTGATACTGAGTGTGATTTCCTAACAGATTTCCTAAGGAGCTGAGGACACAGTCAGCCGTAGTCCCACACTGAACTTACAGCTTTGGTAAGGTGCCTCATTTGATTTTTACTTTTTAAAAATTGTGCTAGATTTGGGATTGATTATGATGACTAGAAAGTTAATGTCAAGTAATTTAAAAATGCTGACAAATATGTGTCTTTAAATTGTTATTTCTGTTAATAGATGTGGGTAGGTTTTTGGCCTGTGACAAAGACAGAGCATTTCTGAGATCACTGCCAGTGGTAGCCCTGTCCGAATAGTTTCAGAATGAGCTTAATAGTAGAAAACTAACTAATTCATGTGAAAATTATGACACTGTACCATCATTTGGGTAAACAATTCCTGACAAAAATGGCAGAGCAGCTATGAGTTCCCTGCTGTCTACCTGTGATTAGAATTGAGTGAGTAGCAGGAGTTTCGAAGAATATTGATTTGATAATATTCATTGCTATGTTGTGTTCCCTGGATAAGAAGAGTGGAAAGCTCTTTGTGTACTTACTAGCCTGAATAATTTAAAAATAATTTTGTTTTTCGATAATAGTGAGTGTACATATTTGCATCTTAGATCCTGTTAAAGACTACTTAGCATATAGAAGAATAACTTATAATAATTAAGAGAAACACTGATGTGAATCTAAAAGAAAAATAATAGTGACAAAATGTTTATTGAACTTAGGTTCTCTACCCACTTAGGAGAGAATTTGACTGTGATTTGTGTGTCTAGGGGGTGAACTTTTGATAGCTAGGGTACTTAACTAATGGAATAATTTACATGAGTCTGTACAATTTACATGTCTGTTATCCCAAGACTTAAAAAATAAAAAGATATTCTGAAAAGTTTTGTACCATAGAGTTCATTTAAAAATGATTCAAGTAGAGAATGGTTGATATTCTGTGGGATGTCATGCTGTCTGGTCAGATAGACAACCTATTGCCTTCTGTCCTTTGTACTGTGCATCAAAAGTATTTATGAAAAATAAATGTACTACTGCAGTGTTCAGTAGAAGTTAATTGTACAGTGAGGTGTTTCCCATGGCTGCCTCTAAAGGGAGAACCAGCACACATTGAGTTAACATGAGTAAAAGAATATTACTGGAGCATTATAACTCACTCCAGGTTCTTTCCAGCTAACAGATGCTAGCCAGAGAAATACCATGTGCTTTTCAAAAGGAAGACAGTCTGAACATTAGGAAGACTTTTATAAGCTTAGGCCAAGAATAATTTACAATGTGTTACTTGCTTGACTGATGTATATTATATGAAGCCATGATCTGAGCCTACTCCTGTTGTATCAGTGTTCTGATTGCAAAAAATGATTGTCTTGCATTTGATGAGTGTTCCACTTAAATTTACATCAGAGTTCTTTAGCGCTGGGCCTGTGTTGTACACAAAACTGCTGAAAACTGTTCATTCAAATTAGGATGTGTCTTATTCCTGTTTAACACTGGTTTTTAGTATGACACTGATGGAAATAGTATGCAGGCACTGATGTCATAAAAATAAAACTTGTTATGGTGAGCTCTATAGCAAAATGTCCCTAACATAGAGTCATTCTGAGCCATTACTTTCTTGTTTACAAGCTCATCCTGCACCACTGTTTTGACAGAGAAAGCATGACAAGGTGTAGGACAAAAGGAGGTCAGCGTAAGTGTGATCATGTACACCTTGGAGCTCAGTTCTATTGCATTTGGGAAGTCTCCTGGTGTCTGTTGAAATGTCTGTCCTGCCTGTGTTTAAGTTACAGAGGATCTCATGGTTTGCAGAGGTGCAGCCCAGGCAAGGTCTAGTCTGCTAAATCTGGCTGTTCTCCCAGGTGTTTTGTACAGGTTTGATCTACAGTTCTGGTTAAAAATATAATTTCTGATTTGTAGTACCACAGAGAAAGAGACTTTTGTGAAATAGTGTCTTTTGAGCTGTATGTCTGGTTTGGTTGGTTTAGTTGTGGTATTGTTTTGGTTTTGTTTAGTTTGGTTTTCATTTTGTTTCTTCCTCCAGTCATCTTGGATGACAGAAGATCTTGTGGTTTGGATGGACCTCCAGTCCAGTATTTCCTATCTATTTGAAGCAACTGAAGAACCTTAGATTTAGATCTTTCTAGTACAGAGATACTTAACAGACCTAAGTGGAAAATGATTTTGAACTTAATTAAAATAAACAAATTTAAGAAGTTATATGACAAAGAAAGGGGTTTTTTGTTTCCATGTAGCTATAGTAAAAGCATCTATAGGAAGTTACCAAATTGTATACAGGCATGTGTCAAGGCTGCACTTGACACAATGAAATGGGACCTACAGACACCATGGATGTTTGTTAGAAGTTTCTTAGTTATGCTCTTTGTTTTGCCTGTGTTGCATGCATACAGGGTCTAATAATGGTTTCTGATATAAAACTACAAGGATGGTGACAGTCCACTACATTTCAGCAGCATTTCAAGAGTCCAAACAGTACCACTTTTCACCTTCTGAAGTTTTCTGCTTGTTTATTACATATTTAAGTGACTTAAGTTGGTAGTATTAGCTCAGTGTGAAACTAGGAAAAGTGACTTTAGCACTTAGATGAGTGAACTTTCATGCGGTTTCTGAGACTATAAAAATGGTAATATGGGAAAATTTTGAATAAATTATTTTTTTTTCAGTACATTCTGTATCTTCTTACTAAAGAGACCAAATATTCAACAAAAACAGTTTTGGATGGTTTCTGCAAATTGAGACAGTAAATACTGGAGAGGGTACAAATCTCATCATACATTTATGTGAATAATAAATAAAAGGTAATGGTCCATTATCACAAACACACTTTGAGAACAAAGAATGTTTTATTAGGTTTGCCTTGTTATGTTATTATAGCTTTCTTTTGTGAAGGCCATTCGAGCATGTAACCACTGGTGGCTTTATAAAAGATAATAAAGTTTATTAGTATAATAATGGGCAATGAATAATACTTTAGAAATAGCAAATAGGCTGTAAAAAATTGGATAAGGTCAAAACTGTGTTATCAAAAGCTATTGTATCTTCTCTAAAAGAAAAGGGGCCTTTGCAGTCCAGTCTTCTTACCTAGTGCAGTGTTTAATGGGTGAAAAAAGTAAAAAGCTAGACAAATTACACTCAATAAAAAAAAAGAAATTATATTTGGGTTATTATTCTGTAGGGGTTTGCTGATGACTTTGTTTCTGTGTTTGATGACAGTTTCTCATATCCCTGAAAGTAACCTAGAAACTTTTATGTTTTATGAGGACCAGACAAACAACATTTTTGACACACTCAGAATATGTTAACAGCTTTCCTCTTGAGTGTTTCACATTCTTTCACTTGATTCCTTGCTCAATATGAAGCAAGCGCACCATACTCAATGAACAGCATTCTCTAAGACTGGATTCTATCATTTAATTTTTTTCTGTGGTGAGATGACTTTGAAGTTAGTGTTAACTCCATCCAGGAGAGAATGCCATGATTTTTGAAGAAGTGTCAGGTCTCACAAAGAATGAATTGTCTCTCAATTTCTTTTTCTCCCTGCATGTGGAAAAGCTTTCAGCGAATATGAAAGAGATCTACAGTGGCCAGACTTAGCAAATGAGTGTGAGGGGGCAGCAGCAGAATGAATCTTCACTTCTTCACTTTTCTCGAAGTTACTGACCTGTTTTCAGTAGCATATCTTCTCCTGTATTATGATATCCTGCAACTTGCCAGATTTCACGTAGAGACTAACTGTACTTACTACACTTCCCCTTCTTCTGATATGTCATACTGAGGATACTTTTTGCAAGAGGCTGTTTAATGGATTCCTGACACCAGTAGGTTTTGCTGTTGTATTGTGTGCTGTCACTTTGCTGTTGCATACGTGGTTCTGTTTTAAAGCAGGTTCTGTTATAAAACGCTATCCCTTACATAAATAGGAACAGTGGTAATTGAAACAGTAGCAACAGATGAATACTAAAATGACTATTTTGTTAAAACCATAAAATAGATACTGTTCACTTTGGAAAACAGAGGGAAGAACACGGTAACAGCTCCCAGTTTCTATCTGAGCTGCGCTGTGAAATAGGGAGATGTCGTGGTGGGGGGCCCTTAGTGAGATGCCAATAGCAAGTTCATCAGTTTCGCTTGGCTCAGTTCTTCTCCCAGTATTTAAGTATCTAACATTTTATGCCAGATGTGCAGGTGGCCCTAGAGTGGGAGCCTCTTTGACCCTGTTACCATTGTTCCATGCAGCGTGTTGACAGTTTGAGACCTGTTCTCTCTTATTACCTAAGGTAGAAGTAGCAAAATAAGAATTATGTGGCATCTAGGATGTGTTGCATCCTTTTAGGATGAAGATATTTTAATATTTTCCAGAACATTTCAGCTATCATAATGGTGTTGAGACCTGATGGTTCCTGGTAAATGAGGTGCTATATAAAACATCATTAGTCAATGATGTTTTATAGTGATGTCGACAGTTTCAGGGGAATGGTAGAAGAATTCTGTGGTAAAACAATTCTTTTTGATTACTTTTTTTTTCTGATAAGTATCTCAACACCAAAAAATAGGTCTGTAATTCAGCTCCCAGCTTTGATAGCAGTAGCACATCTCCCCCCTTACTGAACTGTTGTATAAATACATTAGATAGCATGAGGCACTCAAACAGTGCTGTTTGAAAAATAGGTGGCTAACTGGTTTGTTTTGGTTTTTTTCTTTGGCAAAATGAGAGGCTGAGATCTTTTTGGTTCCCCAGAGTACAGTTCTGCAATGCCTTGAGATGGAATATCCAGCAGTAGAAGAAGC
This sequence comes from Platysteira castanea, assembly GCA_013397175.1. Taxonomy (NCBI): domain Eukaryota; kingdom Metazoa; phylum Chordata; class Aves; order Passeriformes; genus Platysteira; species Platysteira castanea. The sequence goes on along the minus strand of VYXC01010850.1, from coordinate 341,791 downwards.
TAGCAAGTAAGACAGATGGACGTTTGTCTCTGAAGCACCTTAAAGTTGTGGTGGAACAGAGAGCTGATATATATCTTTATATATAAAGATATAATGGAAATAATGCAATATGTTCTCATTCTGTAAGCTTTATTTAAATATGGGGAAAAATCAACAAAACCAAAAAGTTCATTGCTACAGTAAAGGGAAACTTAATCCTGTATTTTAATCTCATTTTGATGAGTACTTCTATTAAAAAGGCTGTCACAGGTTTTCTACTGGTCATGTACAAGCTTTCATAAAAAATGTATGGAAATTATAATGAAAACACAACTAGATTTCAACCTGTTTCATTAGCAGCCCAGCTCCTGGGAACATTTGACCTAGATCTGCCTACTAATACACAAACTTCATAATGATTCAAGACAAATTTTCGTAATGGATGATGTTCACTTTTGCACTGAGGCCTGAACACCACCTGTATCCATCTTAAATACTGTCTTTCCAGACTTAAACAGTGTTTGATTCAACTGCTGGTGCCTGAAGTTGATTCTTTTATTTGGAGCTGAATTTTTTTGATGTGAAGAAAGCTGGTGGGATTTTTTTGTTTAGTTGTAGGATTCCCTTTGTTGTTTTTTGTTTGTGGAGTTTTTTTTCTTTCCTATTTGATAAAGATGCAGTAAATTTTCCATAGTGTGTACCTAGAATTTCTAATAAATGGGGATTGGGAAAGAGAAAAACTTGAACAGATGTTTAGAGATTTGTGTGAACTAAGCTTTTTCAGCCAAACCATATTCACAACTGGTGACGAAAATCTGTTGTGTGGACCTGAATGAATAAACACATATGAATGAATAGACATGCATGCAAACACCTGGCAAGTCTGTTTATCACCTATGGACAGACACTTGTCCTGATGGAAGTTCCCTCCTGGGTACAAAAGCGGGTAGGTGGATGCACTCTAGCTCTCCACAGTAATACTTTGGTGATTAGGTTTAGGTGGTAAACACTTTAGAAAGAGCTGATTTAAAATTCTTCTGACTTTCCTGTCTGTGGGAGTAGCATGCTGTCTACATGCAGGCTGACTGACTGGCAGTCAGGGATAGGCTTGGTAATAAAAAAAAATGATCATGAAAAATGCACGGGTAACTGGCACAAAACATAGAGCTGGGGGAGGGCCTCTGTTGTGTGGGCTGGCACCAGAGTGATACTTCATTACTGCAGTATCTGCAAGTGGAGAGCAATTTCAGTACTGGCATCTTAAAAATGATTTAATGAATGCCCATGAAAAAGTGAGTCCAGAGTTAGTGCTCTTCTGTCTTCCTCTCTCAAAGATAGTTCAAATTTGATGTCAGTTTCATGGCAATGGAACTAAGGAATTTCCTAAAAGTAATGAGTTCCAAACCAGGAATTTTTGAGGGAGATCTGGAGGATGGCTGTGTATTGGATTGTGTACAGTGGGGTTCATTCTGTAGATCTTTGGTTTGGGGGAAAAGGGCCCTACTGGACTATTATTGTAGCAATTTCATGAACCACAGGATCTATGATTTATGTTCAAAGCTATCATGGGGAACAAATAAGCAAATAAAAACCTGTATCCCAAATATATGTACATGTCATGAGGGAAAAGAATGAAGATTTAAAGAAGGGACAGTGGTGGATTCTAAATAAATTTAGAATTAGCTGGAGAGTTGGTGAGATGGAAAGATATGAAGGCTGTCTTAGAAATGTGATGTATGCAGTAGAGCTCTAATGCCAAAACAGATGTCAGAGTCCAAACAATGGAGAAGAGTAAGCTTGTGTACACATAAGTGAAATCTTATGGAAGACAAGAACTAGAGACAAATGAATAATTTTTTTCATGTGTAGGCTCTATCACAGCTAGTGTGTAGTTTTGCAGTTTAATTTGCTGTTGTCTTCTTTGTGTTTTCATGTATTCATGTGTTTTTATTAGAACTGTAGAATAACTGGACAATTCAGGCTGAAAACGATCCCTGGAAGTCACCTAGCTTTGTTGGAAGCAGGTTAATCTAGGTCAGACTTCTCTAGGCTTGTCCCTTCCTTTTCTGAGTGGTATCTCCAAGGATGGAGATTCCTTTGTGGACAACCTGCTCTAGTATTTGACCACACTTCTGCTGGAAGAGTTATTTCTTACATGTAAATAGTTTCCTGTTTTCCAGCCTGTTTCCTTTGCATCTTTTCCTATCAGTGGGAACTTCAAAAAGATTTTGCCTCTGTCCTTTCTGTATCCTTCTATTCAATATTTATTGGTGGTTAAGAACTCCCTTTATCCTTCTCAAGGCTGAACAAACCCAGTTCTCTTGGCCTCTCCTCATAATTATTGCAGGTCTTTGTCCAGGTTCATGAAGTTTGGACAGATAAGGTGTGACAAAGATCAAGTGCACTACAGGCCGAGCTACCAGGTTTGTCCTGAGTTCAACCTTTTCTAAGTGTAGCAGAGTTAATTTCCAGCCAAAGCTCAAAAGAAGTAAACAGGGATGCGAACAGTAGTCTATTCTTCCGCCCTTTTCCTTGCTGTTATGACATTTCTTTGGCACTGTTTAATTTAATAATATAGACATGCCCCAGGTCTGTCACCAGAAACACAGCTTAAGTGTATGTTCTGTTACACTGCTGGAACAGTCCCTAGAAAGCTTTGGGCCTTTACGCTCTTGAATATTTGCCATGAAACAACTGTTCAGACATTAGCCTGGGTCAGGAACCATTATCAATAGCTAGTCAAGACACCATTACACATCTTGGAATAGCATTTGACAGAAATGTGGGCTGTTCTATGCCAGCTGGCCGTAGGGCTAGTGAATGGTCCCACATACAAATAATTTGTTGATGGAGATGTGACTAGACTTGAAACTGCTGCAACAATTGAAGGTAGCTTCAGTCCAGTGTCAGAAATCTCTGCTGAAAAAGCATTGAAAGAGGATAGTGAACTGGAGCATGTGGGAGTTGAGTGAAATGAATGAGTAATACCAGAAAGGTATGCTTTGAAGAGAAGTACATAAATATTTCTTTAGGCTTCTTTCAATATACTTTTTTTTTTCACCAGAAAAATTCCTTTAAGCTGAGCAGGAGGAAAGCAAGGGAAAGACAGGAACAGCTGAACATTTAAGAGATTTCATGTTTCAGGGGATTTATAGCTTTCAACTAAAATTTTTTTCCTCGCAATTGCCTCGTTGGCCACTAGGTTATGTTGTTTTTGTATTTCAGCACAATTTCATGAAGAATCATGCATGACAGGCAGAATAATCTTGATTCTCAAAATGCGCAAGAGAAAATGTCTGCATTTGTCTGACAGCAACCTATGTCTGATTTGCTTGATTTTTTTCTCTGCATTCAGCTAATACTTAAATATTGAGAGTATGTGTGACAAAGTGTTCTAAACCCCAGGCACTGGTTATGGAACCACCTTACATTCTATTTGTAAAGAAAGAATTTTGTAAATACTATGAGAAACAAGAAAATATCAACCACATATCAGAGCTGATTTGGTATCCATCAGATCTGGTGGCTTACCCTGCTTGGAGCAAGAGGTTAAGGTGGAGATCTTCTGAGGTCCCTTCCACCTGAATGATTCTGTGATTATCATAATTATTAGCTGCAGCCAAGTTCACACAAATAGTGTAACAAAGGGAAATGATATATCACTTGGGAGGTGATTTTATGAGCTGTCTTCAAATGCTAAGTGCTCCTAACTCTTATTGATTTTGACAGGTGGTGAGATAACTCTACAAGTTCACAGAATCACAGAATCATAGAATGGTTTGGGTTAGAAAGGATCTTTTAAGGTTATCTAATCCAAGCCCCTTCAATAAGCAGAGACATCTTCAGCTAGGTCAAGTTGCTCAGGGCCCTGGCCATCCTGTCCTTGGATGTTTCCAGGGATGGGGCTTCCACCACCTCACTGGACAACCTGCTCCAGTGTTTCACCACCCTCAACATAAAAAAATGCTTTCTTGTATCTAGTCTAAATATACCCAATTTTAGTTTAAAACTTACTTCTTGTCCTATCACAACAGGCCCTGCTAAAATGTTTGTCCCCATCTTTCTTTAAAGCCTCTTCTTAGTACTAGAAAGTTGCTAAAAGGTTACCCCTGAGCCTTCTCTTCTCTGGGTTGAAAAACCCCAACTTTCTCAGCCTTTCTTCACAGAAATGTTCCAGTTCTCTGGTAATTTTTGTGGCCTTTCTCTGGACATCCTCAATTCAGTAGACATTTAATTCATGAAGTACTCTTCCTCTAATTGCACTAAGTGTAATGAAGAAGTATCAAACTCTCCAACTAAGGATTTTCCTAAAAACAGTTCCAGCTGTGGTAAATGGAGAGTGTTCAGATTGATTATGGGAAAAGGTTACTGATGGGCATTTAAGTCACCATGAATCACCAAGCTGGGGCGGCAGTGGGTTAGTAGAGATGATATAGCTATATAAAATATGTGTATCACGGGTAGGTACCACCTGATTACCATGGACAAATCTAGCTTTTCTGTACTTGCTAGGTCTTTAGACAGAGACTGAGGCATCTGAGAACCAGAGGTTTTTGCTCCTTAGAGCCTTGTTGACAAGAGAGATCACATAACCTACCCAGAGGGAATTTTTCCTCAAATGTCCAGTGACATTTTGACTCAGAGCCATTTACAAGTTTGTTGTGGTTTAACTGCAGCCAGAAGCCAAGCCCCACACAGCCACTTGCTCACTCCCCCACCAGCAGGATCGGGGAGAAAATCAGAAGAGTAAAAGCTGGAAAAGTCATGAGCTGAGATAAAGACAGTTTAATTGGGAAAGCAAAAGCCACACACACAAACAAAGCAAAACAAGAAATTAAGTCACTGCTTCCCATGGGCAGGCAGGTATTCTGCCATCCCTGGGAGAGCAGGGCCACATCACACGTAACAGTGACTTGAGAAGACAAATGCCAGACTTCAAATGTCCACCCCTCTTCCTTCTTCTTCCTCTGAGTTTATATACTGATCGTGATTTCCCTCTGGTCAGTTTGGGTTCCCTGTCCTGGCTGTGTCTCCTCCACCCTTCTGTGCACCCCCAACTTCCTTGCCAGTGTGACAGTATTAAAAGCAAAGGCCTGGGCTCTGTGTAAGCCCTGCTCAGCAATAACAAAGACATCTCTATATTATCAGCTCTGTGTTCAGCACAAATCCAAAACACAGCCCTGTAGTAGCCACTGTGAAGACAATTAATTCTACCACAGCTGAAACCAGCACAAAGCTGAACCGCCGAAAACCTCTGCAAAATATCCTGGTTAGCATACACGTCAAAAATAGTAATTTTTATTACTAAGGAATAAAATAAAACACAGAGTTCAGTGACTGGAGGAGTGTCACACAAAGTTGTTCTCACAGAGACTGTAGATTGACAGCCCTTCATTCTGTGATGTCATAGTCCACTTTCCTTCTTCAGGTCAATTATTCCTGACACTCTTCCTTCTCTTCTCACTTTTGCACCCACCACAATTTGTGCAGCTCGAGTGAGCTGTGTCAGACGATGATCAGTTAAAACCTTTTTCCTGAGTTATTTTTAACCTGACCAGTTCTCTGATTCACTGCTGAGCTGCACAGTACAGGTACAACTGCGTGGGCAGTGCTGAGATAAGGTATGAGCATGTCATCAGAGGGGGAAAAGGTGAAGCTATTAAAGCAGAGATAGTTTACAGCAAAAGAAATCTGGTTGAATGACCAGCTGAAAATGTGGTTCAGTGGTGGTTTAAAGCCAACTGAAGCAGAGCTTGGATGGTTCTACTGTTCTTTTAACAGCAAAGAAGTGTAAGTCATCTTGTGGCATGAGTTTGTTCTGGTGGCTCATGGTGCAGTCATGCAAGGGAGGAGGAGGAGTGCTCTGCTTTGGAACAGATGTTATCAGGATAAACTCCTATGCAACCATGTCTTTTGTCATCAAAGTCATCAGGAGGATTTACTGGCTGGTGAAGTACAGGATATATCACTTTTCCTATCCAAAGGGTTGACACAGTCCTAACTTAGGAGGGGAAAATTAAAAATTATCTCATGTTTAAGACTGAGGTAAGTGTAACCTCTGATTAGATAGATTCAGATCAGTAAGAGGTCTTTCAAATACTGAACAAACTACTCATCTCTTCAGCACATTGGTCCAGTTTTTCCTCAGGAGAAATGGGGACGCATAAAAACTTGCATGTGCAGTTTTAGAAGATTGTATCACAGATGCTAGAAAAGAATGAAGTATCTTTCAGTAATCACCCATAACCAGTGCAGGAGAGATAGCAAATCTGATTATGCAAGTCAATAAAACAAGGTACACATCCCAAAAAACTTCTGGCACTTAGTTAAGTCCAGCTGGAGGCTAATAGCCTGAAAAAATGAAAAGCCTCATTTCCTTCCAGGAAATAAGACTGAGCTGTCTCATTTGTTATCACTGTTATCACTGAGCAGGAAGTTCTGACTGAATTTGAGGCTATAATTCATTTTGCCATGAAAAAATTATGAATATTTGGGATGGTGGTATCAGAAGCCCCTAGGTTCTGATTATACAGCAGCCAGTAAACAGCCTCACAGGGAAAATCCAATTTTTGAAAGATCTGACACGCCAGATGCATTACTACAGTTGTTTGGTTTCAGCAAATTAGCATTCTCCAAAGGAAAACCACTGATTGAGAACATTGCCAGCTATCACTAATCAATGAAACACTGTCTGAAGAGCTAATATTTTCACCTTTAAAGGGAGGTTACCACACCTGAAATGGTTCGGGAAAGAGCCATACAATTTAGTCAAGGTCTGAAGTATTCTGCTTATCACGGGAGATTTAAACTCACTCTGACTTGGGAACAAGGGCTTCAAGAGATGTTTTTCTATAAAAGTAGGTACATAAGAAAGAAGTCTGAAGCAGATGATTTTTAAAATTTAGCAGACAAATCAAGCTGTTGGACACTGAGGTAAGATAAATTCAAACTATGAATAAGATGTGACATGTGAGTAATAAATCACTGAGCAGCTTAATTTTTTCCATCATTTATGTCCTATTAAGACTGGATCTGTTCTTGATTGATGTTCTTGCACATCCACTGATGCATTAGAAATACCTCAAAATGAAGCAAGGTGTCTGTCTTACCCAACTCCTTGTCCCCAAATCCAGGACGGTTCCTAGAATGGGCTGTTTGCTGTGACAGGACTTTTTTTGTTGGGCCTTCTCATATCACAGCTGACAGCTCTGGGTTGGGAAGTGAACTGAACTGTTGCTGCTTTGCTGGCACAAGAGACTGGGCTTGCTCCTCTGCAGTGCTGGGCTGGCTGTGGAAATGTACTGTGTAGCATATGCTGAGTACCAAACTGGAACTCTTTGTATGTTCATTTACTTTCTAGGATAAAAGTCAAAGGAAGAGCATGGCTTTGGGTGACTTCTTATTCCAAACGGTATTGTATGCTACTGCTTAGCCTTAAAAGCTGGTAGGGAGAGACACTATTAAGACAGAGCTGAAAAAGAATAAAACCAGTCTTGCCTTCTTGCATCACAAATGATGTTTTGGTGTACACAAAATTACTAGATGTTGGAAATCTGTCACCTTCTGTAAGTTTCACTGACTTACCATAGATGAGGAACTGTCCCTTTTGTTTGTGTGTGTTTGCTTCTGTGACGTGCAATCCCACTAGAAAAAAGAATTTGGAAAAGCAACATGCATGAAATGTACAGTTACAACTGCATATCAAGTTAGGTGAAAAGACTGAATGGCTGAGACATGAGAGACAAATGGAAGGAAACTAGTCTTATTTAAACCTCTAATAATATTTTCAGAACTTGCAGCCTCTTAATGAAACATCCAGGGAATAAATTAAAAGCAATAAGAGAAAGACCACAAAGTAGCAGTAGTCTTTCTAGAATAACATTCATCCAGGACACTTCTGGCTGAAACTTGCAGGGACGCATGGGAATATACTTACTCAGTGAAAGCATATTAAAAACAATAAAGATCCTCAACTGACTTGAAAAGGCAATGGGTTGCAAAATAGATTCAACTTTTCAAATACCTTGTCAGGAAATATCATTTAGATTTAAAGAGACCTCTAAGACCATCAAGTCTAACCATTAACCCAGCACTGCCAAGCCTGCCACAAAACCATGTTCCGAAGCAGCACATCTACACACTTTTTGAACATTTACAGGGATGGTGATTTCACCACTTCTCTGTGCAGCCTATTCCAATGCTTGACAACCCTTTCTGTGAAGAAATTTTTCCTAATCTCAAATCTAAACCTCCCCTACTATTTTCTCTCATCCAGTTACTTGCTACCTGGGAGAAGAGACCCACCCCCACCTCCCTACAACTTTCAGGTAGTTCTAGAGAGGGACAAGGTCTCCCCTGAGCCTCCTTTTTCCCAGGCTGAACACCCCCAGCTCCCTCAGCTTCTCCTCATCAGACTTGTGCTCCAGACCCTTCACCAGCTCTGTTGCCCTTCTCTGGACATGCTCCAGCACCTCAATGTCCTTCCTGAACTGAGTGGCCATGAACTAGACACAGGATTCGAGGTGTGGCCTCAACCGTGCTGAGTACAGGGGGACAATCCCTGCCCTGGTCCTGCTGGCCACACTATTCCTGATACATGCCACAATGCCACTGGCCTGCTTGGCCACCTGGGCACACACCGGCTCATGTTCAGCTGCTGCCAACCAGCAGTCCCAGGTCTTTTTCCAGAGGGCTGCTTTCCAGCCACTCTGACCCCAGGCTGTAGCATGGCCTGGGGTTGTTGCGACCCAAGTGCAGGACCTGGCGTTCGGACTTGTTGAACCTCACAGAACTGGTTTTGGCCCATCAATACAGCCTGTCCAGATCCCTTTGCAGAGTCTTTCCACTCTTCAGCAGATCAGCACTTCTGCCCAGCTTAGTGTCATCTGCCAATTGACAGAGGGTGGACTCGACACTTGTCCAGGTTGTCAATATCAAACTGGCCTGGCCTCGATATTGAGCCCTGGGGACCATCACTGGTGACTGGCCACCAGCTGGATGTAACTCCATCCACCACCACTCTCTGAGCTCAGCCGTCCAGCCAGTTTATTACCCAGGAAACAATGTGCCTGTCCAAGTCATAACCTGCTACTCCAGCAGAATATTGTGGAAAACTGTGTCAAGGGCTTTACTAAAGTCCAGGTAGACACATGCATAGCCTTTCCCTCATCCACTAAGTGGGTCACCTGGTCACAGAAGGAGATCAAGTTCGTCAAGCAGGACATTTCCTTATGAAAGGACAGCCCTTCATAAACCAGTGATGGCTGGTCCTGATCCCCTCGTTGTCCTGTTACAGCACTCAAGCTGATCTCTTCCCTACCTTTCCCTGGCACCGAGGTCAGGATGAGAGGGCTGTAATTCCTGAGATGTTCCTTCTGTTCTTGTCAGTTTTACTGACCTCCAGTCATCTTGGACCATCACAGTTAACCAGGACTGCTGGTAAATGGTGGGAAGTGACTTGGTGAGCACTTCTGCCACTGCATGCAGGACAGGTGGGTGTGTGCCATCCAGCCCCATGGACTTGTGCAGCTTTAAGTGGCAAAGCAGGTCACTGACCATTTCCCCTTGGATTATGGAGGCTTTATTCTGCTCCCTGTCCCTGTCTTCCAGCTCAGAGGGCTGGATACTGGAGAACAACTGGCCTTACTATTAAGGACTGAGGCAAAGAAAGCATTAGGTACCTCAGCATTTTCCTCATTCTTTGTCATTATATTTCCCCTTGCATCCAGTAAAGGATGGAGATTGTCCTCAGCCCTCCTTTTGTTGCCAATGTATTTATAGAAACATTTGGGTTATCTTTTACAGCAGTTGCCAGATTTAGTTCTACCTGGGCTTCGGTCCTTATAATTTTCTCCCTGCATAACTTCACAGCATCCCTGTAGTCCTCCTGAGTTGCCTGTCCCTTCTTCCAAAGGTCATACACTCTCTTTTTCCCTGAGTTCCAGTCAAATCTCTGGTCAACCACGCTAATCTTCTTCCCCAAAGTTCATCTTTTGGCACAAGGGGATGGACTGATCCTGCAACTTTGAGATTTCCTTCCTCAAGACTGTCCAGACTTCCTGGACCCCTTCACCCCACAGGACTCCCTCATGATGGAGCCTCTCAACCAGACTCCTTACCAGGCCAAAATCTGCCCTCTGGAAGTCCAAGGTGATGGTTGTGCCGACCCCCTCCTTACTTCTCCGAGGATCAAAAACTATAATTTCATGATCGCTATAGTGTTTTTTGCTTTCAGATTGTCAGATTGAGTTATTCTATGTATAATTCTAATAATGATAATTTTATTTTTCCCCCTCCACTCTCCATTCTTCTTTTGACAAAGATAAGACACTTCTCAGAGCCTTGAATTTCAGGCAGATTTTTCACTGGTCATTATGTCTTTCATTTAGTTCTTTCTAGATTTTCAGGGAAGTATATCTAAATTTGTAATGTTGCATGTGGTATTTTGTTTGCTGAAGGCAATCATTCCATGATGAATTTGTATGTGTGGGATGAAAATATGCACATCAGCTTCATCAAGTATTCCATTAAAATTGGACTACAGAGCTCAGTGACACACAGCAAGATGCGATGGTGAATTTATGTTGAATTGCACAAATATTTGGATTCAGATGCATGTTGGCAAGCAATCAATTTATTTTATAACTGAAAGCCTCTCTGTACTAAAGAAATAAGAATGGATCTCTCCTCTCAGTATACTGGGGGAGAAATTATGCAGTGAACCTGCTAAAGTGAAAATGGTTTTTCAACTAGTCCAAAGAATGTGAGAAGTGGCTAAGGAATAGCAGTGCTGTTTTATAGAAGCTTATTGGATTTCAAAACTTGTTTTTAGTCCACGTTAGAATTAAAAACCTTTCAATTTTTTTTGAGAAGGAAATGGCATTTAAAATTGCATTTAAAACCCTTTTTTTAGAGTAAGGCAGGTCAGGTTTTGTCTTTTTTCCTCAGAACTTGAATCACAGAAACTTACAGCTCACAACTTTTCAAAACAGATTTGCCAGCTTTCCACATTCCTAAAATGTACTAGCAGCTCTACTATGTAGGTGTTTAGTTAAATGTACCTTTTTTACATGGATATTCCAAGGAGAGTTCAAGCATTCACTTAAAAGGAGGGGCCTCTATTCTGCTGTGTGTTTTTCAGAGACTGTCAGCTTGAGAAAAAGCAACAACTAGATGTACAAATAGAAATAGAATGGAAACAAGATGCAGTGATGACCTAAGACATCAAATTGGAAATTGATTCTTCACTTATAGAAATAATTATCCTTTCCATTTTGTGTTTGGAAGTTGTTTGTTCATCTAGAGTTGATAGAAAGGTAACTGGACTGTAATATGCAGAACTATCCTTATTTACACTGGCTGAAGTTCACTAAAATTCTATGTCCTGGCTGGTTTTGCCTCTCTTTCTCTGGGCTCCAATTTTCATCTTGCTTCTTCCCGCTTCATTTCTTCCTCTGCATAACCCAGCTTTTAAGCTGCCTTTGGCCATGTGTATTTTCTTGCATTCCCAAATGTGGCATTCTCCCTGGAAATCCTGTATGTTCTGCTTTGACTGCTGGCAGCAAAGAAGATTTTACTCAAATTCTGCTCACTGAAGCACCAGCTCCACACGGCCATCAGGATGTGAGTAAATTTCACTTTGCTGCCAGCACTCAGAGCAAAAAGCTGCATCAAGAGGAAACAACAAAAGCTGTAAGTTCTAAAAGGATTTTCTGAAAAGAATTAGTTCATTTATATGATGTACCTTACATAATATCAAAAGAAACAGCATAGCTGCTGGGCTATTTGGTTCATGATTCCTCTTATTCTTCATCAGCATTGTAGAAGTTACTGCCCTCACTAACTCATGCCATTTTAGTGGTATGAAACAATTCAATCTATAAGATTAGAGCTTTAAAACATTTTTCTACTATGGTCTGTCTGTGATACTACATAGGTTAATTCGTGACTTTGCTTCATTTTTCCTCATGTAAATGAACATATATAATTTTAAACATTGATAATATTAAAAATATGTTTAAAGGTTTTGCTGTACTGGGGAACATGACAGCAGCTTGTACGGATGTGTCAGAAGTGGAATAACCAGCTCTGTTGGCAGCAAAAATCTGTGGTGGTAGCATAGGTGGCAGTATTACGATCCTCTTTGAGACCTGGGAAATGTTTGGTGGTGGAAATCTACCTAACATAGCTACAGGGCTGTCAGTCTAGGACTGAATTACAAAGCTGATCTACCTGAGTTGCAAAGAGTGGCGCTTACTCATCCCTTGGACCCTCCAATGATGAGTGTAACCTCCAATTCTGCCTTATAAATCAGGGACCTTCATTTGGATTAGTCATGTCACGCAGATGATACTTTTTTGTCCTGTAACTGAATAATTGCAGCTATTTCTGGCACAAATATGGAACCTCTTTGCTTAACAGGAAATTTGCTGCCCTCACACCTTTAAGAGCTTTCTTCAACCTAGTCTCCACACAGAATTTGCATAAATTGCAACTGGAAAGTAAACCACAGCCAAAGCAGATTCTTTTCCCAAACCAGATGAAAATTCATGTAAATAGTTTTGTGATGTTTGCTAGTCCCTGTCATGTTAGTGACTCCCTGATGGATGATACAGTCTGCAACAGGACACTTTTGGAACTTAAGTCATATAGACAGAATAAAAAAGTAATTGGCAGAAAGATTCTCTGCAGACTTATGCACAACTTTGGCAGCAGCTGCTTCAATTTTCAGCTCCCTTTCCCACTCATTGTTTCAAAGCAACAGAAGAAATAACCTTTACTCTTGTGTACTTTCAGTGATATAATTCTGTGATGGTGATGGAAGAGAATAAAAATCAGAGTAGTCTAACCTAGGAAATGCAATTCCTGAATTACTTAATAACTGAATGTGTGGGATCTACAGTGTATGTATTTTTTTTTTTGAATAGTGCAATCCCCAAACCCAAATTTCTAGGGTTTTGAAACTGAGTGTTTTCAGAATCAGTAGCACACAAATGTATTCCTATATGTGAAGATGATGAGCCTTAAGAACTAGTTGATGGCATGAATTATTGTTACTATTTCTAGTACAATAGCTTTTAGAAGACCCTTACTCTGTCCTCCAGTAGGATACCACTCAATAAGTCACTGCAGTGAAGGCAAAAGCCTTCTAGCAAAATCTAAAATGCTAATATAAAACAATTTTTAATGAAAAGAAAAAGGACTGTCCCTATTTATTTGCAGGGATAAGAGGCACAAGTTCTGTTGAACAATTTAAGAAAAATTGTCCAAAACATCTTCCTTCCCTGTATGTAACTCACTGCAGGCATTCAAGCATCTGATGAAGTCTACAGTGTCTACACAGTGTCTTGGCTGAGTGAATATCAGAGTGCTGATGCAACATCTGGAAAGGTTTGGATCTATAAGGAGGATGGATCCTAACCTGTGGTCATCAGTTACTAAGAACATTAGGAGTTCAAAAGGAACAAAGTGGGTTTTTTGAATAATCATATTTTGTGAGTTTGCCTCAAATTCAGACTACCTGAACTGGCACTCCAAGCAGTCCTCCAAGCAGCAAGCTTCATTGAGGTTAGAGAAGAAGGTCAGGAGAAGCTCAACTCTAAGGTGCTGAGGAAGTGGGGTACACTTAAGAACGGTACACTTAACGATAGTATACTGTGCGACTGACATATAGTATTGTTCTTGGCATATTTGGACTCAAAAATCAGTGCTTGGCCCTGGCCAAGAAACAAATCTGTTGCACAGAGAATGTTAAAATAGATTCACTTACACAAGGATTTGTTAGTGGACTCCGTAGCATTAACCGAAATGGTGAAAGAAAACAAAACACCCAAAGCAAAGCAAAAGGGACTAAGAGGTAATAAAGCTTCCCATTCATTCCTAGGCCACCTAGCATAAGACAAAGATGGAAAGGGAGCTGTTCCCAGATATGCATCCTCTCCTGGGTCTTTTATACGTCAGCAGGGGCCCTCCACAGTACTTTCTCCACAGTGGCTATGTAGCTGTCATTAGGCACGTGGACTCCCTTTCAGCAGTGTCTGCTCTAACAAGGGCAACTGCTGTACCCTGCTTAATAGCTTAGGGTTGTTCAGGCAATGTAATGTGAACCAAAAGCTATAATAAAATGTTAGGAAGAGAGAGAGGAAAAATATGTGAATCTCAGCCACTGCCAGTTTCTGGCCCAGGGCATCTAAACACCAGCCTTCAGAGTTGGACTCCAGCTTGCTGGCTGCACTGACTCCAGACACCTGCAAAGTTCTGTAGGAGAAAATTTGTCTCAAAGAGTCACTGGAACATAGCCAAAGCTGCCATTTAGGAGTGTCTAAGGAATCATGGTCTTTTGGCCTTGTTAAATTAACTTATTTCATGTGTGCCATGCACGGCCTCTTTTGCAGAAATAATACTGAAACCTTTCCACGTGAGTCCAAGCAGTGAGTGGACAAGGTACATACAAGCATTAAGCTACCTGAATGCAAAAAAAGGCACCCATAAATGTACCCAAAATAGTGATAAATTAGGCAGGAACTATTTATTTTCTTTATATATTAATTGTGAAAATAATGCTTTTAATAGTCCTGATGACATTAACGTTCTGCTTAAATTTCCCTTGAGACTGATCCTTTCTCTTCTCAGAACCAAATTAGTTTAGAACTTTTGGTCCCTGATATTTTTAAGCTTTTCAATCTTTAAATTTGTTCAACTAGTGAGAAATAAAATCCTTACTACCGTAAAAGCTTAAAAAAAAATCTGGATAGGGAATCAGAGAAAAATAAAATATTGAATTATTAAACAGGGAAAGTAGTCTATATCACATATTAGAGGCAGTGGAAAACACTGAAAAACAAAGAAAATTTTATTCCATGCAAAATGGTATCAGTGTTTTTAGTCTAAGTATTCAGAGATACTGTTTTGTTAAATGGAGTGTGAAAACTGGGTTTTTTAAAGGGATATAATTTTTGGAAAGACTTACTAATCCATGTCCAATATACCTTGTCAAATGCTTAATCTTTAGCATCCCATCCTTTACTGAATATCATAAGCAGGAACATTTTTACCTATGTAGTTGATTAATGAATCTTAATAGGAGAGAGTTTTCCTTGAGACTCGAGCTAAACTTTCTTTTTTACTGTTTTCTCTCTCTTTTCATGTCCCCAAGCCCATCACTTTACATATTTCCTGTGATATTATGCTAAATAATTCCTATTCATCCTCATTACATACTTTTCATATTGAAATGCTTTCCTAAACTACACTGGAAATTGTGATTGTGTCATTAAAAATTATAATAATGCTATTCTGCTTTCCCCAAAGTCTGCTTAACACAACACCAAGAGGGATCAAAAGCACTCAACCAATAGGTAAAAGAGCAGAGCCTTTCCAGAAGGCCAGCCTAATGTCTGATATGAACAATTGTCAGGAAAGAGGTGTTTTGGAGCCTGCTCTGTCCTCTCAGAGACACTTGCCAGCCCCATGCCAACTGCTGCTTTATGCTGTGAGTGTCTCCCAGCCCTAAGCTTGACCCTAATCCTTACCCTAGTGCCACATGGAGCCTGAGACCAAGGTTTTCAGCCACACAGAGGAAGAAATTCTCAGTTAAGAATTGTTTTTGCAGTCCAGTGTTTCTTCCAGTTTTTTCCTGCTCCATCTGCAATTTTGCTCCTTTTCTCACTCCCAGCCTTAGCACTACACATTAACACTATTCCTAGGACACTGTTTTATTTTGAGCCCTCATCACAAATCCCTGTCTCATTCCAGCTGCAGCTCTACGTTCTGTCACTATCACACCTCCTGAGATGAAGTTGAGGTCCCTTGTGTATTTACTGCTGGGTAAAGGAAAAAGCCTAGAGCTGTAACTTAAATGGGGCTGGGAAGTGGCTGCCAAAGCAGGTACTGGTTTTCAGGGTTCTCCTGAGAACCTTTTCTTCTTGCCATGGATTGTGTCGTGGGCTAAGGCCAAGCCACAGCCCCTGCCCTAGGTTTAGGTTTATGATTCCTGCTAAAGTTAGGGTTTGGATTAGGGTTGGCATTTGGAGAAAGGGAAAGCCCAGAGCAACATTAAGTGACAGTATGAAGGAGCTTGCAGAGGATAGGCACACGGACGGAGTCAGGAACTGTATAAAAAACATGGAGATGGAAGTTTAATTGAAGTCTTTATAGTTGTTTGTACCCCAGACATTTGGGCTTGCTTTATGGGTTTAGCAAGACCTTTTGTGTAACTGAACATGCACAATATTTTGGCTGAAAAATGCATCTTAAATTCAGGGGCATTCCTGCTTATGTTGTTTTTGACTGGCAGATATTCCTGTCTCACGAGGAGTCTCATAATGAAACAAACAGGGTGTATATAAATACATATGTTCCTGACACAAAAATAGTCAATGTAATGGAAGCAGTTTATATCCCAGAAGAGGTCTTTCTGTCTGAGAGATTCTAGAACACGGCAATGGATATTTTTCATCTTTGCAGAATCTTTGAAGTATTTCTTGTTGCTGTTGTCTTTTTTTTTACCCGGATTTTTTCCTTTATAATCATCTCTCCTATTGAATGTGCATCTAACCAGGAAGAGGTTTTGCAATATAACGAGCTGCAGAGCCACCAATAATTAATGCCATTCAGCTTTACAGCCACGATTTTCTCTTTTCTTTCATCTTTGGTAGCTATTTACCTCTGTGCAAAGTGAGTACAACACTAACAAATCAGATTGCTTCTCAATTTACATACATACAATGTCATTGCTCAGGAAAACAGTACTGACATGAGTAAATGAACAGTTAAACAGCTGACTTACCATTTGCATCTGCAATCATAATAATGGCTTGCATAAAATAACTGTGCAATTGTGCATCTCTTTTTGTGTATGCACCTGCCTTATAGTTCTCTTCATCTCTGTTGCACATACATTTATGAAAATTTAGCAACTGATGCATTTTCCTCCCCATTTCTGTTTTTTATTTAAAAGATGGCACCTCTATCAACACCAAGTTTGCAATTACCCTGGGTCATTTATTCAATCAATGTATAGCCTGAAATAAAGATACCAGCTAATAGTTTATCACAACTTTTCTCACCATATTAAAAAAATAATAAAAGGAAAAAAGAAAATGAAGGAATTTGGATTTCTCTCAGCCAGTTACTTAAAAAGATCAATGTAAGACCACAGAGTAAAGCATAACTAACTGGCAAAATTGTACAGTATTGATGGCAAAAGCTTACTCATGAGTGGTTTTAAACAGTCAAGATCTTAAACCTGCACATTGTTTACTGTGAAAAGCACTTACACAGCTGGCTAAATGCTGTTTATTCATCTGGACTTAAGAAACAGTGTCAGTGGAAGAAGTTGACCCTTTAAGGGGTCTTCAATGTCTCATCTGGGTCTGTTATGCACTGCAAAGTAATTATCAGGGTGATGTTGTGTGCTTATCCTGACGCTAAGCATGCATGCTAAATCAATTCAAAGAGATAAATTATTTGTTCCAAAAGCGGTATCCTTGCTTTTGCCTTCCTGTCTGAAAAGCAACTGAAATAACACAGCTTTCTGGACTTATGTGGGGATTATACAGTGCGTTAACTTTGTTCTTATCCTCTGCAGCAAGGTGAATTTAATCCTTTTAGGGTGCATACAGGGGATGCTTTTTAAACTACTGTAAGTTGCATCATTATTGTTGCTAATAATAATGCTATCTATGGCGGGTGGATACTAGTTGTATGTCTCCTTCATCTTGTCTGTTTTTGCCTGTAGAAAAGAAATTTGAAGATAATTTAATTCCCACAAAAATCCATCAAATTCGGCATATTCTGATAGTATTGTGATTCCAGCCATGCAAGGCACTTTACTAATTAAGTTTACTTTTGGATAGATCTGGACTTGAAGAACAATTCTTCAAAGAGAACTCAAATGTAACACCTGTCAGTTTCCTCTGTTTTGCACATTACTGCTCAGGTAACTTCAGTCAGTGCTGATGTCATCATTCAATGGCAAAACTGAAAACACAAGTGAGCTGAGTCGCAAAATTTCTTCCACATGATAGTGTCCCTTTAAACTACACCTAATTATCTTAGCTGTGGTGACAAGATATCACATTTTTCATAAAAAGATTTCAAAACTGAATGCTAATACAATTCATTTTCTTTTTGCAGATGATATTGAATCTGAATCCTACTTGAATGATATAATGTACTACATTCATGTTCTGAATAGAGAAACTAATTCCATATGGAGTACACTTACTGCAGATGCCTTCCCATTGAAAATGAGATACTCGGCATTTACAGTTTTATGAAATGTTCGAGTTTCAAATTAATTATAAAGTGGAACAAAGAAGTCCATCTACAGGAAAAGTAGCCCATTGTTCTGAAGTTTCTCTCCAATGTAGCAGCAACTCCATTTGAAAAAGTAATCACTGATTCCTTTAGGGATACAGCAGCTCTTGCCAAGATATGTAGCAGGCCTCAAGGAAGCTGACAGGACAAACTGAAATGCAGTGACTGGTTATATAAATAGAAAAGAATTATATAAATGTTAGTGGACATTAAATAGAGTCATGATCAACCAATTTGTCTACACCTTAGAACACAAACTGACCACATCTTTTGGGGCTTTTTGCCCCAAGGGAAAAAACCCCATGAGGCTGATTACTTTACATACAAAATCTATGCAGTTATACTGACATGCTCGGAATATACTGACAGGAAATGGCGTTGATTAGAGGCTTGGTCAGTGGACTGATATTCAGAGAATCCAGGTCTAAGTCAAAGATAAATTGGTGTCTTGTCCAGTCATTTAGCATCATTCCCTCAGTTTCTTGAGTTTCAAAGAGGAAAATAATACCATTTATCTTGTACAGTACCTAAAGTACTCTGGATCCATGTGAGAAAGTGAGCTATCCATGAGGCTTCGTATTTTTATTGAATCTTTGCATGCATTTTAAAGTCTTTAAATATTTTTCTTTTTAATTATCAAGCACAACATGATAAAGTGCTCACTCAGTAAGATAGTTCTTTTATAGCAAAGGGATTTTGTCCTCCCCAAGATCCCAGCAATACAAATTGGTTATTAATATTAGACTGAAGACTGTTCTTACTTGGCATCGGATTTTCCAGATCTCAATTTGCGTAGCTTTCAGAAGGAAAGTTCTTCCCTCCTTGGAAAGACTTATTGCTTCAAAGTGAGGCTTTTGCAACTTCTTCACTTTTGGATCTTATGTCTTTCTTTGTCTTACTGGTACTTGAAAATTGATGCCCTTCAACAATCATTAATCACTTGTAACTTCTTAAAATCTCTCATCTCCATGTAAGTATTTTTTTCATGATAAAGCATGGTGTGCATCTCTCAGCACGAAAATGAGAATTTTAGAAGAGTGTAAAACAGCAACAATGCTAATAAGAATAAGCTAGTTAATATTTTTTTTTCTTGTATTAAAAAACAGTTCAGAATTTTAGAGATATTCTTTTTTGGCCCTGCTATGACAGTCTAAGAATACAAGATTCTCACTGAGGTAAGAAAGTATTTCTTGACTCTTTGCATACCTTTGCAAAGGGATTGTATCTCCATCTTCTCTAAATCCTTGCATGAGGCAGTAGTTGTGCATAGCAAGGATATGTCTCCTAAGCTTTCTAATGCTGAACAAACTCAGCTCTTTCAGCTTCTCATACATCACATGTTCTAATTCCCTGTCTATTTCAATGTCTTATCTCCTCTACTAGTTGCAGCATGTCAACATCTTACTTATCTCAAGTAACCCAAAACTCGACTGCAGGACTACAGATGCAGCCCCACAAGTGTCAACTAAATGAGAATTGTCACAATCAGGTATGCAATTGGGCATCTTCTCTGCAAGGGCAAATTTTTGTTTCATTTTCGTGTTCATGTTGTTTGTTACCGAAGTGAAGTTTAATGAGCCAAACTCACAAGAATTGCAGATTTATTTCAGTATTAAAAAAGCCCAACAAAACCAACTCCACAACAAAAACCTCTACACAATAATCTTTGATAAGCCCTAGACTGCAGGGTGACTACTGTATAGCAATTACATGTTATCTTGCTATTTGCAGACCATTTGAGATGAATGGGAAGTAGATGGTGTGTTTTAAAAACAACAGATGAAATTTGAAGTAACTGAAATGTTGCGTTTCACGATTCGTGTATCAGTAATCTCAAGATAAAATGTCATCTGCTCATGTCAGCTACTCAAGAGTAACTGAATCAGAATCTCTGGGTTAGTCAGTCCAACATGTTATTCTATTCTTGACCACAGCACTAACAAGTTCAATCTTGAGATGCAAACTGAAAGAGAAAACCTGAGATGCTGCAACACCACACAAATATTTTTAGCTCTGTATTTTACAGAACTGCTCAAGCACTTATGACATGAAAATGTCAATTTTTAAGTCAAGCCTGAAGCTGAGAGTTGATCTTGCCATAACTCAAGGAATTTGGCAACCAGCAATAAATTCAGCTTATAGGATGCCAAACTGTACTTAATATATTTAAATTCAGTATTTTAATGACATTTGAATTTATTGCTTAACTTCCAGTACAAGTAACATTTAGCATAACTCGCCAGCTTTTTTATCAGAGGCCTGATTCACATGACAACTCTAGTCTACTATTTAATATCTCTCTGAATGTATTATTGCTCTCTTTTTGCTTACTATTTAAAATTTGTGCAAGAGTCAGTAAAACCCTATAATTTCCTCTATTCTTGTTTGGCAACTTCACATTCATTTTCCCAATAGCAATGTGTTAGGTTGTTCTTGGCTGGGCTCCATGTGCTCACCAAAACCCCTCTATCACTGCCTTCATCATCTGGACCAAGGAGAGAAAATGCAACAAAAAGCCTCATGGGAAATTTTGCTCACCAGATACTGCTGTGGACAAAACAGGCCTGACTTGGGGAAAAAAATCAATTTAATTTTTTGTTAATAATATCAGAATGGAATAATGAGAAATAAAACCGAATCTTCAAACACCTTCCTGCCACCCATCCCTCCTTCCTGGGCTCAGCTTCTCTCCTGAATTCTCTATCTCCTCCCGTCAGCGGTGCAGGTGGGTGAGGAATAGCAGCGTGGTCACTTCGTCACATGTTGTCTCTGCTGCGTCTTCCTCCACAGGGACAGGATTTCTCACACTCTTCCCCTGCTCCACTGTGAGGTCCTTTTCACAGGAGTCAGTCCTCCATGGACTTGTCCAACATGAGTGCTTTCCACGGGCTGCAGTTCTTGCGGAACTGCTCCAGTGTGGGTCTCTCAGATGGGGCACAGTCCTTCAGGAACAGGCTGCTCCAGGGGCGTCCCAGACAGGGTCACAAGTCCAGACACAAAACCTCCTCCAGCTCCTCTTTCCATGGGGCCATAGGTCCTGTCAGGAGCCTACTCCAGCAGTGGCTTCCAGTGGGGTCCAAATCTCCCTGGAGCACATCCACCGGCTCCAGCGGAGGCTCCATGGGCTGCAGGGGCACAGCCACCTCACCATGGTCTTTGTGTCTGCAAGGACATCTCTGCTCCAGGGTTCAGAGCACCTCCTACTCCTTCTTCTTCACTGACCAGGATGTCTGCAAAGCTACTTCTCTCACATATTCTCACACTTCTCTACAGTTTCAGTTGTGCAGCTTTTCTTCCTTCTTAACTATGCTGTCCCTGGGGAGCTACCAGCATCTCCAGTGGGCTCAGCCTTGGCCACTGGGGGATCTGTCCTGGAGCCAGCTGGCATTGGCTCTGTGAGATATACGGGAAACTTCTGGCAACTCCTCACAGAAGTCACTCCTGTAGCCCCCCTGCTTCCAAAACCTGGCCATACAAACACAATAAACTCCAAAACATTATTAAATTTATTTGAGTAAGAAACGAAGCATTTTCCCTAAATATTTGTTTCTTATATAAGCAGTGCTTACGCTGGAATGTATTCATAAAATCAGACCAGAAGTCCATTTCATCAAGTGTTTTTTCTCTACTTGACTACGTATTGCACTGAGATGTTTCCTTATCCTGGGCTTAGAATTAAAAGCCAAACACGGTTAGAGAGGAAAAAAGGGTTTTACCTCGGTATNTAAAAGCTGCATAAAAGGGTATATGAAAGGGTATATAAAAGGAGTGTATGAAAAAGCAAAAAGTCATCATGGCATCAGAGAGATGTAAAAATAAATTATATAGGATATATTTCTGGTCAAATTTTAATCCTAAATCTAGGAAGGTAACTAAAAGAAAGTTTTTATAGTATCAAGGATTATATAAATGCCATTGGATTTTGAGGTAATTTGACTCTGAATACCTATTGTCTTTTTGTGCATCTAAATTTTCCTCAGTTTTAACTTGTCTAAATCCAATTAATGTAAATTTTTGTCTTCTGCAAGCTTTGTTATTTATTCCCTTTTTACACTATTTTAAAATAAACTGCATCATCAAATCTTTCCCAAACTGTTAACACCTACTGTGCTAACATCTAGCCTTCTGCACATAATTTGTCATTAAAGCCCCATGGGTGAAATGATTCCATCACATAAGGCAGTTTAATTTCCTGAGTATCCTCTCCTAGGCTTCTAAAATATTCACGTAGATTTTTTCCATTCCTTTTTATACTTTCAGCTGATAATTCTTCAGAAGTTCTAAATAATTAAGAGGGACATGAGTTTCCACTAGCAAAGCCATCTGACTTCAGGAGAAGTTATCTTATTCTACATATTTAATACTTAGAAACATGATTTTAAAAATTTATACAACACTGAAGTACCAGACACCATCTGTAATTCTAGACATCAACCATGTGTCAGAAGTAAGAGAAATGTGACTATAGTTATGCTTTGGCATCCAGCTGATGTGGTTACAGGTTTTCAAAACAGTTCTGATAGCAGGTTTGTGTGTATCACTTAATTCCATTACGTTTAGGGTTCATACATTCCCAGTGAGGGTAAATAGGTTGTCCTCTGTAGCAAGGCACAGTGTCTGTGTACCTACCATTGTCTTGTGCTGTATACAAGCATCTACATGTCTTAATCGTAGATGTAGCCCAGTAAAAATAATTTTTTACATTACTAGTAAAAAATCTAGAAATGTGGGATCTTAGAACTTGTCTGGGCTTCTCTTAGCCTGAGCTGATTTTAGCTTGTTTTAGAAGCGTGTAGATGTATTTGGTAACAAACATTACCCTTTTCTATTAATTGGGACAAAGAAATACAATTTCTTTCAAACTCCCTTGAGTAAGGCTCCCATATGCCCCCTACTTCTTCCAGAAGCCTGGAACCGTTGACTTTAGGACCTTGAGGAGCATTATAAAAGTGCAAGTAACATTAGAGAAAAAGCATGGGAACTAGGAAGACAGCATCTAATTTCCAGTAGTATTGTCTTGTAATACTTATAACTGGATGCAGTATTTTGATTACACACTAAATTATAATTGGATAAACAATAAATTCATAACTATTTATATAAAGCATGATCCCTTTTTTTTCTGATATCAGTATTTTAGAATAGAACTTGAATAAGCTTGTCAAAAGCTCACTATGCATATGCTAAGCTTTGAAACCTTAAACAGTTTTATTGACACTAAAAGGGACAGTCCATGTTCAGTTACACAGGTGCTCAAGTTTAGGTTTTATTTACTGAACCTTAAAGGATATATCTTCATTGTTGATGCTAACTCTTTGTGGAAAATACACCTTTACTTGTTGCCAGTACCGAATGCTATTGTTCAAAATGCTGGAGTCACCCGAATGAATAGTATCTGAGCTTAATCACTTCACACATTTCAAGTGCTATTTTTCTTCTAATGTCCTAACAACTCTATCAGTGTTGTTGCCTCTTTTTATCTTTATTTTTTATTCTTCTGTCTTTGTTTCAGTTATTAGACTCTCATTTGCACTCCCTATCCTGACATTCTTTGGTAGACAATCATTATAAATCATGGGCAGTTTTGTAAAGTTCTGAAGTATTTTTTACATTATACTACAGTTAATATCTCATTACAAATGTTATGTCAGATCCCTTGTGTTTGCAAAAGACGGTTTCTTTCAGTGCTGTGGAAATTGTAAGAACAGAAGGGATTTTTCATCATCAGTCAGAAGGAGTGAGCCCAGACTGCATTATGGTATTGACTCAGTAGGCAAAACCTTGCTGTTGTTATTACTTGTTGTTATTTATTTGCTGTGGTTACTGAACCCTAATTGAGGATCAACTAAGATCAACAGTTACCTGAAATATCACACCAGGTACAGCAGATGTTTAGAAAGCTCATGTGATGCACTGTGACCCAGCAGCAAAATATGTGCACTGTTTCCTCTGAAACTGTGGGGAAGGAGAAGTTGCAAACAGCACTTCTCCATTTTTTTCTTTGTTAAAGGGACACCTTTTGCTATGGAGAGGAATTCCACTGGTCAGTATTTTTCATCCTAAGGATGTTAAATGTTTTATGTATGCCCAGTTTCTTCCTTGCTTGAGGATTCTTTCCCAGTGCAGATGTAAATACTCAGAAGAGACAAGCAGGACATGTAGTGATGAAATTTGAGGGTAAGTAACAAAGGCACTGGGTATCTGCATATTGGATTTAGGATTGTTGCACAGTGAGCATGTTGTAGTTGTTGTGGAGGCCTTCTAAGTCAAATCTGCTGTTGTAAGGGAATCCAGTGATGCTGGGGAATATAATTCCCGCTTTTATTGGTAATATGTGCATGTTGTGTAATATGTGCATATTGAATTCAAACACAGGAAACATGGCAGCATACAGAGTGTTGGATCTAGAGGGCTTCTGAATGCTGTTACCTAATTAACCAGGAACAGCTGCTTGTTTTACTGAATTTTTTTCTTCATCTGTTTTAGAAAATTCCTAACAGTACTGAAGACTGACTTCATGCCCAAGGACATCTCATGACTTCATAATTCCTGAACAATTATTTATAAATTCTTCATAATTTGAATGAAACTGTCATTGTTTTAGTACTTTGAATTGTCAAAATATGAGAAAAATGGGTATATGCCTTCAAACTTCTGGCCAAATCTAAAACTTCCATGCAACATCATCAGCAGTGGCAACCCATGCTCTTCCACATGGATGTTAAATCTCTTGTTTCATTTTTGTACTGTGGTGCAGATTTCTCATCTCGTTCAGTGGTTTTGGGTTCTCTCAGCTTGCCTAGTTGTTGATACTTTTGCTGTGCTCAGTGTCTGTTATTGTCATGTACTTTATTTGCTAATTTCTCCTTAGATAGAGTTTTTGGATTCCAAAAGCCTATGCTCTTCAGCATGCCTTTTTTCTTTTTTTGTTTTAACTGTTGATAGAAGACAACAAATGAGGTAAAATGTCTTTTAAAATGTCACTGATGCATTTGCCATACAAACTCTAGGGACTGTCATTTTAGATTTACACCAATTAGGCCCCCAAAGGAATTCTATGACAGAAAGTAAGCTGTGAGAGGTAAGCACCTTTTAATTACGTATTTTTTTCTATATAATGGAAAGCATCAGCGGATCAATTTTTTGACCAATTTAGGTAATGGCAGACCTTGAGTACGTGTTTGTAGACCTGGCTAGTTGTATCTGTTCAAGTTGAAAATGAAGTTGAAAAGAAAATCAGTGAAGGAGATTGTATGTCTACTCCCCAGGACCTTGCTCGTTTTTAGTGTTTTTCCTAAAGCAGAAAATAAGAAATAAGAGATTTCCTGTACAGTGGAAGTATTTGAAATGTTGCACCTTAGGAAACTCCAACATGGAGCTCCTAAAACATTTATGACCACTCTCTGTCAGCCTTACTGTGATCTTCTCTGTAGCGTGGCTGGACTGTGCAGGCAGCTCCCACAGGAACCACGGGAAGCACAGCAGGGAAGCCTGGCAGCACGGTTAAGTGTACAGGTTAAACAATAGTTAAAGAGAGCTCTGGTTTTTTGGTTGATTGCCAAAGGAATAGGGAAGTGACATCATGACAGTGCAAATTCCTGAGCTGTCTGCTAGCTGGAATTATGTGAGATGGAGTTCTTAGTAGTGGAATGACTTGAGCATCTGCAACAAGCTTTTTCTCCAGGAAAATGACAATTTACTTCAAAGAACTCCAGTTCTTGAAGGAAGTGTACAGTCTTCAGCAGCTTCCTTCCTCCCCCCCCTCCACTCCCCAGAAATATTTTTATTCTCTAAGACAAAATTATGCATTAAAAAGTCATGTATGTTCTCCTCTATACTCTAAGGTGTGTGACCTACATGCTGATTTATTTAGTCCGAGGTACAACAAATATTTAGTTGTTGATATAAATTGGAAGATCTTCATGTGGAGGTAAAAAGAAATAGCGCCTCTTGAAATTCCAGTTCCCAGAGAGCTGGAAAGAGAGAGGAGTTCCATGCATGACAGAAAGAATAAGCAGACCATATATTTGGAATGAAATTTTTCTATTCTGTGTAGGCCCTGTAGCTTTAATGGTCTAGGCAGTTCTAAAAAACTCTTGGTCAATTTCATAAGTTTATTGTATTCAGAGGTCTGGGGTTTTGCTTCTTTTTTTCTAGAAATTTTTTCCAGGGCTTGCTGTTCCTAGACATCTGTAGGCTGCAGGGCAACAGATGTTAATGAGAGAGGTTGATGTTCTGCCTTGTGTGCAGTCCCAACACCTTTATCCAGTCCTAGACCTTTGCCTTTGTTGTACAAAAGTTCCTGTGGAAACAGCAAAGTTGAATATACATATTAAATTCTGCAGGTTAATAATTTGACTGCTTTCACTTTTCGTGTTTTCTACAGACCTTTCTCCAATGAAAGGTTAATTTTTTGAAGTAATTTTAGGGCCCAAGCTAGCAATGACATGGAAGCTTCAAAGATTCTCAGGCTATCTAAACTTATGATTGGGTGCCCATGTACTGAAGCTCATTGCAATATGTAATTACATTCAGTAGGAGACTCAGAAGATTTTAAAAATCTTTCTGCATTTGAACGAATGAAACTGATTTCTCTTGGAAAGGAATGTATTGAACTCTTGTCTTTCTGACAAAATAAAACCACAAATAATTGTATACAGATTTCTCAAAAACAGAATGCTGATGAACCTCCTTCAGGTCTCTGGACACCACAGTAGCAGTGGTTTACAAATTCCTGGGCACATCCAGCCAGCACAGCCATCTAGGCTTCATTCAATTTCCATGACCAAAACCTTTCCAACTCCGTTGCAGGGAGCTGTAAAGAGCTGCTACTTGTGACTTTAGTTGTTATCCTGCAGTTGCCAGAACTGTGGCTATGTTTAGCTTTTCTGACACTCTGCTGAGAAATTGGGTGACCTGCCAGTAAATGTGCTCTCTTCCGTAGGAAACCTACCTTCTTCTATCCACACCCTGCTCTTCTAGAACACTTCTACACTGATGTAACATTCCAGTGACTAACTTTCTAACTCTAGCAGGAATGGGAAGATCCCTAAAAGCTGTTTTGTCAGTGGGATGGTCAGAGCTTCAGCTCAGCTCACCCTTCCAGCAGTTTGTAGGGACAGACACTAAGTCAGGATCCCTCTATTTTGGCCAAATCAGAAGCAAAGAAATATGGACAGAAGGGCCATTCCCTTTCAGATTTAAACAGAGTGTAAACCCCTCACACCCAGAGTTTCAAGGTATCAGAACACACAGCATCAGTCACCATGAGTGTTCATCCAGTGGGAGTTAGATGAGACTGGAGAAATATATTTAATTGTTGTGTTAAGGTCTTAAAGAAAATTTTCCCCTTCCCAAATATATTTGTGTTCCTCACATTTACAGACAGGATTAGTCCTTTCTCAGTGCATTTATACTCACTGTATGCATATGAAAACTCCAGTGAGATTATTAGCCCTGGAATTGCTTCTGCAAGGAGAATGAAGAGCTGTTTCTCATAAAAATGAACTTTTTCCAACTGCTATTCAAGGCTTGTTTTGTCTTTCACTTTCTGAGCTACAACAGTTATTTTAAGCTTCTCACAAATTAGCAGAGGATTGTGTAACACCTTGTTAGTATGGGAACTGATGGGTCAGGCCAGGTTCGGTACTGATGTTAATTGCTCCGTCTCTATTTGAAGTCAATGGCACTGAACTATTTCCTGATGACAGAGGACTCAACCTTTCATTTTTCTTTTGGCACACAAGCATTGGTTATGCTGAGTGGAAATCTCATTTGTGAAGTTTTATAGACCTGGGCCGAGGCGCTTTGTATGCTAACAGTAGAGATCTTATCTTGTATCCTTTTCTGTAGCTTTCAATGCAAAGTATAACCTCCTATTTCTATTAGAGCCTCACACAGTTTTTTGACAAAAATCAGCAAGTCTTTTAGAAAGGAGGGGGTGTCTCTTTCCCTCATCTTTTGTCTCCATCCTTCACATGTAGTTTTCCTCATCACACCTCTATTTCTAGTGTGCAATCTTTTGTACTCCTATTCGAATTTTCCATTTTTATTTTCCTCTTTGATTCTGTTTCTGGACTCTTACCAGCAACCACATTCTCTGCTTTGCTGCTCTATGATTAGAGTTTTATTTCTAGTTATTATCTTGCTGTGTGAATTTTCTGAAAATATCTATTATCTGGAATTGCATCTAGTAATTTAAAATATTTCCATTTATGTGCCTTCCCTTCTACCCTCTCTCTGTCTATCTTTGCCAAAAAGATTCAGAAATATTTGTTGACAAGAACTGAATCTTTCTTGTACTTTTACATACCCAGTTATTTGCTTTATATAGGTCAGGAATTTAATTGATAGCTGATTATTGAAGTTATACTTTTTACTTATTATATGGCAATAAATCAATGAGGAATGTCTTATTCTGTTTTCCACTTACATGTGGGTTTTTTCTGTCTCTAAAAGTGAAATTTAATTATGAAATTCAATTTTGTCTGCCAAATTCTTGTAAGTTCTTTGAGTCTTCTTTGAAGATTAATAGTTGTCTAATTATAATAACGGTGTTAATATAAGCAGTTTTCTGAAAGAATTAAAGAGCAGGATTTCTGTCAGAGTTTGGTTAGGACAGTATTATCTAGGACACTTAACTGTCACCTGCTTCATGAAAACATTCTGGGTTTAAAAAACATGATAGAAAAATATTTTCAAGGGGAGATTAAAAAAATATTTTCAAGGGGAGATTAAAAAAATTAGATCATTTTAGTGATATAATTCATAGAAACAATCTGCAACCAATTTTACTGGCACATACTATGTAAGGATAAAGGAGAAGGTCCG
This sequence comes from Platysteira castanea, assembly GCA_013397175.1. Taxonomy (NCBI): domain Eukaryota; kingdom Metazoa; phylum Chordata; class Aves; order Passeriformes; genus Platysteira; species Platysteira castanea. The sequence goes on along the minus strand of VYXC01010850.1, from coordinate 312,664 downwards.
TGAAGGGGCAGTAAACTTCAGTGCAGAGGTAAGGACAAGAGGCTTAAGTGGCATAGGGCAGCATAGGCATGGAAATTTCTTAAGTTCACATTATTTTCGGCACAAAAAATAAACATGGCTTGAACCTGTAAATCTACTCCCAGCACGTCTGTACCCTCTAGAGCATGGGGTGCTTGGCATGCTTAAGCATTCTGGGTAGCTTGGGACACTGTCATGCCTATCCAGACTGCAAGGCAGCAGTGAGGCCCAACATTCACACACAGCTTCTCAATTCTGTTGGGTGCTCAAGCCCCAGCTGTTGTGTAATATCCACCTTGGATGGTGTGTTCAACTACTGAATGAGGATAACACCTTCCCATAAGGGAGACTCACAGAGTCAGTTCACTGCAAGAGTTATGGAGGAGTTCAGACTACAGAACTGCAAGAAACTTTAAATTATGGACTTGTATACATTGATACTCACATGATTATGCTCACATAAACTTGAGCAACTTCACTGAAATAAACTTTGTTTATTGTGATTTCTTGCATTTTAACAATATTTAAATAATAGCTGACCCAGATGAACTAAACATCCAAAATTATCACTGCCTTGAAATCAAACCATAAAAATGATCTGTTCCTAATAACTAGGATTTTTTCAAAGAAAATACTAGTCCATAATATTTTTATTTGCATATCTCTTCTGAAGTTGTACAAAGAATTTGGAAAGTGTGTAGGAGAATGCAAACATGCTTTTGGAAGCAAATGTGAAGGAATCATCTTTGGTACTTGACAGCCATGGTTACATGAAGAGGTTAAAATGTGGCAGATCACAGTGAAGAAATAGCACAGTGCGTAAAGGAGAGGTAGCCCAGTCACAGTAGTGACAGCCTCATCCTCAGATAAGCATATCTTACTAAGGAAAACATACTCTTTTTCCCCTCATATTTTCAAATTTATAAATGTATGACCTGCTTGTTTATTTCCAAGTAATTGTCATCCAGAGTCCCACTTCAAGCCTCACCTTGTCACTTATGTTCTAATTTTAGAGAGAAACCGATTTTTTTAACAGTGAATGAAGATTACTTCTTTTTCTGGTTTTTATTTTTTCATATTTTTTTGATCCAGGAAAGCTGCCCATCAATAGAATTGGTCCTGGATCCCCATTAAGAGGAGAGATTAATACCTCCTATTTTTTAATCCTAGGAAGGAGATGGACTTGCAAGAAGAGCAGTGAGTTTCTAGAAAGTGAGTTCTATCTGTTGCATGATGTTGAGAACAGGACAGTCTTTGATAGTAGAAAAAATAAGTTTATTTTTGCAAATTACACTTTTTCTCCATTTAAATCCTTTTTTTTTTTTTTTAATTTCATGTGTCTTTTTGTGTCTGAGTGGTGACTAGACTTCTTCTCTCCTTTCTTTATTATTTTTTATTGTTCCTTCCTTGGTTTTGCTGTTCTTTCCCTCTCTGAAATTCAGAGTAGTAGGAAGGGAAATAGGACCTAATGAAGTGAATTTGGTCAGTGGCTGTGGTATGTCATACATTGTTTAATACAGAAGTAATAGAAGGTGGCCAGTGTGATACCAAACTTTCTGAAGAAACACATAGGATCTGAAGAAACCAAGAGTCAGTGAACCTGGCTTTTTTACTAGACAAACGTGTAGATTCATGCAGCCTTTCTGTCACTTAGCTGAATAACCATCCTAAATGCCAATATTCTTTTGCATATTAAATAAATGTTAAATAAATTTTCTCTCAGAGAAAATGTAGAAATATTAAATCATTACTTAACCTGATGAACACACTTTATATTGAGTGATGAGTATCCTCTGTACTAGAGTTAGTAGAGAACTAGTGAGAGGTTATCTGAGGGAAGAGTTGCTCTATAGGGGGAACTCCTAATTCACACATCTGCTTCTGGGCCTTCTGAGGTCAACAGCATATCAGTAGGGATGATCAAACTAATATTGCTGGAGAAATGAAGCTGTCACAGGAAATAAAGAGAAGTCCTCTCTTAGGTCAGCAACTGTTTAAATAGGAGGTAGAGTATATACTTGGTTGTGACAATAGAAGACAGTTAGAAGTGAAATCCAAACGCTGTGCAGCATAATTTAAAAAATATGGAAAAGGTATTAATAGGGAAACGAGAATTTGTATATGATTTTTATGATATCATATTTAAACCAAAAATATTTAAAGGTGTCTGTCAAAAGTTTCAGAAAATTTTAATGCTAACTAAATGCTACAGCGACTAAACTGCAGTGACATTAATTGTCATAAATGCAAAGCAATGTAAATGAATAATAATATTCTCTTATAGTATCCAGGTAACTAGAGCTAAACCTATTATGAAAAGAAAGAGAAAGGTTCTTCATACTTTTTAAAAAAACCTAGAAGAGGGATGAAGTGAAGCAGAGATGCCTCATTAAAACTTTCAGTGCTTAAGAGAATCTGAAGTGGAACTCAAGTTTTGACTGCATTTTTTTTGGCTAATCCAGTTACTCTTCACCTTTATGGTCATAAAGCTGTAGAGAAGTCTTCTCTTTTAGAGTTCAACTCCACAGACAGAGAAGAAGCTTTTCAAAGCAGAAGCTGGGCTCCAAATTCACTGACTTCCACTAAGATGAAGTGCCATATAATCATATGTGTCTTTATTTACGTCCTCCCCGTAACCACCTACACAAACTAGCCTAGTTTCTTATCCACACCGTGTGGGCAGAGAATGGCAAAATAGCTCCTGGGAAACACTCCTGCTCTCTCCTTGCAAGGAAGGGGGAAGTCTTGGTTGTTCCTAGGGTGCTCTGACTGCAACTGCTCAGTAACAAACCAAGATTCTGCCCTGACAAGAGAATTATACATCCCACTTCCATCACATGTGAAAACCTGGTTCGAATGTCTGGGTGCCAGCACAGCCACAAATATCAGCCTCTCCTGACAAGACCTGTTATCTTCACTTACCTAATGAATATAGCCGAGGTTTAGCACTTTCCATCTTCCCTCCTTACCCCACACAGACCATCGGACTTCAGATGGCTGAGTTAGATTCCTCAAGTTAAAAAACCTCACAATTTTGAGTTAACCATTATCAAACCTTCAAAGATATTCCCTAGCTTTCCATAACATGAAAATATGGTTTTATGCATCAAAATGTATTTATACCTCTCTGAATGATAGGGTTTTTTTTTGTTATCTAGAGTCCATGGAAAAGAAACATTTCACTTGATCTAAAATAATTGTATTGGACACCAAATAATTTATCTTTATTTCTAGTATTTTTTAAATGAGGAAGTTGTATCAGTAGGATCAGAGAACATTACAATACAAAAACATGAAAATCAGTGATTTAATTTAGAAATTATTTTGGACGTTTTCTTCAGATATTTTTAGTGTGAAAATTGAATGACTAACCAATGTTATCAAATATTTTGCTCACGAAAAGAAAGCAGTGGTTGTAAAATCTCACTATATTTCAAACAGACTCTCATCCTTAGAATCTACCATTAATAATAATTTTTAGAAGATGAGATTTTATTCCAAGTTTCCACCTTGAGGGAGTTTTCTTTTTATCTTGGCATTGCAAACCTTTGAAAAACATTTCGAATGGGAGGCATGACAGATTTTAAATGGAATATGCAGCTACTGAGCTTCACACTATAATTACTGTCATACTGAAGAAGGTTAAATATTTATGAAGACTGTGCTTTTTATCAGTCAGTCTAATTTTTAAACCTGAATTCTGTAATTGCATTGAAATGCCAATAATCAAAGGGGGAGTTCTTTCTTGGCAGGCATAAGATTTTCACCAGTCTCATTTGTTTGTGAAGCACGGCCAATAAAAACAAATTCTGTGTAGTTTTTTCATTTGGATCAAAAATTAAATTGAAACCAGTTATGCCAAATAACTTCTTAGGCAATGCCTGACTGTTTTGTGTTTGTTTGTTTGTTTTTCTCCCCAGAGATTAGAAACTGGGCTTCCCTCCTTAATGTATATTGAGTTTTATATTCAGTCACTGTGAATTTCTTCCTCCCCAAATTTGGTTAGGTTAAATAGCGGATTAATCTTAGAGTCTTACTAGCATATTTTGCTATATTGAAATCATTCAGAAAACTTCTGAATAGTTTCCTGACAAAATTTACTTCATGACGTAAGTAAGTAAAGTAAATTTATTTTACTTTACTCCAAACTTCCCTGATGCTTGCACTATAATAGGTTTGTTGAAAGTATGTTACAAATTCTGGTTTTACCAAGGTACCTTTTACCTCATATTGCAGTCCTATAATCAAAATACTAATAAAACAAAGAGGTGAAAATATTTCTGTTTAATAATTTTATTGATTCACATCAAGTCTCACTATTTTTATATGACTGTGTTATGTGAATTAATCTAGAATACTGGTCTGAAGAGATATACTAGAAAAATTTCCCTAAATGACGTACACACTGCGATTTTATAGTTAATCAGTCTTTTAAAACTTCTGATGAGGGTTCTCCATCTGGAGAAGCAATGCATGGTGCTGAACCCACTCAGTCTAAGAGGGTTCTCACACAGTATTCTAGTCACTGGGGTGAGGTGAAAGGTGCCTGTTTTTGAGCTGGAAACTACCCCAGCTACCTAGGCAGTGTTGCAGTCCGGTATGGCCTGCACTTCCCCTGAAGACAGCTTTGGCCCGTTGAAAGAATCAGGGACAGTATTTTTGGTAGATATTCATGGATGTTTTATTTCTCTGACCGCATGGCAGCCAGGAGAGACAGAGACTGACCGCGTGGTAGCCAGCCAGGTACAGAACTTTCTTCACTGACTGTCCCCCCAGACCCAGGGATCATGGGACAACCCCAGTCCCCGGGGCGGGGAAAACACCGATAACCAATAATGAACAGGATAAAATCAGGGAGCTTGGGAGACCCCGTGGACCATGCCCCAGCTTCCATGCCCATCCCCCAGGGGGGCACCCCCACAAGGCAGCACATCCAGGATGTGATTAATAGAATAAGAATAACTGTCTAAAGAATGCCAGGTCAGCCAACCCTCCAAATATTTCCTTCTTTCTGTGAACTGGAAAGGAACAGACACAGCCATTTGAAGCTGTATGAAAAGAATACTACCCACTCGTATTCATAGGAACCCTGCCATGGCACAGCTTTGTTCTATAAGAAAACAAGTCCTCCTCAGTTGTGTGAAAGGTATGCCCTTGTCCTTGGGAGGAGGTCCTGGACCCTGCTTCCAGGAGAGCTGGAAGGACCATCCCCAGAGTAATAGAAGTGAGCACTGCATAGTGCAGTGTTTTCTGAGGGGTACTCAGAGCAACTTTCTATTAGCAGTGCAGGGCAGCCCTTCTGCCAGATCTAAGTCTCACTGTGCACTAGATAGGGAAGGTAAGGGACAAAATTCTGGTGTGAGTTCCATTCAGTGAAACACTTTTCACCCCAAGTATGCCTGGCTTTTCACAACTTCCAGAAAACACTGTAAGGGCTAAAGGTGTCAGTAAAACTGAGTCATGAAGCACCTTGTACTTAAAATTAATTTGCTCTTTTTCATTTCATTACAATTTAAGTAACTACTTAGAATTAAAAAATAAAGCAGCATTTACAGAATTCATTTCCTTCCATTCAAGCTATAAAGCTTGGAATATATACTTTCAGAATTTGTTAAGAATTTAGTATTGACTGTTTACAACTTTTTCAGAGTTCAGTTTTGTTCAGTTGCCAATCTGAATGCAAAGAGTCAAATTCTGGGAAATGGCAACAAAGTTGTTAAAGAAGTGCCTTAGAAGGTAGAACAATGACACAGATAAGGCATCCTAAGGTATATAACGTCAAAGAATTTTATATATGAGTGGCTACTGGGCTATTGGGAGACAAACTGGCTCTGCGTAGGCTGGAATGGGGTACTCTTCCTAGGGCTATGTCTGGGTTCAGCAGAGATCTGAAACTTCAAAGACTTTAGAAAAGGGGAGGGGGCATTAATAGATTAGGAAAGGCTATGAGGGATTAATCAATGGAAAGCTGACAGCCAGATTGCAAGAGACATGGGAAAATATCAAGTGTGGTGAGCTGAGTGGGATATTGGTTTGTTTCGTTTTGTTTTGTTTTGCTTTACTTCCAGAAATGAGATTAGCTCAGCTCATGAGAAAATAAAAGTTTCACACAGTTCTGTGTATGTTCCTTGTTTTCCAGAATTCGTGTTTCACTTCTTGTTTCTCAGGTGCAATCATCTCTCTGTGAATCTGTGCATATGTTTAAGAAACAATTAAGACTAATGTTTTATATTGACTCAGTTAAATCCTGGGAGAGGTTAAGCCGTGAATCCCACTAAAGAGAGATTGAATAAAGGTCTAGCATCTTTGATGTACATTCTTAAAGATCCAAAAGAAGGAGAGTTTCATATATCTATTAGGTGTGGCAGTGATGTTCATAATTGTTTCTCCAACATTACATTAAAAGAATTGCATAAATCTGATTCTTCTCAATAAGGGCAGACTGAAGACTGTCAAGATCATCATAGACCATTTAGATTGTGACTGTTTTGTCCAGAGTGACCTTTTACAGAAGTTATCTGTGCTGGTAATGCAGAAAATGAAAGCATTACATCATTTAACCTTTGTTATCTACTCTGTGTTAATTCTATTTTTTTTCTATTCTCTATTAAGTAAAAGTGTTTCTTGCAAAGCTATTCTTCTGCATACTTTGCTGCTTTATATTCACAGATGCATAAAGGATTAACTTTGAATTCCTTTTATATTGTGTTAATAGAATTGTATTATATATATTGCTGATCAGGTTTTAGCAGGTTCAAATGCCTTTAGGTGGTCTCTTGTGGATTTTTTTGGATTCCCTTAGTTTTGAGTTGAACATTATTTGAAGGGACAATAAATGTTGAACCAGGTTGCTACATTCAGAGTAGAAGGGCCTTGAGGGGAAGCTGTATGAGGAGTGACGGAGGCCACTTGCTCTATTCAGCCTGGAGAAGAGGAGACTGAGGGGAGACCTCACTGCAGTTACAGCTTCCTTGTGAGGGGAAGCAGAGGGGCAAGTCTCTTCTCTCTGGTGCCCAGCTGCAGGACTCAGGGAAATGGCCTGAAGCTGAGGCAGGCGAGCTTTAGGGCTGGATATCAGGAAAAAATTTTGCACACAAAGGGTGGTTGGGCACGGGAGCAGGGTCCCCAGGGCAGTGGTCACAGCACCAAGCCTGACAGAGTTCCAGTAGCATTTGGGCAATGCTCTTGGGCACACGGTGTGACTCTTTGGGGTGTGCTTTGCAGGTCCAGGAGTTGGACTCAATGATCCTGGTGGATCCCTTCCAACTCAGTATATTCTGTGATTCTAGGATTCCATGATATTAATTCTACTAAGACAGTATTGATTTTGCTTAAAATGTGCTAGCCTGATCCCTTTGTTCTTCAAAACAATTTCAGTGTCCTTGAAAATGTAGGCATTATAGGAAAACTGTATAATATTTGAGGAATTCAGAATAGATAAATCAATAAAGACAAGTTTTAGCATCTGAGTGGAGTCTCATATCTCTAGCAAGCAGCTCATCTGAGGTCTTAAGCTTCAGTTCTATTCTTTCAAGTGTCACTGATTTGAAAGGTGCTGGGAGTCGGGGGCAAATTGCAGTAATGATAAATGCTAGAATCATAATATTAAGGGATATAATTTACAAGATCTGAAGAAAAGCTGTTTGTTTCCAAAAATATCTTTGTAGAGATCCTTAGGGGAAATTCTATTGTTCCTTTTCCAGAATCCCAATCTAATTTTGTATTTAAGTACTGGCACAATTTTAAAGAATGATGGTGAGGTACCTGTAGGTTTTTTAAGTCTGTTTTGGAATCTTGCCTGACAACATTCATGCAAAGATGTTCTAAATTACACTTAGCAGAAAACATAGCACAAAAAAAAAACCACCAGCATTATGTGACTGATTTTGCAAATAAAGCTGTAAAGGTTTTTTGTTGTATATCATCTGGATATCTGAGGCAATGTTGTCACAGACATTCAGATGTTGTTTAAATCCTGTGTATGTTTTTTACAGCCAATCAGGCAGAACAGCAATAGAACATAATTTTTGCAAACAGTACTGTAAATGGTATAACACATTATGTTGCATACTTTTTGAAAGAAGATATGAGGTACATCTTACTAGCAGATGTATAAATTTTTAAATATTTTTCTGCCAGTTTATTTAGGTGAGAAATTAACTTCCATTCTGATATTCACCTACTAAAGTCAATTAGAAAAAGGTTATTTTTATTTTATTGGACTATTAACTATAGAATGGCAATTTACATTTCCTGTATTCAATCTGCAGAACAGCAGTCTACAGCCAGATATATTCAATTACTCTCAATGATTTAAGGAAACATTGTTACCTCCTGCAAATGGAATATCTTTATGGGCACTTCAAAAATACTGAAAAGCCTGATTCTTTTGGCAGTTTATAATTTTACTAACAAACATTTTAAATTCGTTATGTTTTATATTTTTTTGCTTCCTTTGTTGTCTTTATTAGAAAAGAATGTAGTCCTATATTTAGCTTAACTTAGCTAAGTCTATAAATCTAATAGTCATTGACCTCATTGCTGCAGCATCTTTTTCTTTCTGCCTGCTGGTTTTTTTTTTCTTTTCATAATTTCTACATAAGTAGGGCAATATAGCCATTTTCTGATGACACCAAAGTTCTACTAAACCTACACTTTCTTTCATGAATCTTTTTTTTTCCCCAGATGACAATCAAGACAAGTGACCTTAGCATACACTCAATACAAACAGCACCATCATGTCTCAGTAAGACTGTATTGTAATGGTTTTGAGGCAAACCATCTTTTGAGGTATGCAGTCAATAAATTCATCTCAAGAAAGGAATGAATTAAAATGTCAGTTTGTTGTGGGAGAACTACTAATGACCAATTCTGAAGCTGGTGCTTTCACTTTTTCCCTCTGAGCTAACCTCCATTTGATGGTAACATCATGTGCTCTTTTGAGGCCACCACTTGATCTAGACCAAATTGAGGGAAAATAGAGATTCCACAGTATTCATCTGGGTGTGTTATATGCAGAGCTGGTTGTCTTTCTTCTGTGAACAGGTATATGAATTATATAATAATAAAAAAAAGTAGAAGAAAAATGCTTAGCAACTTCAGATTTCTCTGACCTCTTATCTAAATTACAGCTGACATCTGAGCATAGTCATGGCTTTGCTTTGCAGTTTATGAAAGTCTTTGTTCACCATGTCCATTGTGTGCGAGACCTCTCTTACCAAGTCAGCACAATCCTGCAATAGTTTCATTCAATAAAGGGCAGTGGCTGTGGCTTCTGCTTTTCAAATGAGCATTTTAGCCTGCACACTCAGATTGCAAGGTATATCTTTTTTCTGATTGTCTGTGGAGGCTAATATATTGTTAGGAGGTAATTAATGATTTCAAGGGAATGTTGACTGTCCTATGGTCCACATCTCGTAAACCAGTCTGCACTTGCCTGCTTTATCTCGTCTGCTTATCTTATCTGCTTATCTTGCCTGCATGAACAAGTTGGCATCTGCCTTAGTAACCACTTTTGCATGTTTCTGTTTTCTTTTGAAGTATGAAATGGAGAGAAGGAAACTGGTATTTCCTTTTCCTGAGGCATTCACTAAACGGACTGGAAAAGGCGAAGAAGCCTGGTAACTTCTTTACTGCTAGATAAGCTCCAAGAAAGACAGAAGAAAAATCTGTTTTCTTTCTCTCCCTTATACTTGAATTACAGGTGTCAAAATATGGGTAATTTAGTAGAATTTTCTAGGGATATAAAAGAGAAGTAGCTTGATCCACCATAAATCTTTAGTTTGAGCTGTAGAATACACTATCAATAACTGCTGGTACTGTCTTCATCCTTCTGCTGCATTTCACTTCATTGTCTGTTTTGAGATAAATTGTAAAGCAACATATCAAGTTAGCAGCTTATTGACTGTCCTGCTGGAAAATATGTAGAGCAGGCATGGTTTTAAATGAATTCTGTAAAAGAGTGAACAACTCAAGTCTGTGCAAGACAAGTTTACATAGCGAGCATTGGACTGATAGGCAGTAACTCAGAAATGAATTGTGCTTATTTGAGTAGAGGGATTTTATGAGGCATGGGTTGTTTTCATGAACACTTTGATTCTAGCTAATTTCTACAGGATTTCCTGTTCTCTGAAAGATATCTGGCTCTATACAACTCTGCTTGGAATTTTAGATACCCTTTTTCTCTCATGCTGTTTATCTAGTTTAAGAAGGATAACTAAATAACCTTGATATTCTTTTCTGGGGCCAGAGAGGAAAGTAGTTTCATTTAAATAAAGTCCTTTACACCATTTCAGAAATGAAGATGGACTATGGAAGAACTACAGATAATTTTTGTTTTCTTCATCTCTTTTCAAGTGGTAAAAAAATTATGATATCAAAGTGTGTAGGGTTTAATGAACCTGTGTTTATTTAAACAATATGAGAGTTTGGCTTACCATCTGGAAAAGTCTAGTGCATGTCTAATGTTTGTGTATTTTATTTGATTATTTGGGTTACTTCCATTATTTGACTTGCTATAATGCTAAATTCCTGTGATGTTTGCAACTGTTCCATAGAAAGTAGAGCTGAGGTAGGTATCTCTTGCCTTCTGGTTGGTTCTTTTTAACTTTTGCCTGTGGAGAAAGTGAGACTTCAGAAAGGTTAGTTAAGCTAAAGGTAACGTCACCAGAGATGGCATAAACAGAAAAATGATATTACCTAACTGAGATGGTCTTTGATGTCTTTAAAGATGAGAAGATTTTATTTTCATCACTTCAGTTTGTAGATATTTAAAATGTGGTGTTTTTTCTTCAGTTGTGGGCTCCTTGTATTGGGTTTTGGTTTTTTGTGTGTGTGTAGTTTTGGGTTGTTGGACTTTTTTTTAGAGGGTAAAGGCTATTTCCCTGTGACAATATTTACAAAGCCATCAGGAGACTATCAGAACCACAGCCCATAAAAAGAATCTGGTACTTTTTGTCAAGTTGCTTTTGAAAATGCCAAAGGTTACCTTTCTGCATTTTCTGCATAAACTGTAGTTTATGTCTATGGACCTATAGAATTGTCTCCCTTTCCTCAGATGATTGTATGAAGGACAGCAGGTTTAATCAGTGCATCTGAGAGCAGAGAAGACAAATCCTTCTGATTACAATAAAGGGTTTCCCAATTATTGGTAGTTTGTTTGAAAGTGATCAATAATTGTATATTCTTTTAGAAAAGGAAAGACTTTTTACTGTCATTCTTTTTCTGGTTGGTTACACCCATCAAATATTAAATTATAAATATACAAAGTTGTGGCACAAATCCCTTATGAAATGGGCTAAGGATGGTACTAAAGGTGTCTCCTTCAAAATCAAGAATTATCTTAGACTCTTAACCCTTTGTTGGCAGACAGACAAAACGTTAAGGATTGAGTGGAAAGGCAAAAATTGCATGGAAAACATAACCCATTGAAAGATGAACGTTTTGAGAGGTGTGGGGAATTCTGCACTTCCACTGTTGCAGTGCCCTCACAGACAGGTTTGAGGATCATTTACCACCACCTCCTCTTCACCCAGAGTGTTTGAATACTACTATATCTAACATCAGTCAAGAGGAGAAAATGAGCTCTGGGCATTCACTCAATTTAAATGTTTTTATCAAAAGCATTTGTCAGTTCATGGATTGGTCTGAACTAGAAGAGTCAGTAGGTGAAGATAGGTCATGCTGAAGTGTACATACACGGGCTGTGGTGTCACACCACAGAGTGTTCCATGGAAAAATTCATATCAACCTCCATGATGGCCACAGCATGCCACTTCTCTAGTCCTCTTTGCGTGACCAGTGTTTTAAGCAAATGTATGAAAAGATACATCAGTTCCCTGATCCAGTTCAAAGGGTAACTGCCACAAAGTTGTACCAGTCCTAAGATAGTAAAAATAGAGAGCAGGAATATCTCAAGGTAGTGTAATACCTGAAGACTTCTGTAGTTCAATGGGCCAATTTGTGGTGGCAGTGTTAGAATGAAAGGCTGTCTCACATTCAGGTCTGCTCAGGGATGCTTCTGTTTGCAGAACTATGATGACCTCAACCAGGAACCTGATGCAGCTGAAAAAACAGGTGTTGGTTGGGTTCCATTTCAGCTGAATTCACTCCTGTTCTGGTGATGCTCTGACCAGTTTTGGCCAGAATAAGCAGTATCTCTGAGTGTTCAACCGTGGCTTGTATCTGCTGAAATCACATTTTGAATTGCTGGTTTGGGGAATAGGAAATTCAAGGGCATCATTCCCAGCAAGTATTTATTACTAGGCAATCAAACACAAGACATAATGGCCTGTGTGCCAAAGAAATGGATGCAATTTTAAAGGCTGAGGTCCTCACTTAGGAGGAACAACAACAAAGTTTTCTCCTGAAAAAGGGAATGAAGAGTTTAGAAGCAATACCAGTGTAATGTACTCCTGCTGTCTGCACTGGGCACATTGTCCTCCCAGCTGGCATAACTGTTTATAAGGCAAGCAGTTATGTAGGTGGAATAGAAAGCTGATTCTACTAAGCCACTTTCTCCTTTATGTTTACATTTTTATTTCCAGTATACTTACAGCTAAACAGACCAATCCAAGGCTGGTAATCTGGAGCACAGGAGAAGAAAAAGCATCTTTTTGAGGTGACAGATGAGAGGCAGTTAAACTCTCATGCTTGTGCTAAGGTGGTTGGAACATACCAGAACTCTGCAAGTCCCCACAGAGGCTCTGACAACCATTTTACCCACGCTCTGAGAACAAGAAAGGATTTCCTTTTCACTTTCATAAGCTGTCAATCTCTGTTCAATGATATGAACAGTTAATTCGCTTCCAAAAATCTATTTTTCATGCATTGCCATCTTTCTAAGGGAGAGTAAATCCTTTCCTTTACTTACCATGCTTGAAATTTAACTTTCTTGCATAAGACTGTAGAAAAAGTTTTTCTGAGTCCCAAAAAAGAACATTAGAGGCAGTTCAGCTTTTACTTTTTTTTCCCCAGTTTATGAATGTCTGAGCATTAAATGACTCAAGTTTATTAAGTCTGAAAAAATGGCACTAGGATTTTAATGTCAATTGATGTTAAATAACTTAGAAAACTAATGCTAACATCAGAAACCATCATATGCATGATATTCGATATATAGCTACATTCAATAATAAATATCTTATGGAATTCATATAACTGAAGCCCACACAAGAATAAGGAAGCTGCCAAAATAGAATCATATCCAGTTGGCTTAGTCAGCAAGAAACCAACTGGTCCACAGATGCTCTTTTTCCTATGAGAAATTATCCTCTTTTGCAAGTCTCTTGTCTGCAAAATGTTTCATATGAACTTTTCTCCTCCTGCAGTCTGTAAATAATTTATTCATCAAACCCTTTTATTTGTAGCAGATGGAAAACTTAGTACAAATTTAAAAACAAAAAAGTAGAAGATTAGACACTTAGGTGAATAACTCTAATCGCATTATACTGAACTAACTTGTAAAAAAGGCCTTAAGGCATGGGAATCAGCGGACACCCAGATGGATTTGGATGCCTTTTCTCTGGCATAGACAAGAACTTGAAAATAAGTTATTTTAAGAATTGACAGTTGAGAGTGCTTGTTCATCATATGTAAGCATATGAGCACAGGTATTGAGGTTATGACAAGATGTTCACCTGTATCCAGTGTTCCCTTGTTATCCACTTCCAGTGTCCTTGTCTATTCATGCAGCTGTCCAGCTGAGGTCCAGCCAGTGTCACAGTAAAATAGAGTAGGTGCTCTGTTCCTTAGAGTAGGTGCAGCATGTGTCCTTTTTCCCTCTCTGGTATTCCTTTGCACAGGAACACAAATATTTTGGCAAGATAATAATAAGATATTAAAATAAAAAACACCTGGTATGGTTCCAATTCCTTTTCTTTCAGAACATGCACACTTTTGATACTTTTAGTTTAGCAAAACTTCACCAACTTGTTAATTGACTATAGAACATAACTTGCATTCCTGTGCTTTGCATTTTATGCAAGGTCACGAAGGGAACAAAGACCATATCCTTACATCTATTGAGAGAGTGGTTCTCAAAATGCTTCCGTCACTTCCAAAGAAACACTGCTACCATTTGCTTTATGGGTAAAAGTCTGATAATATTGCCAATAACATAGTTGCTACTCTAGCAACAAGAAAGCTTTGTTACTTTGATTATACATTTCTATTCATAAAATATCATTTACCATTAGATAACTACTTACATATGATGATGGTGTGACAGTTGCCCCTTCTATAATGCAATGACACAGACCAAATAAGCTGAATTTTATTCAGTTAAAGTTTAACATACATCAGAGCAAACATATGTAAAGTATGTTTTCTACTTCATTATTCTGTGATTTCGCATTCATTTGAATAGTATCCTATAAAAACACCATCAGAAAATGGATCTGTTTCTTATAGAGTGATAATATAATAATCATTAGGACAGATGTGATACAGTAGCATACAAGGGAGGAAAGAAGAATTACACAAATTCCAGTAATAGAAGATACTCTGAAAAGTCTGTTTGGTTAAGAATTACTGCAAGAACTTCAAGAACTCTTCCTTTTGAGTGTTATCTGGACTAAACCGTGTTGGATCCTGGAAGCTGGCCTGATCTTTATTGATGAAATACTGCTGACTGATTGATTGTAAACCAAGGAGGTGGGGAAGACGGCGGGGGGGCGGGGAGGGGCATGCTAGTTATTCTGTTTTCTGTGAATGTATAAATGTTCCTGTTTCTGTAATCTTCATCCAAATTAAGAAAATAAGAACTTTGCCATCAATTTCAGAATACTCCATTGTATAAAGGCAATGTGCCTTTGTAATTGAAGCTATGTGTCAGAGTTGTAGTACAATTTTTTTTATGCTAAGGGATGCACCTGCTATCTGGGGTTTGGCTCTCAAAATGTGTTTTGGCAGAGAATAATGATAATATTAAGTATAAAGATTATGTCATTATGATAGGATTATTGACTGGGAAGTTCATCGAAGACACTGCTTTCATAGACAACACAAAGTGATCTCCAAGCCAAAAATTTCATGTTCCTTACCATCTCAGAAAAAAGTGTTCTTAAATGAATGAGACCAGATGTTCCTATGCATCCAGCTGCTTCTCACCCTGACTTGCATATTTTATATTTCCCAGAAGGCAATTAAAATCTGCAGCATCACTGTCGAGTTTATTGCACTATTAACTTAAAAACTGCATCAACTGTTGTGTGGTATTTAAGTAGAAGATTTACTGTGGATGGGTTATTATTGCAGAAAAAGGGTACTGTTCTCTGCTAAAATTCTAGGAGACATATATTTAATTTCATTTATTTTTTGTAAGCAAATTATTAGTAAAGGTTTTTTTTTCCATTCCATGACATTTTCATGGCTTCCATCTGTAGCTGGCCTTTCCAATCAATTGAAAAATGAAGGAATTAACATTGAACATACCATCTTTTGAGCATAACTGGGCATTTAGACAGTCATATAAATAAAAGTCACGGGGTTAAGAATGAGAAAATATTATTACAGCTGTAGAGACACATACTTGCAACTATTTCAGCAGGTATATACCTAGTGCCAAGTTCAATGCATTTGTTGACTTAATTTAGTTTAACTTAATGCTTTTGCCTTAGTGTACTTTTATTACTTTTTTACTGTATTTGAGAACATCTACTAATATGATCCTGCAAAATTTCATTCACAGTGTGAGCTAAATTAGGACTTTCAAGTCACAGACTTCAGAAAAAAGAAAGGAGAAGGAATATTCTCATGAGAAGTAGTTTTGCTGTACAGTCTTTTACTTATGGAGTACACGTGTGATATTTCTTAAATATCTGGCCAGCCATGCTAGATAAAGCAGAAAAAAGATACATGGAAATATGCCATATTCCATATTCTTCTTTGGCACTTGAAATCTGTTTGAATGAACAGCAGGGAATGAAATTCTGGCTTCCTGCAGAAGCTGACTCTGAAAATGGCAGTAGACAAGGAAACAAAATTATCAGCTTCGAGAACCACACTAAAAAAAGTTTTCATCTAAAATATTCTATAGTGTTGTTTCACACACTCATCAATGAATGGAGCAAGATTTAAAAATGCATAGATTTTTTTTTTTATGTCCCAAAGAAATGTTGATTTATTCAAGCACAGTAGATGTTTTTTCACTTGTAACAGCAGGAAAATATACAAGGAAAAGCAAAGCACATGTAACAAGATCATACAGCATCAGCAGTACATGTAGCAATACTCTTGACGAAGTAATAGCTTTGGGGTTTTTTTCCCTTTCCATAATCTTCCAGCAGCGTTCCTGGATAATCATTATAGTTTAATCTTTGTCCTCTGCAGGTACAATATCTGTCTTTCAAAGTCTCAAACTAATCTGTGACA
Organism: Platysteira castanea; assembly: GCA_013397175.1. Classification (NCBI taxonomy): domain Eukaryota; kingdom Metazoa; phylum Chordata; class Aves; order Passeriformes; genus Platysteira; species Platysteira castanea. Next base: position 296,275 of record VYXC01010850.1, on the reverse strand, counting down.
CAAAGGGAAAGACTTAGTCCTGCAGTGCCACCCTGAATAGTTATCTGGCTGGCATTTTTTCTTGTACTCAAGGGGAACACCAGGTTTTGAGTTGGACATTGAATCCTCATAAAGTTTGGTATTTATTTCATGTTTGCAAGAGTGATCACAGACTTGGCTAGCTGCCCTGAGGAAACAGGTCTCTGGAGCAACACCCAAGTGGTTGTACTTTAAACCTGAGCTAGTAGAGCTTTACAGAAATAAACACCTGTATTGCATAACACTGGAAAGGTATTTCAGGGATTTTTTTCTTTTATGAACAGATATGACATGCCTTCAGAGGTCATTATTAATTTTTCTAGAGTCCCAGATGGAATGGGCTTCAGCCTTCTTTCATTCTCTCTTCACTTTCTTCTGATGGCTTTTGTTTTTGTCTAGCACTTCTTTAGAAACAGCCTGGCAAGCATATTTAAGCACAGTAACTCATGTGGAAAATGAATGTTGCTCTTGTTAAACTGAACATTCACACTCGGAATAGTTTTGAGACTTGTAACTCTTGAACTCAAGGCATTTATGGCAGGTAAACTTACCATTATTATTATTATTAGTGTGGGTGTGATTTATTGTTCATCACCATCACAGCCAACAGAGAGCTAGCCATGCAACCTCCAGGATAAGGTATTGTACAATCCAGCCATCCCTGCACAAGGTGTAAGCATTGGGTATGATACACCTCCTGTGGGACCCTCTGAACTTGGTGTCTAGGACCTAAGTATGTGAAACTCCACTTCAGAATGTTCCCTGAAGTGGTAACTTCACCTCTGGAACCTGAAGACAACACTCTATGGGGTCCTAGCACTATAACAGTAATAGCGACCAATGGTTCATGCTCCACTTCTCTTTCTACAGAGACAAGCCATATCGTGTGTGGGGAAATTTGTGCCTGAGTCCTGCTTAGTGACAGGCAGAATACTGGTATCAAGTAGCACTCAACACTAAAATTATCCTCAGTACCAGCATCAGCTGTCAATATTGCAAGATATTCCCAATTCAACACTGATGCCCTATGCTGCTCTGTTCAACCTGCTGCAGGTGGACTTGTTGCAACCCTGCCTTCATGGACTACTCCAATTCCTGGTCACATGCCTGCTAGTATTTTTGCTTTCTCAGCAAAACATTGGTGAACTTGGTGAGCTTAATCTGAGACTGCAGGGAGGCACTAATGGAAGCCTTTTGTCTGGGCCAAAATCACTTTGGTCCAGCTGGCTCCAATGCAGAGATAACATTACTAAGGAAATGGGGTAAGTGTAGGAAAAAATACTGCCTCATCTTACACAAAATCTCCTGAATTTCTCTTTTCTAAAACTTTAATAGGAACATGATGGTACTATAATTCTGTTATTTTTGGCATCTGCTGCATGTAAGATTTGACACTGCTGCCACCAGAAACTTGCCGTCCTTGTTATATACTGTAGGTTAGCAGTGGACTATTCAGGCACAACCCAGCAGCAAACAACTGCTTTCAAATCAATAGCAAAAGGCTACAGCTACATTCTTAAGTAACATTTAACTGAAATCTAAACTGGAGTTGAATCATAAATTCCGGTCTTCCAAACTAGAAATTGAAGAAAAAAAGAGAAAGGAAAAATGCAATTCAGAAAATATTTTATTGAATACAATACCATTTCATTGTAGGCTTTATAAAACACCACCAACCTCTCTGAGGTTGAATACAGCTTGGGCAGGTGCACAAGGAGTGGGAGAGAGAGGGACAGCATCTGCAAATTTTCATGCAAGAGGCATAGTATGGGATATTTGCATCCAGATAATACCTTGTCATAGTGCCCAAGTTTGCACTAGATCGCCAGAAAAAAATTAATGATTCTACATTTAAATTTTATAAAGGATTATGACAATCAGCTACAAGTTCAAATTTACTGGATGTTGCCATTGCACATTCAACAACTACACTCAAGATCATGAAATAAAAAACAGTAACTTGGATTGAAATTACTGTAAGAAGCCTTGTTTGGATACTGGATTAACTCTAACTCCAGAAACTGATGGTCAACAAGACATCATAACCACTGTAGATAAGGACAACTGCAGTTTTTACCAAAGTACTAACATCTAACTTCCATTTTTAGCAGATGGAAAACAAGTAAAGTTCCTGGAATTTGGGTTAATCCCACAACACATATCTAATCAAGACCTGGCACCATGGTTCTTGGAAGGAGATTAAACAAACAGTAGTCCATAGGCAACTTTCAGTTGCATGAAGCAACTGAAAACTCATAGAAAACAGCCTTAATTGGGGGACAAATGTGGTAATATTTATATGAATGAAGTTGCTGCTTACTGGAATGAAGACCAACTAATTTTTCTGATGTGTTTATTTTCGGTGATCGTAAAGCATAAACGTGCTATGACAAGTAGGAACAGTCAAAAGCAGCCTTGAAAAAGTCTCTATATTGCTTAAATTCTCTCAACCTTACCTCTTTATGAAGTATGCATACATTTAGGGACTCTAAGAAGTTCTCAGGTTGACCATATTTCTACAGCTAACTTTGTATTTTATCAGCTGATCACCACAGAATCTTTAAAAATCTGCCATGAAACCTGCACTGCCAAAGAATTGAGGAGCACTTGTTATAACAGTGAGTATGAAGGTAAGTATAGCAGCCGATATATCAAATTACACAGAAACTTCCATTGTCCTTTGGGTGTGCATTCTCCAACATGTGTGACTACCACCACTTTGACAGGAAATAATTTTGTAAAGCAGGATGGAACAATTTGTTAACTACAACAAATATTTTCGAATGGAAAAGAAATTATTAATCCACACTTTAAACCAAGAAAAATGGAAAGGTAAAATTTAGCATATTCATTAGCAATTAGAGGAAATAGTCCAGGAAGGCAAAGTATTCAAATAATTCAGAAAGGTTATGTTGAAATGAATTTCTTATTTATTAAAAAGACGACACATTCTCAAGAGAGCACCTTCTGCAATGAAATAATTTAGTTTCTTCATATAGACACATCATACATGTTAACAACCATGAAAAACAATACAAAATGCTTTCAAATTTAACAAGTATAAAAATATAACTAGTATATATGGCAATTGTGAATCTAATACTGTACAGAAGTATTTATGGATTTTACAAATAAATAATAGCTTAAATGCCCTTTTAAAATCTTCTAACTGTACACTGGAACATAGGTTCTGAAGCTTACCACTAACTTGCCACAAATGTGTGCCAGTCAAATGTTCTGCCCACGAGCTCAAAAAACTTCTTGTTGGGTTCATGGAAATATTCCTGCAGTTTCTCAAGTAACCGGGTATCTACTTGCGGGTGTGCTCGTCCTTTGGACTCATGTAAACAGCGCTCTCTACCACTGTCCCTCAGGCAGTAGAATCCCTTAGTTTTATTGAAATAAAAGTTTGAAGCATTTATCTGTGGTGATAACTTCAGAAATCTCTCTACCTTTTCTATTTCTGGAAAGGGATTTTTGATTAGTTTATCCCCATCTACAATGTGGATATGATCAAGAGGAAAATACTTTAGCCAGTTCTGCATGTGAATGTAGTATAAGCTTCTGTTTATTGCCTTGTAGTCCACATTGAGTTCACCGTTTTTAATCAGGAATTGTTCGATGGATGGGTACGGCTTGTGCTTCTGCATGTGGTTGTAGAACACTTGGGTGTAATCTGATAGTACTCTCTCACTTGGGTCTCTTAAAATAAGGAGTAGTCTCATTGATTGGTTCATGTTATAAACTCTTTCAGGCACTTTAGGTGATGTGAAATATGCTGGAGTTTTTTCCACGGTGATCTGATGGGGATATGAGAATGGCATTTGATTAATATACCACTGCAATCCATTCCTGTAATGATCTTCCCAGTCAAAGAAATGAACTTCACTTTCTGCTGCTGCAATATCTGGATGGAGACTCAACATCTCTAACAAAGCTCTTGTTCCACCTTTTCTCACTCCAATAATAATAGTCTGTGGCAGCTGCTGACATGATCCATTAGAATGAATGTTTTCCTTGAAGTCATTTTTCTGAGATGTTTTCTTTAAAAGCTCTCTCTGAACAGACTGAGAAGAAGTCTCAGCATTTGAATTTATAGCTGGTCTGGAAGGCACTATCTGAGGTTGAACAATAAGCAACACAGCTCCCAGCAGAAAAGCTGCCATGACAGAAGTTCTTAGTCTGGTTTCACTCAAGCGAGTAATAGGGCATAGAGCGATTTCCACCAAGAACAACCCTTAAAAGTTGTTTTTGTTTTGCCGAGTGAACGTGTATTTCTCAAGCAGAAAGATCGCTGAAAGAGGGAAAAGAAAAAGAAAAAGAACATTATCTTATAAAAAAATATCACTACCAAAGCCACACTGCAAATCTCTTTTCTTTTCAAAACTGAACAAACTTTCGCTTTCCCAACTCCCGGCTCATAGGTTATTAAGTGTAATTAAATGTTTTAAAAGACAGGCATATGCAACAATGCCATAAGAAAAATATTTCCAGTCATCAGGAGACACGAACATTGTAAATCTTTCATTTGCACCCAGAGTATTATTAGTTTTGTTTTTTTTTTTTTAATCTGATTTCCTTGGAGTTGAACTACAATCACAAGAGAAATATGCACATTTTTAATCTACAAGAATAGTTTTGTCTTAGAAACAAGACATAAAAAGGAAAAGGTGTGGAATGGACCAAAAGAGCATTTCTAAAAGCTGAGGGTCTTGTAGGATGTCTGGGAATTATAGCCTCCCGAAGAACCATGTAACAGCAACCTTAGAAGTCAAGCCTCCTGGGAAAAAGGCTCATGCAATAACAGATAGAGCTGTCCAACATGACAAGCCAACATTCTTCTAGGAAGGAGTTAGGAAGAGCTCTGGGAAAATAGTACACCAACGAAAAGTTAAAATTTTGTGTCATTTTTAAGTGAAGTTAACTTTTGCTTTGTGCTTACTGTTTCTAAGGATAAAACAGGTGGCTTGCACGCTGGCCCTGCAAAAAGGTAAGATAATGAAACCATAGACCATAGTATGACTGAATCAACAAAACACTAAAAGACCCGTGGTTCCAGTCTTCATACTCAGGACAGAAAATACACAAGGGATACTTCTGGAGGTCATTTCAAGTGTTAGCCAGCAAGCTGCTGTGATGTAAAGAACTAACTTTAGGCTTTATCAAAAGACTACAAAATACCACCACTGAACACCCTTTAAAGGTCAGGGTATTTTTAATGCAATGTTTGAAGTGCAATTGTAACAGTTTCACACATAGTAGAGCTGTTAGATTGTTGCATTATGAGCAAGGCTATGTACACAAGATCCTTGAATTACAATGTCTTCCAAAGACCTTATACCCTCAGTGAAGGGCTGGTGTGGATTTTGGTATTGTCTAGCTCCACTTAGAAGTGGAAACCATGACGGCTCAGTACCTGACTGCTTTGCCTTAGTAGGCTACTGTAGTCATGGATTTAAGTCTGGAACAGCATGGATTTAAGCCTGGAACAGCACATACTGTGCCAGCTAACAAAGGCTGAAATATGAAATTACATATGAACAACCTGAGGAAAGGCAAGGGCTAGGTTTTGGAAACTCTGCAGAGAATCTGAAAAGAAACTAATGACTTTTCCACAATAACCAAAGTCCCAGTGCAACAAGGACTAATGATGTGTTTCTAAGTGATCTAAAGTTCTGTTTGATAGCTTTGCATTTACAGAGGTCATGACTCCACCCTGAACGGAATAGGTCTGCTTCCTGATGTTTTCTACTGATTATCACTTCAGCACTTTCCCTTTTTCCATTTTTAAAAGGCTACAAGACAGCGATATTGTTAGGAAGCAGAAATCGAGGCTGGGAAGAAAGAGAAGCAAAGTGTTATGATAGATGTGAAATTAAGAGAGTGCCTCCTTGTATGCCCACAGGCTTTGAGCTTGTGGGTATACCTTGTGTCAGTTCTGTGACATCTGATGTGAGGCAGCTTTGCAGAGGAATTTGGTTTTTCCCCATTTTTGGCCACTGTTAAGTTTCCTCTGGCTGAAAGGGTTCCATTTTGTCTGTCGTCATTAGCCTTCTGCTCCCTTTCCCTGTCCCCACCCTTCCTGCTAATCATTCGCAGCCTAACCTATATCAATTTTAACAAGAAATAGTCTTAATAGCCCCCCACTGTGGATGTTGATGGGGGGAGACACTGAGTGACAGAAAATTCGATATAGGTAAATTCAGTGAGCTATGCTGCCATCATATTCAGCAGCAATGGGAGCACAGGACACAGCACCAGCCAGACTGGACCAGTGACTGATGGGCAGCTCAATACAAAACAACAAAACATCAACTCTGTTGAATTTTAAGGTCACAGATTAAAGGAATAGCCGCTTACTTCAGAGTATATTTTAAGTCACTGGCTCCATAAATAGTAAGCCTGAGTGGTTGTCTTAACACCTTATTGGAACAGCATAATAGGATTCTAGTGAGGAACAGGTTGAACTGTGTTGAAAGGAGTGAATTTAAAGCCTAGTAGTAGGAACTCTTATTTTGTAATAGTCAGACTGAAATATGCCACGCTAACAGCCAAATTCTGTAACAGACTGTCTCTGGAATGATTAAATTTTAGCTGCTGGTCTCGTAGTCACAACACACTGCTGGATTGGAGAGGGGAGCCCTGAGATGGTTTTTTTTTTTGTTTTGTTTTGTTTTTTTTGCTGCTCTTGTTAGGTTTGTTGGTAGGTTTTTTTTTTCTCTAAAAAAGAAAATTAACACTATATATCAATTCATTTGGATTCTTAATTTGTAACTCATAGTTTGCATGCTACTCAGTTGCCAACACAGCTTCCTGTGGCTGAATACAACATAAGAACTTCTGAGAAAAAGACATAGTAAGGTGTCTCTTCACTCTAGCTCTACTCTTGTTTTGGCCGTCGTCTTTGAAATCCGACTTGTGAGATATTACAGGTGTGGTACCAGGGGCCTCACCTGAGGCAGGTTTTTGAGCCTCAGTGGAGCTCTGCCTCAATGTCTTCCCATTCTTAAAGACTTTTGTGGGGCATAGCTTTTTCTAAATACACTAAAGCAACTGTTTTTGTTTTAACAAGAAATCTCATAATAACATAGGAATATCTTCTGTTTCAGACATACAGAATTTCATTGTTTCTCCTCAGCTATTTGTTCAGGTGCACATCTTCCACTGAAGAACAGTGCTACTGTATCTGTAGCATATATTTTATGCACTCCCAAAGAACCATATCAGTAATTATGCCATTCAGAGTACCTATACGCTATTGTTGTTTTGTTTGCAAGCAATAAAGCTTTGTCTCCCTTTTCTTTCCATTCTATTTTGTTTCTCCCAAACTGTACAAGCCTGATATCTGGATCAATTATTTTGTTGTGTTAGCCTAATGCAACACAATGGACATGACTGTGCCTCTAAATTCAGCACAAAATACATGATGTGTGAGAAGAGTGGTCTTCAGGAATAAAGCAGCACATAAATTGGTTGTCATTCAGTTCTCATCTCTTACATCCTCTAATGCTTTAGGTCGATCTGTAGTTTGGTGTCTAGAGTTACAGTGGTTTATGTAAAATGATGCAAACATGTTTTCCATAGCTTTATAATTTGTGGGTCTGAAAAAAATCTTTTAACAATAACAAACATGTACTGCGGAGTTTAAAGCAGCCACTTTGCTGAGTTACTTTTCTGCTTTAAGAATTTTCTTCACTGCTTCTGCAAGTCATGCAGAGTATATATGACTTCACTTGATCACTTTGTATCTCAATTAGTTCAAAAAATGTAACCGACAGACATTACTATTGTATTTGCTACAAGTAAATGAACAAGTTGTAAAAGAAACACAGTTTATGTTAAATGGTGCTTTGAAGATTATACCAAGACTTTTCAAAAAGTCTGATTGCTTTTACTTAATCTTTTCTTCAGCTTAATTAGCAAAATGTGCCATCCCGTTTATTTAACAAGATTCAATGTGGACTTTATGATTAAAACCTCTTCAATAGTAATAGTAACTTGGAAATAAATAGAAAATGTAATCAGTAAATGCAGAATGACGGCCAGAGGCTGTCATACGTAATTGAGTTTTTAGCATGTTTCAGTACTCTTTGAAACATGTGTCACTATTTTATGATTTCTTACCATTTTACAAAGGTACTTTAATGCCTCCGTATGTGTGTTATCAATGACACTTCCTAAACTACCTAGGTTATATACACTTCTTAGTTTAATATGCATTAACAAAATAAGGTTGTTTCTTCCTGGATTGATAACTTCATTTTTGCTGAGAATTGGATGGGGTTAGCTTTAGCTCTGAACTTTCATAAGAACCTCTGAGTTAGCTGCCCATGTGGGTAGGAAGAAACAAAGAGTGTCTATGGGGCAGTCAGTAGGCATCGCAGAGTGCTGGCAGATGACAGGGACATACTTCACAAAAAAAGCCCACAGCAACACACTGAGACATTTAGCAGAGCCAATGGGACCCAGGTACTACCAGGACAGTAACTAGGAGAGTTCAGACTACATCCTTTCCATAAGCATGCAAGTGACTTCACCTTCATTAAAGAGAAGTTGTGTTTTCCTGGTTCTTTAGGGACTGTGGACAAACAGGTTAAGTTTCAGATGTCCTCACTTTTTCTCCTTGCAGAACTGAATCCCTTCACTGGAGAGATCTCTGCCCAGACATCCAAAAAACCCAGAGTCTGGACTGAATGAGAACCATAGTTCAGTTGCTGAAGTTTGTCTGTAGAGGGAGATTAGAGCTGAAAATCTGAGCGAGACATTCTGTTCTTGTAAAGAATACTTAGATTTGCGGATGTGATAGAACATCAGGACAGTTTGTGGGACTGTATTTTCCTTTGCACATATTTGGGCATGCAATACTGCAAAAAATAAGACTAACATTGCTGGTTAAAATTATCTGTGCAGTACAACCCACACATCTGCTATGCTGGCATCTTCTATTGGGAAAAAAAATTCCCTTAACTGAGATAACCAACTTTCTAAACTGATAAAGACTCAGTGTTCTAAACATCTGTATTCAGTGATGTGCTTAAAAAAAAACTGAACTAGAGCAACTGCAGTGTACTTGAAATCCTTCAAGAACTCATTGATATGAACAGTATATTCCTATACTCTAAGGGTAGATTCTGTCCACCAAAAAATATATTCCTTAGTTGTTTACATTAGCTCAAGTGCCACTTTGTATCCTGATAATATAAAACTTCCCAGTACAGCTATCACTTAAAGCTCAGCCAAGAGCACGAAAGGAAAGAGAGCAATTTTTAAAAAAAATTAATTCCATTTATGAAATATGTTTTTTCTTGAAAATATATTCCGCATTTTGTTATTTTATCTATTAAACTGTCTCACAATGCCCTCTCCATGAAGAAATTCTTCCCATACTTCCCACTGCATACACTTGTGGTTTTTAATCCCATTTTAACAAAAGTTTTAAACATGCTTGAATTCGAGTTTCCAGTAATTAACTACAAACACTTTCCTACATTAGTGAATGCTACAGAGACAAGTGTAACAAATGAAACAGAACTACATACTACTGAAGCCATAGATCCATCTCAGAACCATAAACTATTGATCACCTCATGAGATATTTAAAAAGTCATTTGTACATTAAAAAGGGATGTGAAACTATAGGTAACTGTATGAGCCTGTCTTACGGTGCCTAGATGATACGGTCTATGTACATTTCCCAAATTATATTAAAACTGCTGGACAACCAGCAAAGATTAAACCACGGCTTTAACTTTTATAGTCAGATGTTAAGAAATCTAATCATAATTTCAGTGCTGCTAAAATGAGATATTGTCTATCAGCCCTAAGACTTCAAAAATACACTTTAAAGAGTCTTTAAATTTTGGGAAGGGGAACTTTGCAAGCTGAGAAATGTTGACTTGGTAGGAAGTATTTTTGGCTGAAATCTGCTGTATTTCTGCACCTGCTGTGATAAATACAGTTTATGCAAATTAGGTAGGACACCAGTTCATGACTTCTAAAGGAGTTCAGCTCCAGTGTGAGCAGTAAGGTAGCAAATTTATAATAGACTGTGGTTATATATAACATGCACTCTTTCTTAAGGTCAGAAGGGACCATTCCAGTCTTTCATGCCAAGAGATCATAAAAATTTTTAGAAGAGAAAATACCCTAGATTTCAGAGAATCTCATGCAGGTAAAAATAAAATGGGACACTATACCAGAATAAAAATAAACTTGAAAAGCTCAGGATGCACAAAATTTTTTCTACTGAATAGGAATATGGAATCCCCTTAACACCTTCTAGCAATTTTTTTAATACCTGTCAGGATTCAATTTTTTTCATAAAGAAGGTGCACTGTACCACTGCCTTCTCTATCTCCCTAAAAACCCAAATGCTCAATTCAAAATCCAGAAATTACTCTCCACCCCATTTTCCAAGCAAAATGGGTCGCATTCTAATTAGGAAGTAGAAATCTATTGCAGTTAATAGAGTTGCTTCCTAATTCATCAAAGCTGTCCCCAAGAAAACAGTGTGTGTGAAAGGATGGCTCTGTCCTGTCTTGCCCTCTTTCAGTAAAAAGGCTCACCTTAACTGGATGTATTAAATTTGGGAACACAGCAGACTAAGCAATCCCGTTCTCATTTCCTCTGCCAAGCAATTTCTTACTACTTACACAGGGCTTTGGACTCTGTTTCAGATACCAACAAGATATTTAAAACAAAAATAAAAACAAACACCCCCCCACCCCCAAAAAAAAAATTGTTTAGTTCATATTCCAAGAACACCTCTGTCCTCCTCTTTCTTGCCTTCAGAATAACACTGGAGCAGGCTGCATACTGGTGAGGTAATCACTGTATTAGACTTAGCTAAACCAATCAATTTACTCAGCAAAGCACTACACAGTGACCTGGAGGGAACCCTCATGTTCTGGAGTGACAAATGAGATGACCCACCAGGATCTCTGATCTTGGTCTGCCTTGGCATATTACAGTTTTCTTTATCTCATTATCAAAACTTTTAATGGAAATCCATCAGCTTTGACATATTTTTGGGCTCTGGTAGCTTACGCGCTATGAGTGGCATTTCTGTATGAGCAAAGGGAGAGATCCCAGGCAAGTGAGACTAATAAAAACATTTTTGATTTCCTCTAATGCAAAGGAGAAGAGTTGTATGTATCTATACATACATGCAGGTATTGGAAGAGTGTTTTCCACCCACTCTGTCTTTCTGTAATGTCTATGTAAGCATATGGCTAGTTTAGAATAACCAAGGTAGTATCCTGACAAGGGGAGGTACACAGACAGGAACTGGGAAATCCTGAGGTTGGAATTTAGTCTGTCAAATTTATGTCTCTCCACTGCAATAGCTGACTTCACTTCAGATGCATAATCTGCCTGCTGACCTACCAAAGGTATTTTTTTGGCTATGTGGTATCAAAACCCTCTGCACTTTCGAAAAAGGAAAAAAAAACCAGTGTGTGAGCTTAAAGGGTGGATGAGCAAGAGATAGCTAAAGTTGATGTCAGTGACTGTGCTCTTACTGAGAGGTGCTCGTTTCTGAGCAATATGTGAAATGCACTTATTTGAGAGGGTAAGAAATGCTGGCAGATGTAAATTGTAACAGTTATTATATTTATACTTATAAAATAAGTTTGATAGCCAGACAATAGATAGGCATTCACCAAACTGAAGCTGTTCTTCTATGTTCCCTTTGCCATATATACTGCAGAGGCTCTCTCTCAGTGGGAGTGGGCACTGCACGGATCTCTCATGCTAGAAAGATGCTCCCTGCAGACATTCTATCCCTATGCCATTCAAGCACGATATCCCTAGAACTTCACAGATATTTTTTTTCCACACCAAAATCCAACGATGAACAGTCTTGAAACTGGGAAAGCCGTTAACCCACTGCACTAACAGAGAGAGGAAGGAGAATAATGTACTTTAATTCCCAGTCAGCTGAGGTGATTGAACTGCCTGTACTCAGCTGCATGCACCCTCCTGATTTTTTGAATGTCTGGCTGGAAGATGAGACCAAACCCAAACTCTTCCATCTGCAGGCTGCCACCCCTCCCTCTCAGCATCCTTTTACCCCCAAAAGATTTGAACTGCACACACCTTTATCCTTGGAAAGCACACCGAGAACTGCAGTAATCAAGCCTTTGCTGTACTACTCTAGGTTGCCAGTCCTTCAAAACAGAAACGAGCTCGAATTAAGGGTTTGTGCCCTCCTACCAACCCCCAAAGACCACTGTGACCCCAGCCCTATGCAGCTCGCCAAGTTCCAGGTCAGCACGCTGCATCCCGCCGGCTCCAGCATTATGCGAGCGAGCGGATCGAAGATGCTCAGCGGAGCTTTAGCAAGTGTTCTCCTGTCAGGTAGGCGCTCCGCACCCTGGCACCCCACTTCCAGAGCCATACCACTCTGCCCTTACGTGTGCTTGTCATTTTGCCACAAGGGAAAGAAGATAACGGAAGTGCCCAGGGGCCGCACCTGGCCAGGTGCTGCCGACTACTTTGTTTTCCCCCAGCTCCGTTCTGCCCTATTCCCCCGACAGCGCTGCCTCCCAGAGCCTGACTCAGAGGGCTGAGGCAGCTGCCGAGGCTGGGGACAGCTCTCAGGTACTGCCCGGCCGGGCAGACGCTCCCCAGCCCCGCAGCGGCGCTCGCCTGCCGCGGATGCGGAGCTCCCACCTGCCGACAGCAGGTGCCGGGCGGGCGGC